>OY731403.1:89697705-90024549 GCA_963425845.1 Sphenostylis stenocarpa | reverse complement strand
TTTTCGAAAATAGGGTTGATTTGAAGTTGAAAATCAAAATCTGATCTGAAATAATCGATTAAATGAAGTGTAATCGATTATTACGGAGCCAAAATCAACGGAACCCCAAAACTCTTCGATTTAATCGATTAAAAGGGCTGTTAATCGATTAACGAGCCTGTTAATCGATTAACGGTGGTTTAATTGATTAAACTAGTGAGCAGATACAGAAAATGGTTTTTCTCACTGTTTTAATTGATTATTTCCCTATTTAATCGATTAAGGCCGAGCCTAGATGATAAATTTGAGCTTTTTGAAGCTTCTAAGGTGCAGACTATGTACCGGCTATCTTAAAATTTAATATTACAGACTCAATCTAATTGAAACAGAGTTATTACAATACAAAACAAGTCGTCAACACTCTAAGTCTTTGAGTTCTTGAATCATCATCAAAATCAACAATCTTCATGTTCATCAAGTGCAACATCAAGTCCTTGAATGTTCAACAACGAAAACCCGCAAAGGGCATCCTGGGCAAAAGTTAGGGTCCACATTCCTCGCTAGGATACGTCCTTGGCAAAATTTAGAGGTTCAAAAAAAAAATCCTAAGAGAAATGGTTACCTTAGTCGAAAACCAAAAGGCGGCTAAGGTAACATCCTTCTAGAAGCAAGCAACATGCATAGTCTTCACTCCGAGCTCGAGTATCTTGACTGAAGCAACTAGGAGAACAAGGGGGGCAGATATCATAGACATGATTGTTGTAGCCCACACAGTGTAGCCAACCTTGGCCAGCCATTCTTCTAAATCCCTTCGTAATCCTTCTATAAAAATAATAAACCTTTTGCTCATGCATATCAATAAAATTCTCTTTCATTTCTTTTCTCTTGACCAATTTATGGAAATGTATCTATATTGATAATTCATAACTATGCGCAAAGTCTTTTTGTCAAGATCAAACCATGCATCATAAATAGGGAAGCATTAAAAAGAAAAGAAAAAATGAAAAGAAAAAAGAATAATGCTTGCTAGGAGATTATTAGGAAAAAATTAGGGCAGTCTGTTAGATCGAAAACCCCAAAAGGGGCGGTCTAGGCAAAAGTTAAGGCATTCATCAAAAATAAAAAAGCCTACTAAGATATCCTAGGCAAAAATTAAGGCATCTCGCTAGATCGAAAATCCCAAAAGGGCGGTCTAGGCAAAAGTTAGGGCTAGACCAAAAAATGAATAAAAGAGGAGTCCATCAGCATAGTCATGAAAGTCCAACAAGAGAATGTCGGTCACTTTTCTAGATGCATTAAATAAAATAATAGATTGCATTTAGGGTATCCACACACAAGTAGTCGCACAAAACGACTCTGTTAAAATAAAAAAAGAAGTATAAAAATATCTTTAAGTAAATAACAAAAAATAAGAATCATGTATATAAGGAGACTAGGCTCCATGTTTGTGATTGAAAAACAGGATCGCCGAGACCGTATCTCCAAATAATGATCCCACTCAAGAAAGCAAAGCAAGTCATCATCTTTAACCAAGCGACTTAGAATAAAATAAGAGCTTCCAGAGTCCAAAGCTCCAGCCATCATCCTTCTACCCAATAAAGAGAAGGCACAACCATCAACAAAGAAAAGTCGACGAAAAGGCTCGATCATCCCCAAGAGGATCCTTGCCTACTCTAGAGGCAAACCAAAAAATATTACCCTAAGGTTCAGCATCGCCACCACATGAGTCATCAAGCATACTCGCATCCACTGTGTTCCCCAAATAAAGGCTCCACAACCATCAAAGAAAAGCCGACGGAAAGGCTCGATCATCCCCAAGAGGATCCTTACCTACTCTAGAGGCAAAAAAAAAAAAATATTACCCTAAGGCTTAGCATTGCCACCACATGAGTCATCAAGCATACTCTCCTTCGCCACATTCCCCTATGGAGAATAAAGGCTTCACAAAAGCCATTCACCAAAAAGACAAAAGTAAAACCTCCGTGCTCTTGAGGGCTCAACAAAAGGACAAAGAAAAGAGAAAACCCTTCATCCCCAATGGATACCCAAAAAGAAAAAAGGCTATGACAAAGGAAGGTCAATAAATCCCCAAGTGGGTCATACAAAAGAAATAAAAATAGAGCAAAAAGGAAAGGAATCGGACATTCCATTCCCTCAGCGGAATAAGAGCTTTACAAAGCCAGTTCTCACCATCATCAATAAAAAAGCCAAGATTCTATCCCCCAGAGGGTAATAAAAAACCAAATCCCCAGGAAGTCAACCAATTCCCTCGTGGATCAACAAAAAGAGAACTATATCCCCAGTGAACCTACTACAAAGGAAATCTTCAGACTCACGCCTTCAGAGAGTCATTTTCCTATACATAGGCAAAATCTGGCGAGCAAAGAGCTAGCATTCCCAAAGGGAGCATCAGCCTGTTCAAAGGCAAAGAAATGCAACTAAAAGTCTTCACTTCCGATGAAGCATCTACCTACTCAGAGGCATCATCATCAGAATCAACAAATCCCCAGTGGATTCTTGCCTACCTAAGAGGCATTTATCAAGAATCCCCCGCAACCAACAAAGCTGGATGGCTATCAAAAAAGCCAAAAATCCAAGAATCCCCAACAATCAACAAACTAGATGACTATTAAAAAATCCCAAAATCAAGAATCCCCAGCACACCGGATGACTACACCAGAAAAAGTCAAAAACATTCTTCAAGCAAGAACTACTCCCCATGGAGCCAGCGTGTGACCAAGATCAGTAAGCCACTACCACACAGTTCAATCCAAGGAAAGGACTTCAAACTTGATGGGGGTTCGTACTAATCAACGAGTCTTACAAAAGGGGACTCGAAACAGTCTTACAAAAGGGGACTACAAACTAGATGGGGTTTCGTACTCATCAAGTCTTACAAAAGGGGACTGCAAACCAGATGGGGGTTCGTACTCATCAAGTCTTATAAAAGGGGACTTCAAACAAGATAGGGGTTTGTACTCATCAAGTCTTACAAAAGGAGACTTCAAACCAGATGGGGGTTCATACTCATCAAGTCTTACAAAAGGGGACTTCAAACTAGATGGGGGTTCGTACTCATTGAGTCTTACGAAAGGGGACTTCAGACCAGATGGGGGTTCATACTCATAAAGTCTTACATAAGGGGACTTCAAACCAGATGGGGGTTCGTACTCATCAAGTCTTACAAAAGGGGACTTCAAACCAGATGGGGGTTCGTACTCATCGAGTCTTATAGAAGGGGGCTCAAACCAGATGGGGGTTCGTACTCATCAACCAAGGGGACAGCTACCGCACCAAAGGAGCACCCTGAAGACGAGTCTTGAAAAAGAAGACTTAGACCAGATAGGGTTCTGTACTTATCAAGCACAGGGTCAGCTATCGCATCAAAGGAGCATCCTGAGGACGAGTCTTGCAAAAGAAGACTTAGACCAGATAGGGGTCTGTACTTATCAATCACGGGATCAGCTACCGCATCAAAGGAGCATCTTGAGGATGAGTCTTGCAAAAGAAGACTTAGACCAAATGGGGGTTGTAGACCCCAAATCTTGCCCGGCTTCCTAATATAGCCAGAAATCACCCATTTTGAAGATGGTCAAGACATTGTTAAGTTCCTAGTAACTTTTTCTAGGTTCCATTTAAGATAGGAAGGGTTTTCTGAGGCAATAAAAATCATAAATTTCATCGGAAACAGCGGATGGTCATTCAGGTAAGTCAGATGGTCGTCCATGCCTATTTTAAGGCAATGGATGGTCGTCCACTTGACCTAGACGGTCGTCCATGGCAACTTTTAGCCATGGACAGCCGTCCACTAAGTCCAGACGACTGTCCACTTTTCCTGGTGTGGTTCCCTATAAATAGGAGCTTCATTTCACGTTTTTCACACACAATTCACTCCTACCACTCTCTACGAAGCCTTTTGGCACTTTAGAGTGACTCTGAGCATTATTTCGGAGTTCGAGTGAGCTTTGTGATTTTTGTTAAGGTTGAAATCGGTTAAGGAGGTCTCTTTTTGAGACATCTGGCCCTCGGTAGAGTGAAATTTTTTTTTTTGCGGTGAGGAGCGTGCTTGTAGAGTGCAGGGACATCCAAAAAGCATCCTCAAGTCTTGAAGTGTTCAGATAAAGCCCGCTTTGGAGGTTCCTTCTCTATTCTCTCTCTTTTACTGCTTTCCTTGTATGCATTAGATACTAGGACCATGTAGATATTTAAATTTTGCAGTAGATAAATAAATAGGGTAAAAACATATTTTCTTCTAGTTTTTATTTTACGAACTAGTCCATCATAGGGAACCCAAGAGGGGCATTGTGGGGTGCTAACACATTCCCCACACGTAACTAACTCCCTTACCCGACTCTGGTTGTAATGGTCAAAGTTGGTTTTTTCTAAAACCAATGCCTTTTTACCTTTTTCAGTGTTTAAGGTTAAAACACTGGTGGCGACTCCATAGGATCTTTTTTGAAAACCTCATTCGTAAGATCAGTTTGGCTATCGGACATATTAAGAATGTCAACCATCTTTATAAAAAATGCGAGTCATTCCAAAACCATCGCGTCGCTCCGACCGCCTCTTTTTTATGGCGGCGACAGATGGCGAATCCGCTGGGGAAGCTAGAGAGTTGATCCCATTTAGTGATGGACTATTTTAATAAATAAAAACTTGAAATTATGCTTTTACCCTTCTTTGCTTTTATAACATGCTTTATTCCATGGCTTTAATAATTGTTGTATGTTTACTTTCCGCAATTATTTGAAATAACAACTGTACACAAACCCTTGCACACAACAGTCCCTCTATACTCAGGGGCAAGAGTGAATACACATAGGGAGTGGGTGGGAGGTATGGTCGACCGTGATAATGGCCTTAGTGCCAACAAGTCGTTGTCGGAAACCACCACTCAAGGTGATAACCTTCTTGTCTTGGTCTAAGAACGTCGACAAGGCCTTTTTGCCATGCATGGTTCAAAAACTAAGAGATTGAAGGGTCCCTACAATGGGGTCACCTTGGGGACCTGGCCTTGGTGAGAACAATTAGAACCTACCTTTGTCAATACACCTTTCTATAGGATACCCCTACCTCGTAATAAAACATGGTCACTCGGTTCGCGAATGAGTCAATTGTTTGTGCATTTGTTTGTTGCATAGCATAATCATACAACAACAAAAAAACAAAAAATCTCAAAAACCTTTTCATAATAAACAACCTTATTTCAGGCAGTCTACATTTTAGCTAGCCTGGTTTCAGGTTCTTTGTTGTTGCCACCGTCAAAAGGAGGCAGTCGAAGCGACGCGATGGTTTCGACTTTCCATTTTTCGCATTTTTATGGGTGTGGTTACAACGCCTTTAGGTTGTCCGATAACCGGGCTGAACCTAGGGGCGAGGTTTTCAAAAAGGTGTTCTTAGATTGTCCGATAACTGGGCTAACGAAAGAACTAATTTTGAAGGGTTCTTATGGAGTCGCCACCGATGTTTTTACTGGAAAAATCGAAAAAGGAGTAAAAAGGCATTGGTTTTCGAAAACCAACTTTGGTCGTTAAAACTAGAGTTAGGTAAGGGAGTTAGTTACGTGTAAGGGAAGTGTTAGTTCCCTTACGACGCCCCTTTCGGGTTCCCTATGATAGGCCAGCTATTTTGTAAATAAACTTTTTGAAAAGACGCTTTTACCCTTTTATTAACGGAATTAAAATAACTACTACATGGCCCTAATGTCTATCATGCAATTTAATCATAGAAATAAAACAATAAGAGAGAGAGGGAGAATGAAGAAACCTCCAAGCAAAGCTTTATATTAATACTCTTGAAAATTAGAGTGCATTTTGGCAGCCCTTCACTCTTTACAACGCCGGAAATTTCTCGGAAACACTATAAAAATCTCTAAGAAACTCTCAGAAAGTCCGGAAATGGTTCGGAGGGGTTCTAGGAAGAGAATTCAAAGAAGTGGTAGAATGGAAAGTGGAAGATCTTTGTGAAATGAGGGTGAAGGCGCTGCTATTTATAGGGATTCATGTCTGTCAGGCCGTCTCGTCTGAAAGGTCGAGGCGACCATGTCGCCATTCGGGATGGCCGTCTCACCAAACGAGAAGGGGGTCTCGCCATTCGCAGGTGGCGAGACGGCCGTCTCACCAAACGAGACGACGGTCTCGACTTGCAGGAATGGCGAGACGGAGGTCTGGATCCCTGAAGGCGAAAATCCTTATTTTAATGCAGAAAATCCTTCCTATCCTAGTATGGGGCCTAATAGTCTCTCCTAGTGGCTTCTTAGGCTTCGTCCATCTTCGAATAGGAGGTCTTCTGGTCTTTATTATGAGGTCGGGCAAGATTTGGGGTCTACAGCTGCCCCCCCTTTACCTAACCAGTTGATTGTTGGTCTGTCGTGCCAAGAAGATCGACTGGAGGGTAAAGGAGTTGACCCTCTTGCTCGGTTACCCTTCAGACGTCCCGTCTTGCGGCGGTTGATCTTCTGGGGAAAAGTTGTTTTGTGCACCTCTAGGATACTCCTTCTGACGGTAGCCGATCCCTTTGGTTGGCACATGGTAGAACCTCAGGATACTCCTTCTGACGGTAGCCGATCCTTCGGTTGATGGGTATAAAAACCCCATCAGGCTGGTAATTATAGCCCACTGTTCGTAGGACTGGATGAGTATGAATCCCCCATCAGGCTGGTAGTTTCGACTTACTGATCCGACTCGAGCGCAGATCAAGTGCACCGTGTGCGCAGGCTGATAAGTATGAACCCCCTATCAGGCTGGTACAGTCCACTGCGTAGGACTGGTGGTGGTGGCGGCTTACTACTCGGGTGGCTCATGCGTCGAGCACTGAGATGTGTTCTCTTGTCTTTCTCTTTTCTGATAGTGGTTGTCCGGTCTGTGCCGGGGATTGTGTTGGTGTTCATCCAGCTTGTTGGTTGCTGGGGATTCTTTGATTTTGATCTTTTGGTGGTGGTCATCCGACTTTGCTGGTTGTCGGGCAGTTTTGTTTTTTTATTATTCGACTCTTGCTTGGTTTTCGAAAAATTGTTGATAAAGATGATTGTCTTGTTTTAATCCTGCCTTTTTTCGCGGCTTTATCTCTTTTTTTCTCTCGATTTTGGATTTTGGCTCCTTTTTTTTAGCGTAAGTCTTTTTACTCTTAACTTCTTTTTGTTACGCTGACTCTTTTTTGAAAGGGAGAGAAAAATGAATGAAATAAAATTTTATTTATGATAAAAGTTTATTACAACAGTTTATTTTCTAAGCCCTATCCCTAAGGTGGTGGACTCGAGTCTGGAGACGATCCATAAGAGGGGAATTGCCGATACAGGTGTCTTCAGAATTCTGCCTGATCCCAGGCTTCGTCGCGGTACTCCTGCCGGAATGCCGCCAGGTCTTGTCTTATTCCCTCTTGGTATTGGTCGAATGTCTCCAACCTCGTGTCAAAGGCATCTTGCCTCAAGGACATTTGCTCTTGTCTCATAGACATCTGGTCGAATTGCTGGCGCAAATCGTAGATGTTGCAGTTGACGCCAGCAAAGTCGTCAGTGTACTGCTTCTATTGTTAATGTTGTTGCTGCTGTTGTTGGAACTCGGGAGGTGTCAGGAGAATCGTGCATTGCTACGAGATCCCGGAGATCCAAGGTTATATCCAGTGAGGGGTGGAGGATCAGCCGGGTCCCTTGGCATAGCAGCATCCCCATGCTGACTAGGACCGACCCGTTGATGGTCTCGGGTCGGAGGCTGGAGGCCAGTTCCTCCCTGCCACTGCACCCCCATTTTTCTGCCAGGGGGGTAATGAGGGGAGCCATGAGGATGGCTCCCACGGGCCGGCTCCCGAAGTCCTTGAGGGCCTTCAGGAAGAAATAGCCAGGGTTGCACCGGTGCCTCTGGCTCATGCAGTAGAGGATGAAGAGGTCCGGGAGGGTAACTTTAACCTGACTCTCCTTCCGCCCAAGGACAGTCCCAGCCAGCAGCTTGTGGCAGATTCGGAGGGCGGGGGGAACTGCGGAGCCCTTCATCAGTGTGGGCAAAGTGTGCGCCCTGGTCAGCTCTTCCCACATCTCGCCGGCAGTGAGGTTGTTGGGGCGTGCGTAGATAGCCTCCTGGTAGTCCTGAGTAAGCACGTCCTCGGGCTGGACGAATCCAATGGTCACATTGAACTCATCCAGGGTGGTGGTCCGGTACATCCCACCCATGAAGTATGTCACCATTTTTGTTGGTGACAGACCTGGTACCATGGCGGGAGTCTAGGCGTAGGAGATGGAGGCGAGGAACTCTAACACCGCTTGGGGGTAGACGTGGGTAGGTGGAGGCTGAAGGAGGAAGCGCCACCCTATGCTGTCGATGTGGGCGCGGACATCATCTTCCCACCCGAATTCGGCGAGGATGCCAAAATCCAACCTTAGCATGGGGTGCCATGTATACCCCCGAATGTGCTCTAAGTGGGCCTGGTGTAGTGGTGAAAGTTGCATGGGGTCCTGCGGAGCGGGAGTTGAGGAACTGCTAGGGCCGGCAGAGCCTCTTCTCTTCCTAGACTGATCTCCACGGTGCATTTTGACTGTAGGGTGCTTGAGAGTGAGAGAATGGAAGGTGGGAGTGCAAGAGGAGGTGTGGAGACCCCCCCCTAGGCCCCTCTATTTATAGAAATTTTTTCAGATTTGGGACTGCCATCTGGGAAGTCGAGACGGCGGTCTCGAATTCGTGCTGTCCAGGACGGCCGTCTGGGACCTCGAGACGGCGGTCTCAACTTTGGCCTTAAGCGAGACGGCCGTCTCGCCAAGCGAGAAGGTGGTCTCGATTTTGGTCAAGTCAAGATGGCGGTCTCATTGGTTGAGACGACGATCTCGTTTTGCTAGAAATCGAGACGACGGTCTGGACATACGAGACGGCCGTCTCGATAATGAGAGTTTTTTTTTGAAGAAAATAGGACCTTGTTCGAAAACATTTTATGCATGCAATGTTTTCATGTTTGATGTCCTATAATGCCTATTTCATTTAGTTTTTTCGGAAGGATTTAACTGACGTGTCTTGTAGTGACGAGTATCCTCTAATCTGCGTACTTGTACTTAGCTGTACCATTCCAAACTTCTTGTGACCGAAGAATAATTTGATTTTTCTTTCTTTTTCTTTGATTTTTCTTTTTGTTGGCCATGTTAGTGTCCTTTTTCTTCACTTTTAGGGGTTTCAATCCTCTTGTTGACTATATGCCTCCATATTCCCAAATTAATTGTTAGAATATTGTTGTGAGGGTCAAGAGAAGAGAAGTAAGAGGGCAAATTCAACGGCTTGTGTTTTAGATGGTTAATTTTTATTTAGAAAAAGGTCTTTGTAAGAATGGCTGGCTAAGGTTAGGCCTAGGTGTTTAAGCTTTTGTCTAAGCAAACGTTTCCCCCTTTTTGTACTTGCGCCTTAGCTTATTTCCATTGCTTTTTATGGCTGGTTGATTTCCCTAGGTCGCCCTTTGGGTTTTTGAACTAGGATATTGTGTTTTGGCCCTATCTTTTGTCTAGGTTCCTTCTTTTTGTTTTTGTTTAGGGAATCCTAGCGAACCTTATTTTCTAACCCTAACTTTTGCCTAGGCTACCCTTTATTTTTGTTCGGGTGTCCTATCGGGTTGGACCTATCTTTTGCGTAGCCCCCTTAGTGGGTTTCCTACCGGTGCCCCTTTTTTTTGGCCTTTGGCTTCTATGGGCTTTTTTCTTTTTTTTGTTATTATTTTTTTTTTCACAATATTGGCGAAGCATGACTTTCTTTATGATGAGGTAAAGCCTTATTTTGTGCTTCTAATCAACTAGCTGGATTGTAATGGCAATGGAAAATTTTTTATTATTTGGATGTGATTTTTATTCTTCTTTTTCTTTTTCGTTTACATAGACAAGGTTATTGCGAGGTCTAGTAATGAAATAGCAAGAAGAGAAGAAAATAGTAAGAAATGTATTCTTTATTAATTAATAAGAGAATATGTGCCCTGAAATGCCTGGGGTCGGGCTAGCCCCGGGGGATAACCTCTAACAATCATTGGGTTTACATCCCTTAAGTGAAGAAAAAGATCTCCTAATGACTAGGGTAGCTCTTGACGCTTGCATCCCTCCGCTGCGGAATATTTGCTTGAGTGTGCGGAGGGGATACTTCCCTTTTCTTCCTTCTACTCGTCCCTTAGTAGGGTCATATCCTAGGCCACACTTGTAAGGATTATCTTTGAATTCTGGAGGTTCCCTCATGCCTTGGCAATCTGGCCCCAGTCCTTGGCCAGGATGGTAACCATGTTTCATCATCATGCGGGCTACCTTTGTGTTTTTGGGAAGTCTCTCTACGTTGGCAATTTCGAGCACTTGAAAAGATGTTTCAAGGGCCTCTTCAGCCGCATCCACATAAGGCTAGATGGACGGTCCACTGATCAGGATATCATCTTCTGCTTGGACCGTGACCAATTTGTCATCCACTATGAACTTGACTTTTTGGTGGAGCGTTGAAGGCACTGCCTTAGCGTCATGAATCCAAGGCCTGCCGAGGAGACAATTGTATGCAGGAGTAATATCCATTACATGAAAATCGATGTTGAAGATAGTGGGTCCGACTTGGATCAGCAAATTAACTTCTCGCACTACTTCTCGCTTTGATCCGTCGAAGGCTCGAACGATGGTGCTGCTTGGGCGTAGACGGGTTCCTTGGATAATCAACTTGTCGAGTGTGCACTTGGGCATCACATTCAAGGATGACCCGTTATCTACAAGAACTTTGGCGATGAGGTATTCCTTGCACTTGATGGAAATGTGTAAGGGCTTGTTGTGGTTTGATCCCTCGAGGGGGAGTTCTTCCTCTGTGAAGGTGAGGTGACTACTTGCCATATTGTGACCGACGATCCTCTCAACCTTTTCTTGGGATATGGTGTGAGGTACATGCGCTTCGCTCAAGACCTTCATCAGGGCATTTCTGTGTGGTTCCGAGCTCATCATTAGAGATAACAAGGTTATCTTCGCAGGTGTATGATTGAGCTGGTCAATAATGGAATACTCGCTTTGCCTTATAAACTGGAGTAATTCCTCTGTCTCCTCCTTGGATTCTTGATTTTCTTTTTCTTCGGTCTTTTTATTTTTTCCTTTATTCTTGGGGATGTCTTCTTGTGAGTCCTTGGGGGAATAAACTCTTCCACTTCTAGTCATGCCCCCAATGCCGGCTATATTCGAGATATTCTCCTTTATTGGCGAAGATTCTCCATATTTCCACGGTACAACTTTATTTGATTCGTAGGGGAAAGGACGTGGCATAAATAGTCGCACAGGTGTCCTTGCCCCCTCTGCCTTATTTTTGAGGACCAACGGTCGAGGCTTATTGTCCTCTTGTGGCGAGTCAACCGTTGGGGAAAGCTTGATTAGGAGTGGCTTTCTCTCCATTCTTCTGATTTGGAAGACATGTCAGTTAATCCTTCCTTTTTATTATCTTATTTATTAAGAGTGAAGGAGGGGAAATTAAATATGCAAATGAATGATATGCATGCAAGTAGACAATTGTTGAATAAAGAAAAATTTCATTTATCCGTAGAAGGTGTACATTCCCCTATTCCATACTACGAAACAACTTTTGATAGAAACAGAAAAGCCTAAAGAAACCCACAGGCGGGTCTTGATCTCTATGTAACTCCCTTTTGGCTTCCCGAACATGACGAGCAAGTGCTTTGCTTTGCTTCTACACTGCTTGGCTCATATCTTCACTGTATTTTTGAGCCTCTTTGATCTTCGCCTCTTGATGGACGACTAAGGCTTGTAATTCATCGAGTTTTGCAAGGGCTCGGTCCTTTTCTTGTAGTACTTGGCCGTACTGAGCTAGCCCGTCTCTTTCTTTGCAGCATAGCTCAGCGAGACTTTTGTTGAGTCTCTGATTGGCCTCTCGCTCTTGGCGTATTTCTGACCGAGTCTTGGTGAGGTCTTGTAACAAGTCCTTGATCGTTTAGGCCTGTTTTGCTGATTCGGACTCAAGGCGTGCTGATTTGGTGGTTATTTCTTGAAGTTGGCTATCCGACCTGGTTCTAGCAGCTTTGGATGCTCGGATAGCTTGCTCATTAGAGTCAGCACACTGGTCACTTAGGCGCTCTATTTCATGATCCTTTTTCTTGTATTGCCTCTGCAGACCATCTATGGTGAGGATAGACTCTTGTTCTCTTTCCTCAAGGGCCCTCATCTGGGCTCCCATGATTTCTATCCTCTGGGTCAAGGCATCGACTTGAGCTTGCAGCTCTTCACTATTGGCACATGTGACGAGTGAGGTGGATGGCTGAGACATCCCTCTTCTTTTCCTCCACACCTCATAGTCACTGGAGACAGCCACTCGAGTTTTTCCTAGCTCTCTATCTCCCATAAAGATTGGTTTCTCCCATGCTCTTCTCATAGCTGGTGAGTTAGCAATTGTGTATGGGTCTCCGAAGAAACACAGTCCTCCGAGTTCCCCTCGAGAAATTGTAGTTTGAGTCCTCATGAGTTGTCTCATAGCTACTCTAGGTGAATAGGCTATGCAACCCCTGAGTCCTATCAAGGGTACATTCAGATAATACCCACATTTGATGAGGACTGGACCAGGTCGGAACCAAGGGCAGACCCAGGATAAATGGTTGGCATCCCATTGTTCCAACTCATCCTTCCATTCTGAAGTTAAGCGTCGTTGGAGAGGGATTTTGGAGAAGCTCCTCAAAGGGTCGGGGAACATCCCCATGTGACTAGAGGCATAAAAATGTGTGATGCCCCACACAAAAAGTAGTGAAAAGAAACAACAAAGTGTTTTTCCTTGCTTCTGGCGGCAAAATTCCACCGAGAGCAAGGTGTCGGCAAGAATTGCAGGCAAGGGACTCTTCGAGTTCACGTCCCAGGCGAAGAAGGCGTCCATGACGGCTTGATCCACTGTGTCGATGTGGAAGGGAAACAAGATTGTTCCAAATATAATTAGAGCCAGGGTTTTGATAAAAGCGACCCATTCTGCCCTTTCAGCCAAATTGGACAGGTGGTCTTCTAACATTGAGACTTTCCAACCCTGGATGTTCCCTTTTTCTATCAGGGTAGTCTACCGGAATGGCAATCGGATGATGGCAGCGACTTGTGCTGCAGGAGTATATGCCCCGTGGCGGATATGAACCTCGGCTGATTTGGGCCATTTTAGCATAATCTCGTACTCCTCAAAGGTGGGCACCATGTCGAACTGCAGAAATTTGAAATAACGCAGACCAGAGTTCTAGAAATGAACTAGTTCCCTAATGAAAACTTGATCGACACAAATCTTCAGTAGGTCGAGAATCTGTCCATAGGATTTTTCAAAGTCAGAGCGGACCTCTGGTGGTATTATCGCGCAAAGCCATTCCAACTTCTTAGTATGGTACCGGGGAATGTCCACTTTCTTCAATTGTCTACTAGTCCCCTCCATTTTCTAAAACCAAAATGCATGCTTTATGAATATGATGCTTATTGTAGGTATGAATGTGAGTGTTTATTTTCCTATTTATCATGTTTTATTTCTACATGATGTATGTTATTTGCGTATTTTTTTTATTTTTAGAAAATAAACTACCTATATGAATGATTTATGAGTGTAATGTTTATGAACAAGGTCCCATTTATTGTTTTGAATTGGATTTTTATTTGATTTTTATTATTGTTTTTTATAGCCTTTATCTCTTCTGTCGGAATGCATGGCTACTTAGCTTACAAAGAACCTGAAACCAGGCTAGCTAAAAGGCAGACTGTCCGAGATAAAAATGACTTTATGCAAAAGAATAATATTTAGCGTCCTTTATCTCTTCTGTTGGACTGCGTGGCTACTTAGCTTACAAAGAACCTGAAACCAGGCTAGCTAAAAGGCAGACTGTCCGAGATAAGGGTGTTTATTGCGAAAAAAAATGTTTTTTTGTGATTTTTCTGTTGTTTGGTTATGCTATGCAAAAAAAAAATGCAACAAACAAATGCGCACACAATTTGATCATCCGCGAACAGGCGAGAAGTCGTTTTAATCACGAGGTAGGGTTTTCCTGTAGAAAAGTGCATTGGCGAAGGTAGGTTCTAACTGTTCTCACCAAGGCTAAGGCCCCCAAGGTGCCCCCATTATAGGGTCCCCACTCTCCAGCCTTCCGACCATGCTTAGCACTAAGGCCATAGTCATTCTTTGTGCCAAAAGAGGAAGGTTATCACCTTGAGTGGTGGTTTCCGATGACACTGGTGGGCACAAGGCTATCACTACAGCGAACCGTACCTGCCACCCACTCCCTATGGATTTCTCACTTGCCCCCGGGTATAGAGGGAACTGTTGTGTGCAAGGGTTTGTGTACAATTTTGTATTTCAAACAATTGCGTAAATATAAACAAACAACAGTTATTAAAGCCAAACATTAAAACATGTTATAATACAAGGTAGGGTAAAAGCGTAATTTCTTGGTTTATTTATTTAAGCTGGCCCATCACTAAATGGGATCAACTCTCTAGGCTTCCCTAGTGGAGTCGCCATCTGTAGCCGCCGTCAAAACGAGGCGGTCAGAGCGACGTGATGGTTCCGACGCCTTTAGGTTGTCCGATAACCGGGCAGAACCTAGGGGCGAGGTTTTCGAAAAGGTGTTCTTGGATTGTCCGATAACCGGGCTAACCCAAGAACTAATTTTGAAGGGTTCTCATGGAGTCGCCACCGATGTTTTTACCGAAAACATCGAAAAAGGAGTAAAAAGGCGTTGGTTTTTGAAAACAAACTTTGGTCATTAAAACCAGAGTTAGGTAAGGGAGTTAGTTACGTGTAAGGGAAGTGTTCGTTCCCTTACGATGCCCCTTTCAGGTTCCCTATGATAGGCCAACTATTTTGTAAATAAACTTTTTGAAAAGATGCTTTTACCCTTTTATTAACGGAATTAAAATAACGACTACATGGCCCTAATGTCTATCATGCAATTTAATCATAGAAATAAAACAGTAAGAGAGAGAGAGGGAGAATGAAGAAACCTCCGAGGCATGCTTTATATTAATACTCTTGAAAATTAGGGTGCGTTTTTGCAGCCCTTCACTCTTTACAACACCGGAAATCTCTAAGAAACGCTATAAAAATCTCTAAGAAACTCTCAAAAACTCCGGAAATGCTTCGAAGGGGTTCTAGGAAGAGAATTCAAAGAAGTGGTAGAAGGGAAAGTGGAAGATTTGTGTGAAATGAGGGTGAAGGCATTGCTATTTATAGGGATTCGCGCCTATCAGGCCGAGACGGCTGTCTCGTCTGACAAGGTCGAGATGGTCGTCTCGCCATTCGGGATGGTCGTCTCGCCTTGCAAAAATGGTGAGAAGGTCGTCTCGCCAAACGAGAAGGGGGTCTCGCCATTCGTAGGTGGCGAGACGACCGTCTCACCAAACAAGATGGCAGTCTCGACTTGTAGGAATGGCGAGACGACAATCTCGAATAGTGAGATGGTGGTCTCAATCCCTGAAGGCGAAAATCCTTATTTTAAAGCAGAAAATCCTTCCTATCCTAGTATGGGACCTAATAGTCTCTCCTAGTAGCTTTTTAGGCTTCGTCCATCTTCGAATAGGAGGTCTTCTGGTCTTTATTATGAGGCTGGGCAAGATTTGGGGTCTACATTTGTAAGCTAATTAGCCACGTGGACCGACAGAAGAGATAAGGGGATATAAAACCAATTTTTCATAATAAACCAACTTTATCTCTGACAATCTAGATTTTAGCTAGCCTGGTTTCAGGTTCTTTGTACGCTAAGTAGCCACGTGGACCTACAGAAGAGATAAAGGGTTAAAAAAAAATATATTAAATAAAAATAATATAAAAACAATAAAAATTATTTGTAAAAAGAGTTTTGACAAAGTCAACCATTCATACCCGCATCATCTCATAAGTGATAAAACCAAGAGAGAAAATAAATGCATAAGGAAAAAAATGCATATGCATCATCCTAATAAAACCTTTCATGCATAAATACATTCATGCTAGGGGGCAATAGATATCCCTAAGACAAAGGCGAAAGAGACCCGAGCGCATTTGTAACCTTCGTTATACTTGTCGATGACAAGGAAGGGGCAAGTGTGCTAAGGTGCGGTAACCTTCGTAATACTTGTCAATCTATGATGGGGAAGGAACCATTACACCAAAGTGGGTATGATATCCCGCAAAGCATAAGCTTTAAGGATAATACTAAAAGCCATTGTCTTAAGTAATAAATTCATTTTGGCATCCTTGAAAGTGGTTGGTCTTCCTGTGGTCCAAACCCGTGCGCAAAAGGCTAAAGCAATGGAGAACTAGAGGAGCAGAACCGCAAACTCACTGCAGAGGTCAACTCCTTAAGAGAACAAATGACGCAGATGATGGAGTTCATGTGCCAACAGAACCTCAATAAGGGTGATACTCACGGTGACTGCGCCTCTCACCATGAGGAAGAAGAGGTGGAATTCTTCTATGATCAAAAGGCCCCCGCATAGTCTGAAGCAAGGGTGGTACTCATCTAGCCCCTTGAAGTCTCCAAACAAAAAATCTCCGCTCTAGAAGAGAGACTTAGGGCCATGGAGGGGCATAGCTTCGACATAAGAGAGGCGACCGATATGTGCCTTGTCAAGAATATTTGCTTCCCTCCAAAGTTCAAGGTCCGAGACTTCTCAAAGTACATGGGAATGACTTGCCCCAAAAGTCATCTTACTATGTATTGCCATAAGATGGCCCCGCATGCCGACAACAAAGAACTCCTAATTCATTGTTTTCAGGAAAGCCTAGGCGATTCATCTTTGAATTGGTATATGCAGCTGGAAAGGGGACAAGTTCAGAATTTGAGACAGCTGGCAGACGCCTTTCTCCGTCGCTATAAGTACAACATTGATCTGACACCCGACAGGTCAAATCTTCAAACACTATACAAGAAAAGCAACGAATCCTTCAAGGCATATGCCCAACGCTAGAGAGAGATGGCCGCCTAGGTCAAACCCTCGCTATCGAACAAGGAGATCGCGTCAATGTTCATAAACTCGTTGACTGGGCCCTATTATGACAAAATGATAGGGAACACGTCAATCCTTTTCGCAGATGTGGTTACCATTGGCGAGAGGGAGGAGTAAGGATTGAGGAGCAGAAGAATAGCGCAACCTTCCTCCTCCAATGCATCATTCAAGAAGTCCCTAGGCAAGAAGAAGGAGGGAAGCATCAATGCCATCAACCTCACCACTCCCACTTCTTCTGCGAAGCTAGTTAGGCAATCCCAGAGGCAGGAAAGGAAGTTCACTCCCATTCCAACCTCTTATGGGAGTTTATTGCCTAAGCTGGTAGAGGCCAAGCTCATGGCATATGTCCCTCCAAGAAAAGTGGACCCACCTTACCTTAAGTGGTATAAGCCCAATGAAAAGTGCGCTTACCACTCAGGTCCTCCTGGGCACTCAGTGGAAAACTGTCGGGCCTTAAAATACAAGGTCCATGAGTTAATAGATGTCGGGTGGGTCACCTTTGACGCTCCTGCCCCCAGCATAGAACTCAAGCCTCTGTTGCAACCAGAGGGATAGGGTTGGATACGGAGGACTAGTTGTTAGGGTTCCTTTTTTTTAAAAGCTTTCTTTGTATTCTTGCGGTCCCAATCCGTGGTCGTGAGATCACTGATTAAATGTGCATTTGTACATATTTCTTTATCAATACATGAGGCATTTTTCATCCATATTCATTTTTATTCTTTTACCTCTTCTATTTATTATTATTTCAGACTAACCGAATAATAATATCTATACCTAAAACAAAACCTTAAAAAAAAATCATGTATGTGATTGATGAATCTCTATGGGATCCCGAGCCAAAGGCGAATGGGTCGAATTCTACAGTGAGCAGGGTACCATTTCCTCGGACATGCAGAGACTGCGGGAAAGAAAAGCTCGCTCCATACAGCCCTATCAGGAAGAAACAGAAGCTGTCAATTTGGGAAAGGGAGATGATAAAAAGGAAGTAAATATCGGCACCCAAACTGATAGTGACATCACGGAAGGGTAAATACACTTATTGAAAGAATACATGGACGTATTCGCTTGGTCTTACCATGACTTGCCTGGACTCGATGCAAGCATAGTGAAGCATAAATTACCTTTGAAAGAGGTTTTCTGGCCAATAAAACAAAAACTCAGAAGGATGAAACCCGACTGGTCCTTGAAGATTAAGGAAGAAGTACAAAAATAGTTGGATGCTAACTTCTTGGTTGTGTCCAAATACCCTGAATGGCTGGCGAACATCGTGCAAGTCATGAAAAAGAATGGAAAAATTAGAGTGTGTGGAATACAGGAATCTAAATCGAGCAAGTCCAAAAGACGACTTTCCCCTACTACACATCGATACGTTGGTGGATCACACTGCCATGAACACTCTCTATTCTTTCATGGACGGATATGCAGGGTATAATCAGATTAAATTGGCAATAGAAGATAGAGAAAAAACCTCCTTCATCACACCATGGGGAACGTTCTGTTATAGAGTCATGCCTTTGGGGCTCAAGAACGCAGGGGCTACCTATCAAAGGGCCATGGTAACATTATTCCATGACATGATCCACAAAGAAATTGAAGTTATGTGGATGACATGATTACCAAGTCCAAAAACGAAATAGACCACATTCTATATTGAGAAAACTATTCGATTGACTTCAGAAGTATCAACTAAAGCTAAACCCGACTAAGTATACATTTGGAGTATGGTCGGGTAAACTCCTTGGGTTTATCGTCAGCAAAAAAGGAATAGAGGTATCCGACAAAACCAAGGCAATTTTGAAAATTCCCTCACCAAAAACTGAAAAGGAGATCAGAGGGTTATTGGGACGAATTAACTAAATAGCAAGGTTCATCGCACAAGTCACAGATAAGTGTGCACCCATCTTCAAATTGTTGCGTAAAAATCAACTAATGGTTTGGAATGAGGTGTGCCAACAAGCATTTGAGAAGATCAAAATGTGCTTGACCAATCCACTAGTATTGGTGCCGCCAGTTGAAGGAAGACCCTTGATCCTCTATCTCTCAGTACTCAACAAGTCTATGGGATGTGTGCTCGATCAACAAGACAATATGTGAAAGAAAGAGCAAGCCATATACTACCTCAGAAAAAAATTCCTACATTATGAGACCTGTTATACACCACTCGAAAAAACATGTTGTGCATTGGTGTGGGCAACTCAACGTCTCAGGAAGTATATGATTATACATACGACTTGGTTGGTTTCCATGATGGATCCAATCAAATACTTGTTTGAAAAACCCGTCCTGACCGGAAGAATAGCTAGGTGGCAAGTACTCCTTTCGAAATTCGACATCGTCTATGTCACCCAAAAAGCTATTAAAGTTTGTTCCCTAGCAGACTACCTAGCACATGGATCGACAAACAAATATCAATCCCTACAAGACGGTTTTCCAGAAAATCACATCATGCATATCCAACACGAAGAACCCAAAGATGATACATTGACTATGTTCTTCAATGGAGCCTCGAATATTCTTGGACACAGGATTGGAGCTGTTTTAATATCCCCTAAAAAGAAATGCATCCCGGTAATAGCTAGGCTAAACTTCAATTGCACCAATAATATGGCCGAGTTTGAAGCTTGTGCCTTGGGACTCCAAGCTACTCTAGATCATGGGGTAACCAAACTTAAAGTTTTTGGTGACTCATCCCTTGTTATCTACCAACTCAAGGGTGAATGGAAAACCAGAAATTCCAAATTGATCCCATATCTAGAGTACATTCGTAATGTGGTTTCGAGGATGGAAAATTTCACTTTCGAGTACATCCCTCAGGGGTTCACAGATGCCCTCGCTACTTTGTCATCTATGTTTGCCTTAGATCAAGAACATGAGATACCAATTATCCATATTAGGCTGCATGACAAACAAGCTTTTTGTATGGTAGTAACCAACAAGGAGGAAGAATCCCCTTGGTATCATGACATCAAGCAATATCTCATGAAGGGTGAATATCCTGAGGGAATTAACGATAATAATAAAAGGACCATTCGGAAGAGAGTCGTAGGGTTCACGTTGATTGGAGGAACCCTTTACAAGAAAATTTTTGACTCCAACTTATTGGGGTGTGTGAACCACGAAGAAGCTCAAACCTTAATCAAGGAAGTTCATGAAGGAGCCTTCAGAACCCACATACCAGGGCATGTCATGGCAAGAAAAATCCTCAGAGCAGGATACTTTTAGTCCACAATGGAAGGAGATTGTCACAAGTACGTTAAATGATGTCATAAGTGCCAAATCTACGCCGACAATATTCATGTCCCACTGACGCCTCTCAACGTTTTGGCTACACCATGGCCATTCTCCATGTGGGGCATGGATGTTATTGGACCCATCGAGCCCAAAGCATCCAATGGTCATCACTTCATCCTGGTGCCATTGACTACTTTATGAAATGTGTAGAAGCAGCATCCTACACACATGTGACCAAGAAAGTAGTGACCACCTTCATCAAGAAAAATATCCCGTGTCAGTATGACATTCCCCATCGTCTCATTACTGATAATGGGACCAATCTGAACAATAAGATGATGGAAGAGTTATGTCAAGACTTCAAAATTCAACAACACAATTCCTCTCCATACCGACCCAAAATGAACGGTTCAGTAGAAGTGGCCAATAAAATCATTAAAAAAATCATCCAAAAGATGGTGATAACATATAAAGATTGACATGAAATGTTACCCTTTGCCTTGCACGGATATCAGACTTTCATACGGACCTCCACAGGAGCCACTCCATTTTTCCTCGTATACAGCATGGAGGTCGTACTGCAAGTGGAAGTTGAAATACCCTCCCTGCGAGTTATTATGGAAGCAAAGTTGACAGAAGCAGAAAGGGTCCAAAATCGATACGATTAGCTGAACCTAATTGAGGAAAAACGATTGGACGTCATATGTCACGGACAAGCCTACCAAAAGAAAATCAAAAGGGCTTACGATAAAAAGGTCAACCCCCACACTTATCACGAGGGGGATATAGTGATAAAGAAATTGCTTCCAGCTCAGAAGGATAAAATCGGAAAATGGGTGACAAACTATGAAGGGCCTGTAGACCCCTAATTTTGCCCGGCCTCTCAAAAGAAAAAGCTAGAGGAACTTCACCCGAAGATGGAGTCCATCCGGCTTCCCAAAAATGAGGAAACCTCCCGCAACCAATACAGAGATCGCTCGTCTACACGATAACGAACAAAGGAGACTTCCTACACGAAGATAAAGCTTCAACGGACACCTATCGGCATCAACAGGCCGTCCCAAACACAACAAGTGGTCCCAAACACAACAGGTGGTCCCAAACGCAACAGGTGGTCCCAAACGCAACAGGTGGTCCCAAACACAACAGGTGGTCCCAAACGCAACAGGTGGTCCCAAACGCAACAGGTGGTCCCAAACACAACAGGTGGTCCCAAACACAACAGGTGGTCCCAAACGCAACAGGTGGTCCCAAACGCAACAGGTGGTCCCAAACACAACAGGTGGTCCCAAACACAACAGATGGTCCCAAACACAACAGGTGGTCCCGAAACGCGAAAACTGGCCAGAACAGGTTGAGACGGCCGTCCCAAGTTGGGACGGCCGTCCCAACCCTCCAGATTCAGTTGGGACGCGTGTCCCGAAGTTGGGACGGCCGTCCCAAGGCCAATTTCAAGTGAACCGACCGTCCCAGGTCCCCTGGTGGTCTCGCCCTGTGTAAAAATGACATTTGGGACGGCCATCCCAGTCCAGACGGCCGTCCCAACCCAGACGGTGGTCCCAAAGTGCGCCAGCTGCGAAAACTATAAATAGGAGGCTCATTTGCCACTTTTTCAGGGCACAGACACTCCAGAGAGCTCTGAAACACTTTCAAAAACTCAGAGCACTTGTCTACTTCTCCCCCTTTCTCGAATGATCTTTCCGATTGCCTTAAATAGGTAACAATCGGTTAAGGAATTATATTCCGGCATTTGATTCTTCTTTAAATTTTTAGTGGAGTCGATCTTGTATTGGTGAGGAGAGTCTGTGTAGAGAGAGGGGTTGCCAAAACGCATCCTCACAGTTCGAGATTCTCAATACAAAGCTTGCTACGGAGGTTCTTTTCAATTCTCTTCTCTTTTATTGCTTTATTTATTGTTTTATTTAGCTTTATTTACTGTTTGTGCCATGTAGAATAAAATCATGTAGATAGCCATTTTTATATCTCTTTTATTGCTTTATTTAGCTTTATCATGTAGATAACCATTTTAATATTATAAAATAGGGTAATCGCGTAATTTTTCGAAGTCTTTTCTTAAAATGAATTGATCTGTCATAGGGAACCCGAAAGGGGCGTTGTGGGGTGCTAACACCTTCCCCACACGTAACTAACTCCCTTACCCAACTCTGGTTATAATGGCCAAGTTTGGTTTTTCATTAAAATCAATACCTTTTATCCTTTTCCAATGTTTATGGTCAAAACATTGGTGGCGACTCCATAAGAACCCCTTTTCGAAAACCTTTTAAAACAAATACGCGAGTCTAAACCATCTTTTCGCGACCGCTCGCATAAATGTTTCCAGACGTCCTCCGACGTCGAAAAGGGACGGCGGCGACAGATGGAGACTCCACTGGGGAAGCTAGAGAGTTGATCCCATTTAGTGACAGATAAATTCAAACTAAGTAAAGATTTGAAATTACGCCTTTACCCTTCTGTATGTTTTAATTGTATGGCTTTATATAACTGCTGTATGATTATTTCTGCAATTGTTTGAAATATAAATTGCACACAAAAACCTTTGCACACAACAGTCCCTCTATACCCGGGGGAAAGAGTGAATATCTATAGGGAGTGGGTGGCAGATACGATCGGTTAGTTGGCACACGGGGCTACTACCGTTGTCGGAAAACCACCAACTCAAGGTGATAACTCTCTTCTTTCGGTCTAAGGGTGTCGCCACGGAGTTCCGTGCATGACCCGAGGACTGAGAGATTGAGAGGTCCCTATAATGGGGGCACCTTGGGGACCTTTGGCCTGGTGAGAACAGTTAGAACCACCTAAACCAAGCACGTTTCTGCAGGAAAACCCTACCTCGTGATTAAATAAGCGTGGCTCTGCTCGTGGATGTATGAATTGTGTGTACATACGTTTGCTGCACTTGTATTGATGCATTAGCATAGGGTAATCATACAACAACAAAAAAAATGAAAAAACAAGTTAAAATCATAAAAATACCTTTATTATAAAATAAAAAAAATTATTAATAAAAGTCTCATCACCTTTTCTTCATCAAAAATAAAAAAGGAAGAAAATAGGACTCTCTTCATCAAAATCCATAAACATTCATATAGATAAGTTTTCTTTTCGAGAAAAACCCAGTACTACCATGAATCATATTAGGAACAAAACATGATAATACTTAGAAAAACAAACACTTGCATACACGCATTTACAAAAACTCATCCTCATATCATGCATTTTCATTTCTGCTAGACAATGGAGGGATCCGAGTAATAGACGGTTAAAGAAAGTGGAGATCCTTCTATGCCGTGTAGAGAAGTTAAGGCATTTGTGTACATGTATGCCGCCAGAGGTCTATGTTAACTTTGAGAAGTCTTACGGAAGAATTCTTGACCTCCTGAAAATCGGCATTGATCCAATATTTGTTAGAGCATTGGTCCACTTCGGAGTCTCGATTTACACTCGCTTCGAATTCTCGCAGTTTGACTTGGTACCAACCTTAGAAGAATATGAACTCATGGTTAGATGGCCTCAATCGGTTGGGATTTATGTATGCTCAGGGAGAATATACGGCAGTGAGTAAGGTTGCTACTATTATACGATTGCCTCCTCATCAATCTACCCTAGAGGGAAAAGGGAATATCGGAGGTTGGAAAATGGCTATAATAGAAGACCACTTAGTCTCTTTAGCTGAAAAGAAGGACTGGTCTACATTCAACAAGACTCTAGCATTAGCAATGTTCGGAATCATATTATTCCCATTCCATGTGAACATTGTGGATCATGCTTGCAATGGACGCATTCTTTGCACGGGATGTATATTCACAGAGTCCTATACCTGCAATCCTTGCTGATACCACCGCTTACGTAGAATTTTGCCGACGGAGACAGGGAAAAACACTCGAGATGTTGTACTTCACTGCTATATGTATGGGGTGTTACTCACTTTTACGCCTCAAGCCACATGGGTGTATTTCCCGACCCTTTAAGAAGTTTCTCAAGAATCCCTCTTCAACATCGTCAAGCTTTAGAGTGGAAAGCCGAGTTAGAAAAGCTGGAGCATAGAGCATGTATCTTGGGTTTGTCCTTGGTTCGAGCCGGTTATATTCCGGTACGATGCGGAGATTACACGAGCATACCACTTCTAGGTCTCGGAGGTTGTATAACCTACTCTCCTAAAATGGCTATGAGACAACTTATGAGAACCCAGTTGCGCCAACCCAAGAAGAGCTCGGAGGACCGAGTCCGTGCCACTATTCCCATAGCTTTGAAGAAGTATCTGCTGTCCGGAAAGCATGGGAAAGACCGAGTCTACATGGGGGACAAAGAACTTGGAAAGACTCGGGTATCTACATCCCGCGAGTACGAGGAATGGAGGAAAAATAGAGGGATACCCCAACCATCCGTTACAATCACTACAACTTTAGTGAATGAAGAGTTGCAATTACAAGTCAATGCATTACATAAAAAGGTTGAAGTCATGGAAGCTCGGCTAAGAGCCTTCGAAGGAAAAGAGCAAGAATCAGCCCTTATAATAGATGGTCTAAAAAGGCAATGCAAAAGAAGGACCATGAGATAGAGCTTCTCAAGAATGATTATGCTGACTACCAAGAAGAAGCTAGACAAGCATTGAAGATGCCGAGGCTTGAGCAAGATAGCCTATTCCAGGACATGAGCGATGAAATAGCACATCTTGAGAGTACGCTTGCAGAACAGGCAAAAACGATCAAGCTAATACATGATGATCTAGCGAATACTCGGTCGGAAGCACAAAAGTGGTGGGAAACCGCTGAAAAATACGAGAGAAGACCTGGAGGAGCTACGTAAAAAAGAAAAAGATGGATTAGCTCAATACGGTCAACTACTTCGTGAAAGAGACCAAGTAAGAGAGAGGTCGACCGGCAGACATGCTTTGATCGTTCATCTAGGAGAAAAGATGAGAGTGGCTTGTCGATATAGTGAAGATATGAGTCGGGCGAGTACATGAGCAAATCAAGATACTCGGAAACCATGTGAGAACAGCTGAGGATGAATTACGAAGAAAGCCTAATTTACCTATAGGATTCTTCAAGCTTTTCCGTTTTTGTCAGCACTCGCTTCAAAGCATTGTATAGAAGGATTTACACTTTCTAATAAAAAGATTTTTTTCCCTTAAATTGTCTATTGCATTCATAAATTGCATACATTCACATATCCCTCCTCATTTTAATAAATAAAGATAATAAAAAGAAAGGATTAAGCGATGTGCTTTCCACGAATCGAGAAAAATGGAAAAGAAGCCTTTCGTCATCAAAATCTCTACGATGGTCAATAAATCCGAAGACGATAACAAACAAGCATCGTTAATCATTCCAATCGATAAAAGGGAAGAAACAATAACGCCTTTACGTTTATTTGTACCTCGTCCTTTCCCTTATTCATCAAATAAAGTCTGTACCCTGGAGATACTCGGAAGAATCGACGGTCAATCAAGACATCTCCAACGTAGCCGGTATTGGGGGCATGACAAGAAGCGGAAGAATATATTCCCCCAAGGAATTACAAGATAATATTCCTAAAGATAAAATGAAAAATAAAGCCGAAGAAGAAAAGGAATCCAAGGAGGAGACGAGATGAGCTACTCCGAGTACATAAGACAAAGTGAGTACTCTATTATTGATCAACTCAATCGTACTCCGAGCAAAGATAACTTTGTTATCACTCATCATGAGTTCGGAACCGCATCGAAGCGCACTATTAAAGGTTTTGAATGAATCATTCGTTCCACATGCAATATCCCAAGACAAGTTTGAAGGAATTATTGGTAATATCACAGCTAATAATCAGCTTACTTTCACAAATGAAGAACTCCCTTTAGAAGGGTCAAATCACAACAAGCCCTTGCATATTTCTGTTAAATGCAAGGAATATCTCATTTCCAAAGTCCTAGTGGATAATGGGTCATCCCTAAACGTTATGCCTAAAGGCACACTCGACAAGATAACAGTGCAAGGAACCCACATGCGCTCGAGTAATACAATTGTTCGAGCCTTTGATGGATCAAGACGTGAGGTAATAGGAGAAATTAGCCTACCAATTCAAATCGGACCTGCTACCTTTAACATAGACTTCCACGCGATGGATATCACGCCAGCATACAGTTGTCTCCTTGGTAGACCTTGGATTCATAGCGCTAAGGCAATACCTTCGACGCTCCACCAGAAAGTCAAGTTTGTGACAAATGCTAAACTAATCACAGTTCAAGCTGAAGAAGACTTTCTAATAAGCAAACCGTCTGTCCAACCATATGTGGATGCGGCTGAAGAGGCTCTTGAAACATCTTTTCAAGCACTCGAAATTGCTAATATCGAAAGACTCCCTAGTAGCATGAAGGTGGCCCAGATGATGAAAAGATATGGATATCGCCCAGGACAGGGGCTTGGAAAGAACGCTCAAGGAATAAGAGAGCCACCAGATTTCAAAGATAATCCGCTAAAGTATGGATTAGGGTATGACCCTACAAAAGATCAAGCCAAACGGAAAATAGGGAAGTCTTACCCCTTGAAGATGGTATTCAGAAAAGGAGGGGTGTTAGCGCAAAGGGTAGCGTTAGTCATTAGGTGTCCTTCTTCCGATTCTAAGGGATGTAAATCTAGTGACTATTAGAGATCACTCCTCGGGGTTTGCCCGTCCCCAGAGCATCTTTAGGGCACACATTTCCTCGAAATTACAAAAGAATGCTATTCTTACTATCTGCTTCTTTTCTTGCTAAATGTATCTATACCCCATTTTAATAAACAAAGTTTAGATAAATGTTTTGTTCTAAATGCGTCGGAATAATTAAAGCGCCGCAAAGAAAAGTCAAAAAAATGATTGATTAACTAGAAACACAAATGAAATCTATCTTGACAAAATCAAGTTTCGACAATGTCGTGCGAAAAAATATACGCATATAAAAGAAAAGCCCGTTGAGGCCAAAGGCCGAGACAAAAGATAAAAGGGCAAAATACCCGGCGGGAAACCCACAAAGGGGCCGCACAAAAGTTAGGGTAAACCCGACGGGAGACCCGAACAATAATAAAGGGTAACCTGGGCAAAAGTTAGGGTTATGAAAAGTCCGCTAGGTATTCCTAAAAAATAAATACAAAAAGGAAACCTAGACAAAAGTTAGGACAAAAAGCACAGCATCCTAAGCTGAAAACTCGAAAGGGCGGACTAGGAAAGTTAGTCAATCAGCCAAGAAGGCGCCATAAAACAGTAAACAACGATGCCACATCATAAGAATGAAACATTTCTCTAAACTAGCCTAAACACAGACCAACCTTGGCTAGCCATTCTTACAAAAACTTCTATTATAAAAAATATCCCTCTAAAACACAAGCCTTTGTTGTAAATCCTTTTATTTCTCTTCTCTTGACCATTTCACTATAAAGCATTCAAGTAATAAAGGGGAATGTGGTAACATAGTGATCAATAGGAAGGTTGAAATCCCTAAGGAAAGGAAGAAGGACACTGACATGGCAGTTGCTCTACGAACGAAAGATTGCTCTTCGGCCATAGCAAAGAAAATTCCAAACGGCAAATCAATACAGCTAAGTTTGTTATCCAATAAACAAGATGACGTTAAGGTACAACACCAAGAATGCACCCGAAGTCAAAGCATATCAGTTAAAACTTTCGAAATATCAACTGAAATAGATCATAGGATGCATATCATAAAGCATTACATGCATTAAAACATCAATGAAGGGAGTCCTATCTTCAAATTCATCAAAAATCACTCAAAAAATCAAAAAACCGGCATAAGAAGCTTGGGACGGCCGTCCCAAAGTCCGGACGGCCGTCCCAAGTGTCATTTTTCATTTGAGACGTGCGTCTCGGGAGGGGTCCCGGCCTATGCAATTCTGCCATTTGGGACGGCCGTCCCAACCCAGACGGCCGTCCCAAACTCTCCTGCGTGGCCTATATAGGTGGGCGTGGGTTTGAGCCCTGGTACCTCATTCCAAGCATTCCTATCTTGCTTTTCCTCCTCTTCCATACATTTTTAGCATTTCTAAGAGAATAGAACTCACAATGGAACACGGAGAAGCTTCGTCCAGAAGAAAACGCACCAGGACTGCTGCTAGAAGAGCTCCTGTCACTAGCATGATGATGGCTGAAGCACACCAACAACGACTGGCAAATATCCAACAATTTGCCTGGTACCCGATGCTGCGACTAGACTTCGGGATCCTAGCTACATTCGGCTGGGAGCAAGATGTCAGAAGATTCATCCACAACATAGGATGGGATTTTCTGCTCAATGAAGCACCTACTCGGATCCACCGCACAGCAACAATGGAGTTTCTTGCCTCTGTCAACATGATGGAAATGCCATCTACAACTCCTGGAGTGCCACCAACACAAGCCGTCTCCTATTGGATGGACGGAGCCTACCGGACCACTACTCTGGATGACTTCAATGTCATCATGGGTTTCTGCCAACGAGCAGATACAAGAACACCAGAGTATCGGTCTGCATATCTGGAAAAACCTACTGTTCTCACCACCACCAGTATGTGGAAGGAGATTACTGGAGCTATCAATCTCCCATCTAATCTGAAGGGTGCAGCCTTCAATCCCCCTCTTCGCATCTGCCACAAATTGCTTGCTGGGACCATTCACAGCAGGAAGGAAAGCCAGGGAAAGGTCACGCTGGCTGATCTTTTTATAGTCTATTGCATGCATCAGGGACACCGATGCAACCCAGGATACGCCTTCCTGAAGGCTGTAAAGGAATGCGGTACTCGGGGACCAGCGGGAGCGATCATGGTGGCTCCCTTCCTTACCCCTTTTGCTGAATACTGGGGATGTACCGACGAAGAAGATCTCCCAGCTGAACTTCGACCAGAACCGATCAACGGAGGAATGCCGACGCACATGAATATCCTCGCGAGAGAGGGTCGGGTTTCATCTTAAACCCTATCATCTCGATTTCATGGGATATGCGCGATTTCAATACGCCGCAAGATATCCCTACTACCTCGAAATCCCAGCTAGATCACGAGATTCGATTTCCCGACTGTACTCGACGCCTCGGACGAGGAGCATGCATACATGGAAGGAGAGTTCCAGTTCATACGCCGGCAGGTTGGCCGACTAAGCTGTCGAGCAAGACGGACGGACCGCCGGATAGAGAGCCTGGTCCGGACTCAGGCGAGATTCAGCGCCGCCTACTCCGCAGCTTCCCTTCACCGGTACCATCTGCCCATTCCGAGCCCGGAGGCAGACGATTAGGATTTATTTATATAGCTTTACGGTGTCTTAAATATGCTTGAAATGTATCCAACAAAAAGCAGTAATGAATAAAAATCGTTATTTCTGTTTTACACTTCGCATTCAAAAAGCCCATGTGTACAGAGTAAAAGACACACATGATCTACTAAAAAGCCAGATTTCAAAACAGCTCGCGATAAAAACTAAACCGCGATGGAAAAAGGCGAAATCTGAACCACTTTAGCAAAATAAAGAGCTTCTCCAATCACCAACTTTCTACACCAATAAAAGAAGGTACATCAAAAATGAAAAAGCCAACGGAAAGGCTTGATAATCCCCAAGAGGATCCTTGCCTACTCCAAAGGCAAAACAAAAAGCTTACTCCCTGACTCAACACCACCACATGAGTCATCAAACATAGTCATTCAAAGCTGCAATCAGCATCCTTCCATCCAAGAAAGAAAGACACCATCAAAATGAAAAAGCCAAAGGGAAAGGCTTGACCATCCCTAAGAGGATCCTTGCCTACTCCAAAGGCAAAACAAAAAGACTACTTCACGACTCAGCTTCATCGCCACATGAGTCATTAAACACACTCATGCAAGAGTCTCCGTTACTTCCCCAAAGCAGAATAAGGAGAATAAGGAGAATAAGGACTACATAAGAGTCCATCAAAGAAAATACGAAATCAAATCCTCCACATCATTAGGGGGCAACCAAAGGAAAAGAAAGAAAAACTTTTTATCCCCTAACGGAGGCCACCACAAGAAAAAGGTCAAATAAATGTCTCCTAACAGAGCATATCAAGAAACGTCTACAAAAAGAAGAAAGCAAAAGATTTTTTCCATCTTCCAACTCAAATAAGAGCTTCACAAAAGTCGGAGCCAAGACTCCATCATAAAATCAAACCAAGGATTTGATCCCCAAGAAACAAAGAAAAATTCCCCAGGGATCACCAAAAAGAAAAGAGGAAGAAAAAATATATATCCTTTCTCATCCAAAGATCAAGCCAATGTGCATAAAAGGAGCACATATGCAACAACTAAATCGCAAAAAAAAGAGAAATTGCAAGAAAAGGGTAGAAACCCATTCCCCAGCAGGAATAAGAGCATAGGCAAAGCCAGCTCAAACAAATAAATGGTCAAAAACTCCATTCCTCCCTTAGGGGCAATCCAAAATAAGATCTCCGGAATGAAATCAATTCCCCAGCAGATCACCGAAAAGAAAATCCCCATCGAGCCTACCAAATGAAGGCAAAACTACAAAGTTTATATCCTCAGGGAATCGCGTATAAATTCCCAAATACATATATCCCCAGTGAAAAGCAAAGTCTGCACTTCCAACAGGCAAGCAGAAAGCCAATATCCCCAAGAAATGGGAAATCAGCCTATGCAAAAGGCAATCCAAAACCTAAGTCTTCACCACTATTGAAGCATATGCCTAAATCAACGAGGCACAACCAAATAGAAATCACATCCCCAAGTGGGTTCTTGCCTAAACAAAAGACACAATCAACAAAAAGCTCAAATCCCCAGAGGATTTCCGCCGATCAAGAGGCGCAACCAAACAAGAATCTCCCCAAGTGAATTTCCGCCTAATCAAGAGGCGCAACTAATAGAAAACAAATCCCCAGAGGATTCCTGTCTAAAAAAGAGGCAATCAAAAATCCTCGGCAAAGACCGGATGGCTAAAAGAAGAAGCCAAAACAATGAAATCCCCATGGCTAAACAGAAAAGCCAAAATCAAACAATCCCCGGCAAAAGCCGGATGGCTAAAATAAGAAAAGCCAAAATACAGAAATCCCTGGTAAAACCAGATGACTAAAATAGAAAAGTCAAAAAGAAAAAATTACTCCCGAGAGACGCATGACCAAAAACGAGTAAGCTCGTTAACTCATCTCCAAAATAGATGATCATAGGATTGACTACAAAAAAATTCATCCTATAAAGCCTTGTGAAAAAGGCTTATCATTCACACCGGGTGGGGGTATGTACTCACCTAAACCTCGTGAAAAAGGTTTATCATTCACACCGGGTGGGTGTGTGTACTCACCTAAACCTTGTGAAAAAGGTTTATCATTCACACCGGGTGGGGGTGTGTACTCACCTAAACCTTGTGAAAAAGGTTTATCATTCACACCGGGTGGGGGTGTGTACTCACCTAAACCTTGTGAAAAAGGTTTATCATTCACACCGGGTGGGGGTATGTACTCACCTAAGCCTTGTGAAAAAGGCTTATCATTCACACCGGGTGGGGGTATGTACTCACCTAAGCCTTGTGAAAAAGGTTTATCCTTCACACCGGGTGGGGGTGTGTACTCACCTAAGCCTTGTGAAAAAGGCTTATCATTCACACCGGGTGGGGGTATGTACTCACCTAAGCCTTGTGAAAAAGGTTTATCATTCACACCGGGTGGGGGTATGTACTCACCTAAGCCTTAAAGAATGAGGCTTATCATTTACACCGGGTGGGGTGCGTACTCACCTAGGCCTTGTAGAACGAGGCTTATCAAAAATGCATCAGGTGGAGTAAAAATACTCACCGGGAGCATTGTAAAAAATGGGTACAAAGACCTTACTTCTATTAAAGGATAGTTTGGTGATTGAGCACCTCGGAAGTAAGTACCCATAAGAGTTTAAGCAAAACGTAAACTCATACCAGGTGAGGGTAAGTACTCACCAAAACCTTGCAGAATAAGGTTCATACCTAGTGGGGGTAGGTACCCACAAAAGTCTAGTAAAAATACAGACTTATACCCGGTGAGGGTAAGTACTCACCAAAGTCTTAACAAAAGGAGGCTCAAACCGGATAGGGGTTAGTACCTATCAAAATATTTATCATCCGGAGGATCGACAAGGAGCGACATCCGAAGGATGACCGAGCAAAGGGTTAACTCCTTCCCCTACCAACTAATTTTGTCGGCATATTAAAACCAACGAATTAGTTAGGCAGGTGAAGGGGGGCAGCTGTAGACCCCTAATTTTGCCGGCCTCTCAAAAGAAAAAGCTAGAGGAACTTCACCCGAAGATGGAGTCCATCCGGCTTCCCAAAAATGAGGAAACCTCCGCAACCAATACGAGATCGCTCGTCTACACGATAACGAACAAAGGAGACTTCCTACACGAAGATAAAGCTTCAACGGACACCTATCGGCATCAACAGGCCGTCCCAAACACAACAAGTGGTCCCAAACACAACAGGTGGTCCCAAACACAACAGGTGGTCCCAAACGCAACGGTGGTCCCAAACGCAACGGTGGTCCCAAACGCAATGGTGGTCCCAAACGCAACGGTGGTCCCAAACACAACAGGTGGTCCCAAACGCAATGGTGGTCCCAAACGCAACTGGTGGTCCCAAACACAACAGGTGGTCCCAAACACAACAGATGGTCCCAAACACAACAGGTGGTCCCAAACACAACAGATGGTCCCAAACACAACAGGTGGTCCCGAAACGCGAAAACTGGCCAGAACAGGTTGAGACGGCCGTCCCAAGTTGGGACGGCCGTCCCAACCCTCCAGATTCAGTTGGGACGCGCGTCCCGAAGTTGGGACGGCCGTCCCAACCCTCCAGATTCAGTTGGGACGTGCGTCCCGAAGTTGGGACGGCCGTCCCAAGGCCAATTTCAAGTGGGACGGCCGTCCCAGGTCCCCTGGTGGTCTCGCCCTGTGTAAAAATGACATTTGGGACGGCCATCCCGGTCCAGGACGGCCGTCCCAACCCGGACGGTGGTCCCAAAGTGCGCCAGCTGCGAAAACTATAAATAGGAGGCTCATTTGCCACTTTTTCAGAGCACGAGACACTCCAGAGAGCTCGAAACACTTTCAAAAACTCGAGCACTTGTCTACTTCTCCCCTTTCTCGAATGATCTTTCCGATTGCCTTAAATAGGTAACAATCGGTTAAGGAATTATATTCCGGCATTTGATTCTTCTTTAAATTTTTAGTGGAGTCGATCTTGTATTGGTGAGGAGAGTCCGTGTAGAGAGAGGGGTTGCCAAAACGCATCCTCACGGTTCGAGATTCTCAATACAAAGCTTGCTACGGAGGTTCTTTTCAATTCTCTTCTCTTTTATTGCTTTATTTATTGTTTTATTTAGCTTTATTTACTGTTTGTGCCATGTAGAATAAAATCATGTAGATAGCCATTTTTATATCTCTTTTATTGCTTTATTTAGCTTTATCATGTAGATAGCCATTTTAATATTGTAAAATAGGGTAATCACGTAATTTCTCGAAGTCTTCTCTTAAAATGAATTGATCTGTCATAGGGAACCCGAAAGGGGCGTTGTGGGGTGCTAACACCTTCCCCACATGTAACTAACTCCCTTACCCAACTCTGGTTATAATGGCCAAGTTTGGTTTTTCATTAAAATCAATACCTTTTATCCTTTTCCAATGTTTATGGTCAAAACATTGGTGGCGACTCCATAAGAACCCCTTTTCGAAAACCTTTTAAAACAAATACGCGAGTCTAAACCATCTTTTTGTGACCGCTCGCATAAACGTTTCCAGACGTCCTCCGACGTTGAAAAGGGACGGCGGCGACAGGGCCCTTTGTGGTCAAGTGAGCCTTCTTAGGAGGAGCTCTTATCCTCACCAACATGGATGGGGAAGAACTTCAACACATTCAATTCAGACGTGGTGAAGAAGTATTACACTTGAAGGCATTGCTCATGACCCGCCAGGACAAAAACCCGCAAAGGGCGTTCTTGGAAAAAGTTAAGGTCTATACACCTCGCTAGGATACGTCTTAGGCAAAACTTAGAGGTTTCAAAAACAAAAATAAAATAAAAAGAGTAATAGCTATCTTAGACGAAAATCGCAAGGCAGCTAAGATAGCGTCCTTTCGGAAGCAGGAAATCTTTGCATAGTCTTCACTCCGGGCTCGAGCATCTCGACTGAAGTAACTAGGAGAACCAGGGGGGCAGATATCAGAGGCATGGTTGTTATAGCTTATATAGTGTAGCCAACCTTGGCCAGCCATGCTTCTAAATTCTTTTGTAAATCCTAAAAGTGATGAAGATCTCATTGAAATACTTTGGCAAAGATCTCATTGATTTGATGAAGTCAAAGATGAAGTCAAAAGCAACTTTGCAGTGGACAAAAGTCACTAAGATAGAAGAGTAGAAAAGTTAGTGTGTCCGCAGCTATGCTTAGGTATAATCATTTTATCTTTTCTGCTGCATGAGGTTTCTTCACTTAAAAGATTTTGCAAAATGCCTCTAAAAATGTTTTTAACAATTAAAAACAAAGTATTTTGACAAAAGCTTTCCTAAACAAGTTTTTAACTAATACAACTTTGATATAACCGATTAAAATTACTTAAAATGTCAAGTGAAATGTTTTTACAGTATTTTAATCGATACAACTTGACTTTAATCGATTAAAACCACTTAAGGGTTCAGGATGATCGATCAGAATGCAATTATGACCGATCAGAATCAGTTATGATCGATCAGAATTTAGTTATGACCGATCAGAACTCTTTTAATCAATTAAATCTCGTTTTAATCTATTAAAACAACTTAGAAAATTTCTACACAGCGTTTTAATCGATTAAAACTTATTTTTATCAGTTAAAATAACTTGAAAAGTTTTACAAGAAAGTTTTGCAGTATTTCAATCGATTGAATCGCGGAACAATCGATTAAATCAACTTAGAAGATTTTTTGTAAAGTGTTTTAATTGATACAAACGTTGTCGTATCAGTTAAAACAAATCTGTTAAAGAATCAAGAACGTATTAATGGATTAAAAGAAGTTTTAACAGATTAAAACTGCACTTTTAACAGATTAACAGAATCTTTTAACAGATTAATTAATACAACTGTTTTGAAAATCTTCTATAAAAACAGAGTTGCTTGAACTTTTTAAAAAAACATTGAATATCATCTTTTACACATCCTTGAGCAATCAATCAAGCAAACTTCAGCACTCTTTTCAAGAAAGATTCGCATCAGTTTTTGAGAAGTTCTTTGAAAATCTTTCTTGAGGAAAATTGCTTTTCTTTTGAAGAAGAAACACTTACTGCAATATTGCATAAACTGGTTTGAGCATTCTAGTTTCTTCTTTTTCATTCCTTTACATTCTTTTGGTATTGTTTGGTGCCTGGAATTTGGGCACTGGTTTCTCTGCAGCTGGAATTTGGTTGTAGAGGTTATCAAGAACTGGAATTTGGTTCTTGGTGAGAGGTTGAGTGCAGGAACTGGAATTTGGTTCTTGTGGTAGATTAAGTGTAAGATTGTAAGTCTGTAAAACATTTGATCTAGTGGAACCCAGCTGGAATTTGGCTGGAGACTGGACGTAGCCCTGGTATTGGGTGAACCAGTATAAAACACCGGTGATATCTTTCTTAACCTTTCTCTATTTTAATTTTGTCATTGCATTTATATTGATTGATTGCTTTGTAATTCAAGAACAGATCTGAAATCTTAATTTTTGAATTAGATAATCTGTTATTTGTGAAAAACTTTTAAAGATCAATTCACCCCCCCTCTTGATCTCAGCCTACTTTTCTAACAATTGGCATCAGAGCGAGGTTCTTGAAAGTTATTCAAGTTCTTCGATCCATGGCTGAAAATTGTTGAACATTCAAGGACTTGATGTTGCACTTGATGAACATTAAGATTGTTGATTTTGATGATGATTCAAGAACACAAAGACTTAGAGTGTTGAAGACTTCTTTTGTATTGTAATAACTCTGTTTCAATTAGATTGAGTCTGTAATATTAGAGTTTAAGATAGCCAGTACATAGTCTGCACCTTAGAAGCTTCAAAAAGCTCAAATTTATCATCCAGGCTCGGCTTTAATCGATTAAATAGGGAAATAATCGATTAAAACAGTGAGAAAAATCATTTTCTATAAACACTCACTGGTTTAATCGATTAAACCAACTTTTAATCGATTATCAGGCGGTTTAATCGATTAAAATAGAGAGGTTTGGGTTCTGTTGATATTTGGCTCTGTTTTAATCGATTAATACTTCTTTTAATCGATTATTTCAGTCAGATTTTGATTTTTAACTTCAAATCAAACCTATTTTCGAAAACCCTTTTCCCAAGAACCCTAATTCCGAAAATCCCAATTTCCAAACCCTAATTTCTCTACTTAAACTCTTCTATGGCACTCAGAAAAGAAGAACAACCTTTTTCATACAAAAGTTAAGTGCTGTGAGTGCCAGAGAACTGTTTGTTGCAAGAAAAAGGGGCTTTCGGAACCTGGTGTGGGCTAGAAGCGATAAGAATCACTAAGTGGAGTTCTTAGTGGATTGTGTGTTGTGTCATCTCTAGGGAAAGCTGTTCTTCATCTCTTGTGGATTTCAAGAGAGGTGTTATCTTTACTTTATCTCTTCCATTGTAACTTGTTTGTAATAACTTTGTTTATAGTGACAGCGTTAATCCTCTGTTTGAGTGATTAGCAACTGGACGTAGGGTCTTTTGATCCGAACTAGTATAAATTTCCTGTGTAAGACTCTATCCCTTTCTCTATTTACATTTACACAATTTTTAATCGGTAAAATTTGGGGAAAATTTTGAAAACCTAATTTTTATTAAGAAACCAATTAACCCCCCCTCTTGTTTTTGTCCGACCACGCGATCATTCCGCTGCGCGATTCTAACAAGTGGTATTAGAGCTTGCTTTGATAGTCATTCAAATTTTCGAAAATGGTCGGACAAAATCAAACTTTTGCCAAAGGTGCGTCTATCAACAGACCCCCACTTTTTACGGGTCAAAATTATCCTTTCTGGAAGGTACGTATGCAAATATTTTTAGAGTCTGTTGATAGAGGCGTTTGGGACGCTATTTTAAACGGTCCATTTGTTCCTAAAGTTACAGAGAATGGTGTTGACGTTCTTAAACCTTTTTCTAGATGGACTGCAGAAGAAAACAGAAAAGCACAATTTGACGTTAGGGCTAGAAATATAATTTCATATGCTTTAACCCTTGATGAGTTTTACAGGATATCAGTTTGTAAGAGTGCTCAAGAAATGTGGGATAAACTAAGAGTAACTTATGAAGGAACCGATGATAGTGACTCGATTTCGGAGTCAAGTGATATGGAAATAGAAGCCAACATTTGCTTGTTGGCAAATGACATCATTTCTTCCGACTTTGAGGTAAGTGATTCTGACTCATCTTCAAGTGATGATGAAAATAATTATGATGAACTGCAAAATGCATATAATGAATTGTTTATTGCCTTTAAGGATTTGAAAAATGAATATAAATCTGTGAAAAAGAGTTTAAGTAGATCCGAAAAGGAGATTGACTCATTAGAAACAAAAATCACATGCTTAGAGGAAAAAGAAACATTAAAAACGAAAATTGCATGTTTAGAGGAAAAGGAAACCATAGAAACGAAAATTATATGTATAGATGAGAATGATGATAAGAATATAGTATTTGAATCATGTAAAGAGTATGAACATGATATTGATTTACTTAGACATTTGCTTGATAAAGCTAAAAAGGAATTAAGTGATAGAAGAGTATGGGTTGAAAAAGGAACTAAAACTTCAATAGTTAGAAATGTATCATATTCTAAAATTATATCTAATGCATGCTTTTATTGTATGAAACATGGTCATACTTCAAATAGATGTAAAATTAAGCATTTTGGTGTTCCTAAAGGAAAATATATTTGGGTTCCTATAGTTAAATGAATTATTTGTCTCTTGTATTTATTCAAAGAAAATTGATCATGTTATGTTTTAAATAGAATGCTCATTAGGTCAATTATTAAATCTACTCCCTATGAATTGTTTAATGGTAGAAAGCCTAATGTTGCTCATATGAAAATTTTTGGATGTAAGTGCTTTGTGTTAAATAATGGAAAGGACAACTTAGGAAAATTTGACTCTAAAGCCGATGAGGGCATTTTCTTAGGTTATTCATTAACTAGCAAGGCTTACAGGGTATTTAATAGAAGAACTTTAAATATAGAAGAATCTATTCGTGTCACTTTTGATGAAATTGTAGACCTTGGGGGAAATCCTCTTGAGTCAAATAAAGAAATTGCAGGTGATGATGAATATATAAGAGAGGCTCTTGATGAATTATATTTGGAAGAAAATGAGCCTTCTCAAACGCCTGAATTAGCCAAAGAATGGCAATCACATAGAGGACTCTCAATGGACAATATCAGAGGTGACATCTCAAAAGGGGTAAGAACTAGAAACATGACTAATTTTTGTATGTCTGTAGCTTTTGTGTCACAGATTGAACCCAAAAATGTTGAGGAAGCACTTAAAGATGACAAATGGTGCATAGCCATGCAAGAAGAACTTAACCAATTTGAAAGGAATCAAGTCTGGGAATTAATCCCAAGGGAAGAATCATATCAAGTTATTGGAACCAAATGGGTGTTTAGAAATAAACTTGATGAAGATGGGAACATAACAAAGAATAAAGCCAGACTTGTTGCAAAAAATTATTGTCAGGAGGAAGGTATAGATTATGATGAAACTTATGCTCCTGTTGCCAGGTTAGAGGCTATGTGCCTACTTCTTGCCTATGCATCTTTAATGAAATTTAAACTATATCAAATGGATGTTAAAAGTGCATTTTTGAATGGTTTTATTAAAGAAGAAGTTTATGTGGAGCAACCCCCTGGTTTTGAGGATTTTAGTTTTCCTAATCATGTTTTTAAATTAAAGAAAGCTTTATACGGGTTGAAACAAGCTCCTAGATCTTGGTATGAAAGGTTAAGTAGTTTCCTAACATCAAATGATTTTTTTAGAGGAAAAATTGATTCTACACTGTTTATAAAGAAAGTTAAAGAACATATCTTATTGGTTCAGGTGTATGTTGATGATATTATTTTTGGATCAACTAATAATTCGTTATGTATAGAATTTGCTAAGATAATGCAGGGAGAGTTTGAAATGTCTATGATGGGAGAATTGACATTCTTCCTTGGACTACAAATCAAGCAACTTAAAGATGGCATTTTCATCTCTCAAACCAAATACTGCAAAGAGATCCTTAAAAAGTTTGGAATGGACACCTCAAAGGAAGCTAACACACCCATGGGAACTTCATGCTATCTAGACAAGGATGAATCAGGTTTGGAAGTTAATCAAACTATGTATAGAGGTATGATAGGATCACTGTTATACTTAACTGCAAGTAGACCTGATATTATGCATTATGTCTGTGTGTGTGCTAGATTTCAGGCTTGTCCTAAAGAATCTCATCTAATTGCAGTGAAACATATTTTAAAATACTTAAAAGGAACTACTAGTTTTGGTTTGTGGTATCTTTCTTATGCTTGTATGAGTTTAATAGGATATTCTGATGCTGATTATGGTGGATGTAAAAATGATAGGAAAAGTACTAGTGGGACTTGTCATTTGTTAGGTTCATCCTTAATATCTTGGCTTTCTAAGAAACAAACATGTGTTGCTTTATCTACCACTGAAGCTGAATATATTGCAGCTGGTAGTTGTTGTGCTCAAATTCTATGGATGAAACAACAGTTAGAAGATTATAGTATATTTTTAAATGACATTCCTTTAATGTGTGATAATACCAGTGCAATGAATCTTACTAAGAATCCAGTAATGCACTCTAGGACTAAACATATAGAAATAAGACATCACTTTTTGAGAGACCATATCAGCAAAGGAAACTGTAAAATAGAGTATGTAGATACTAAACGTCAATTAGCAAATATTTTTACTAAGCCTCTACCCAAGGATAGATTCTATGATCTTAGAAGAGACTTAGGGATATTAGAAATAACTTAAATTCTGATTAATTTGACTGTTTTTGGATGATTGTAATGTTATAATTCATGGTATAGGATGTTCATAGGTTATCATGTGTTAAAACACTCAAAACAGGGCATTCCTCTCTGGAATAATCGATTAATTGGAGTAATAATCGATTATTTGCATCCAAAACACTTAAAACAGGGTATTCCTCTCTGGAATAATCGATTAATTCGTCCATTAATCGATTAAAACCAGTAATAATCGATTAACAGCCCAAAATAATCGATTAAACGTGTCTGGAAGTGATTTAATCGATTAATTTGAATTTTAATTGATTAAATCCGACCAAGTTTGCTTCCTAGCCGTTGCCAACGGATATTTTTACCATTATTCCCTTCCATATGAATGTTGGAGATGCTTGGTTATAAATAGGGACTTTCATTTCAATTCTACTCAATTCTATCTCTTGAAATCAAGTTATCTTGCCTTATTCTAGCTATCTTGCCCTCTTCTCACTACACTTAGCTTTCTAAATCTTCCTGTTATTCCTCAAATCTTTCAATGGCCTCATCTTCTCGTGCTAAGATCCCTACGAGAAGAAGATCTGCACCCTCATCTCGTCCCCGTCCTAATTCTGTAGAAGGATGGATTTTTGATACAGATGGCCAACAAGAATTTCTGACCTACTGGAAAGAACGGGCTATTATTTCTCCCAAGTTTCTTATTGGTGAGCAATTCATCAATAGGGGATTCAATTTTCCCAACCTTCTTGAAATTCAAGGAGTTCTTCCCTTCATCCAAATGCAAGGTACTTATTATCCTGACCTTGGTTAGGGTATTTTACTCTAGATTTAAATTTAGAGATCAAATTGCTACTTCTAGAGTAAAGGGTATCACAATTATTCTTGACGATGATATTTGGGAAAACGTCGCTCACTTTCCAATTAGACACGATGCTATTAACATTTATGGTAAGTTAGATGATTTTGACAGGTTCTTAGCTTACCGTTCTTTTCTGCGAAATCCCTCCATGGAGATTGGACGTCTCCTTCATGCTGGACCTTTAAAGAAGGAGGAACGCATGATTCTCCATCTAATTGTCTGGATCCTATGTCCTCGAGCTACAAATCATGCCCAATGTTCTTCCATTGATCTTCGTATTATTCATGCCATAATGAATAATGAGCCGTTAGATTGGGGCGTTCTTGTCACAATGACCATGTTAAAAGCAAAACGTCATCCCACATTCAAAATTCCATATGCTTTACTTGTCTCTTGTATTCTTGAATATAAAGGAGTGAATGTTGAAGGTGAACAAGCAGTTAGAACAAATAACTTGAACCGCATGCTGGACAACACATTGATTCAACTTCAAATGGTGCGTGTAAATGATATTTATGTTCACAAAGATGACGTTCTTAATCAAGGTGATGCTAATGAAGATTCTGATGAAGATATGCCTCTAGCTGCTGAATTTCCCTCTGACCAAATCCAAAGTGTTGGAACTTCCTCTACTCATCATGAAACCCGACAATCCATGGAAGACATGTTATCTGACATGAATCAGAGGATGCAATCATTCTTCACTCTTTCTGGAGTACGACATGAGGAATTAATTCGCCGTATATCTGATGTAGATGATAAAGTGTGCCGTTTAGAAAATAGATTTGATGCACACTTTAATGATGATGATAGTGCAGAATTTTAAATTTTGTTGATTATTTTCTTTTTGTTATTTTCTCTTGTGATTGTATTGAATGATTATTTCTGCAATAAAATATGATGTTTCTTTAATGCTTTGATTGAGGGGGAGTTATCTCCAACTTATGCATATTTTGAGGGGGAGCTCTTATGTTTGCAACAGATGACTTATTTTTTATTCTAATCAAAATAGGGGGAGAAAATATTTAAAGCCATAATATGATTGTATTTAAATATTATCTGGTATGTTTAATGTGTTTGTTAGTATGACAGATAAAACAGGTTATTACAAGGCTTTAAAAGATAATTTTGATCATCATCAAAAAGGGGGAGATTGTTGAACATTCAAGGACTTGATGTTGCACTTGATGAACATAAAGATTGTTGATTTTGATGATGATTCAAGAACACAAAGACTTAGAGTGTTGAATGTTGAACATTCAAGGACTTGATGTTGCACTTGATGAACATGAAGATTGTTGATTTTGATGATGATTCAAGAACTCAAAGACTTAGAGTGTTAAAGACTTGTTTTGTATTATAATAACTCTATTTTAATTAGATTGAGTCTGTAATATTAGAGTTTAAGATAGCCGGTACATAGTCTGCACCTTAGAAGCTTCAAAAAGCTCAAATTTATCATCCAGTCTCGGCTTTAATCGATTATATAGGGAAATAATCGATTAAAACAGTGAGAAAAACCATTTTCTGTATCAACTCACTGCTTTAATCGATTAAATCTCCAGATAATCGATTATCAGGTCTGATAATCGATTAAAACCCCTTTTAATCGATTAAAACAGAGAGGTTTTGGGTTCTGTTGATTTTGGCTCTGTTTTAATCGATTATAACTCCATTTAATAGATTATTTCAGTCTATTTTTTATTTTAAACTTCAAATCAACCCTATTTTCGAAAACCCTATTTCCAATAACCCTAGTTTTGAAATCCTCAATTCCTAAACCCTTATTTCTCTACTTAAACTTTTCTATGGCACTCAGAAAAGAAGAACAACCTTTTCCATACAAAAGCTAAGTGTTGTGAGTGCCAGAGAACTGTTTGTTGCAAGGAAAGGGGGCTTTTGGAACCTGGTGTGGGCTAGAAGCAATAAGAATCACTAAGTGGAGTTCTTAGTGGATTGTGTGTTGTGCCGTCTCTAGGGAAAGTTGTTCATCATCTCTTGTGGATTTCAAGAGAGGTGTTTTCGTATCTTTATCTTCTCAATTGTAATCTATTTGTAACAACTTGTTTATAGTGACAGCGTTAATCCTCTGTTGAGTGATTAGCAACTGGACGTAGGGTCTTTTGATCCGAACCAGTATAAATCTCCTGTGTAAGATTTCTATCCCTTCTCTATTTACATTTACACATTTTTTAATCGGTAAAATTTGGGGAAAATTTTGAAAACCTAATTTTTATTAAGAAACCAATTCACCCCCCTCTTGGTTTTTGTCTGACCACGCGATCATTTCGCTGCGCGATTCTAACAAGTGGTATCAGAGCTTGCTTTGATAGTCATTCAAATTTTTGAAAATGGCCGGACAAAATCAAACTTTTGCCGAAGGTGCGTCTATCAACATACCCCCACTTTTTGCGGGTCAAAATTATCCTTTCTGGAAAGTACGTATGCAAATATTTTTAGAGTCTGTTGATAGAGGCGTTTGGGATGCTATTTTAAACGGTCCATTTGTTCCTAAAATTACTGAGAATGGTGTTGACGTTCTTAAACCTTTTTCTAGATGGACTGTAGAAGAAAACAGAAAAGCACAATTTGACGTTAGGGCTAGAAATATAATTTCATCTGCTTTAACCCTTGATGAGTTTTACAGGATATCAGTTTGTAAAAGTGCTCAAGAAATGTGGGATAAACTAAGAGTAACTTATGAAGGAACCGATGATAGTGACTCGATTTTGGAGTCAAGTGATCTGGAAATAGAATCTAACATTTGCTTGTTGGCAAAAGACAATATTTCTTCCGACTTTGAGGTTAGTGATTCCGACTCATCCTCAAGTGATGATGAAAATGATTTTGATGAATTACAAAATGCATATAATGAATTGTTTAGTGCCTTTAAGGACTTGAAAAATGAATATAAAGCTGTGAAAAAGAGTTTAAGTAGATCCGAAAAGGAGGTAGAGTTCTTAAAAACGAAATTTGCATGTTTAGAGGAAAAGGAAACCTTAGAAACGAAAATTGTATGCATAGATGAGAATGATGATAAGACTATAGCATGTGCATCATGTAAAGAGTATGAACATGATATTGATTTACTTAGACATTTGCTTGATAAAGCTAAAAAGGAATTAAGTGATAATTATAAGAATAAGGATAGTGTTCAAATTAAAGAAAATTGTCATGTTCCTTTGAAAAAGCCTATAAGTAAAAATAGAAGAGTATGGGTTGAAAAAGGAACCAAAACTTCAATAGTTAGAAATGTATCATATTCTAAAATTACATCTAATGCATGCTTTTACTGTATGAAACATGGTCATACTTCAAATAGATGTAAAATTAAGCATTTTGGTGTTCCTAAAGGAAAATATATTTGGGTTCCTATAGTTAAATGAATTGTTTGTCTCTTGTATTTATTGAAAGAAAATTGATCATTTAGTATGTTTTGAATAGGATGCTCATTAGGCCAATTATAAAATCAACTCCCTATGAATTGTTAAATGGTAGAAAGCCTAATTTTGCTCATTTGAAAATTTTTTGATGTAAGTGCTTTGTGTTGAATAATGGAAAGGATAACTTAGGAAAATTTGACTCTAAAGCTGATGAAGGCATTTTCTTAGGTTATTCATTAACTAGTAAGGCTTATAGGGTGTTTAATAGGAGAACTTTGAATATAGAAGAATCTATACATGTTACCTTTGATGAGATTGTAGACCTTGGGGGAAATCCTCTTGAGTCAAATAAAGAAATTGCAGGTGATGATGAATATATAAGAGAGGCTCTTGATGAATTATATTTGGAAGAAAATGAGCCTTCTCAAACGCCTGAATTAGCAAAAGAATGGCAATCACCTAGAGGACTCTCAATGGACAATATCATTGGTGATATCTCAAAAGGGGTAAGAACTAGAAACATGACTAATTTTTGTATGTCTGTAGCTTTTGTGTCACAGATTGAACCCAAGAATGTTGAGGAAGCACTTAAAGATGAACAATGGTGCATAGTCATGCAAGAAGAACTTAACCAATTTGAAAGAAATCAACTCTGGGAATTAATCCCAAGGGAAGAATCATATCAAGTTATTGGAACCAAATGGGTGTTTAGAAATAAACTTGATGAAGATGGGAACATAACAAAGAATAAAGCCAGACTTGTTGCAAAAGGCTATTGTTAGGAGGAAGGTATAGATTATGATGAAACTTATGCTCCTATTGCCAGGTTAGAGGCTATACGCCTACTTCTTGCCTATGCATCTTTAATGAAATTTAAACTATATCAAATGGATGTTAAAAGTGCATTTTTAAATGGTTTTATTAAAGAAGAAGTTTATGTGGAGCAAACCCCTGGTTTTGAGGATTTTAGTTTTCCTAATCATGTTTTTAAATTAAAGAAAGCATTATATGGGTTGAAACAAGCTCCTAGATCTTGGTATGAAAGGTTAAGTAGTTTGCTAACATCAAATGATTTTTCTAGAGGAAAAATTGATTCTACACTGTTTATAAAGAAAGTTAAAGAACATATCTTATTGGTCCAGGTGTATGTTGATGATATTATTTTTGGATGAACTGATAATTCGTTATGTGTAGAATTTGCTAAGATAATGCAGGGAGAGTTTGAAATGTCTATGATGGGAGAATTGACATTCTTCCTTGGACTACAAATCAAGCAACTTACAGATGGCATTTTCATCTCTCAAACCAAATACTGCAAAGAGATCCTTAAAAAGTTTGGTATGGACACCTCAAAGGAAGCTAACACACCCATGGGAACTTCATGCTATCTAGACAAGGATGAATCAGGTTTGGAAGTTAATCAAACTATGTATAGAGGTATGATAGGATCACTGTTATACTTAACTGCAAGAAGACCTGATATTATGCATTATGTCTGTGTGTGTGCTAGATTTCAGGCTTGTCCTAAAGAATCTCATCTAATTGTAGTAAAACATATTTTAAAATACTTAAAAGGAACTACTGGTTTTGGTTTGTGGTATCCGTCTGATGTTTGTATGAGTTTAATAGGATATTCTGATGCTGATTATGGTGGATGTAAAATTGATAGGAAAAGTACTAGTGGGACATGTCATTTGTTAGGTTCATCCTTAATATCTTGGCATTCTAAGAAACAGGCATGTGTTGCTTTATCTACCACTTGAAGTTGAATATATTGCAATTGGTAGTTGTTGTGCTCAAATTACGTGGATAAAACAACGAGTTAGAAGATTATAGTATCTTTTTAAATGACATTTCGTTGATGTGTGATAATACGAGTGCAATAAATCTTACTAAGAATCCAGTAATGCACTCTAGGACTAAACATATAGAAATAAGACATCACTTTTTGAGAGATCATATCAGCAAAGGAAACTGTAAAATAGAGTATGTAGATACCAAACGTCAATTAGCAGATATTTTTACTAAGCCTCTACCCAAGGATACTATGATCTTAGAAGAGACTTAGGGATATTAGAAATAGCTTAAATTCTGCTTAATTTGACTGTTTTTGGATGGTTGTAATGTTATAATTCATTTTGTAGGATGTTCATAGGTTATCATGTGTTAAAACACTCAAAACAGGGCATTCCTCTCTGGAATAATCGATTAATTGGAGTAATAATCGATTATTTGCATCCAAAACACTTAAAACAGGGTATTCCTCTCTAGAATAATCGATTAATTCGTCCATTAAACGATTAAAACCAGTAATAATCGATTAACAGCCCAAAATAATTGATTAAACGGGTCTGGAAGTGATTTAATCGATTAATTTGAATTTTAATCGATTAAATCTGACCAAGTTTGCTTCCTAGCCATTGCCAACGGATCTTTTGGCCTCTATTCACTTCCATATGACCGTTAGACATGCTTGGCTATATATAGGGACCTCTATTTTACTTCTACTCACTTCTATCTCTTGAAATCAAGCTTTCTTGCCTTATTATACTCTCTTTGTCTCCTTATTCCATCACTTGTCCTTCTAAATCTTCTTGATATTCATCTAATCTTTCAATGGCCTCATCTTCTCGCACTAAGATCCCTACTAGAAGAAGATCTGCACCCTCCTCTCATCCCCGTCCTAATTCTGTAGAAGGATGGATTTCTGATGCAGATGGCCAACAAGAATTTCTGTCCTACTGGAAGGAACGTTCTATTATTTCTCCCAAGTTCCTTATTGGTGAACAATTCATCAATAGGGGATTCAATTTTCCTAATCTTCTTGAAATTCAAGGAGTTCTCCCGTTTATCCAAATGCAAGGTACGTACTATCCTGACTTAGTTAGGGTATTCTATTCTAGATTCAAATTTAGAGATCAAATTGCCACATCTCGTGTAAAAGGGGTTATAATTATTCTTGACGATGATATTTGGGAAAACGTCGCTCACTTTCCAATTAGAGAAGATGCTATTAACATTTATGATGAGCTAGATGATTTTGACAGGTTCTTAGCTTACCGTTCTTTTCTGCGAAATCCCTCCATGGAGATTGGGCGTCTCCTTCATGCTGGACCTTTAAAGAAGGAGGAACGCATGATTCTCCATCTAATTGTCTGGATCCTATGTCCTCGAGCTACAAATCAAGCCCAATGTTCTTCCATTGATCTTCGTATTATTCATGCCATAATGAATAATGAGCCGTTAGATTGGGGCGTTCTTGTCACAATGACCATGTTAAAAGCAAAACGTCATCCCACATTCAAAATTCCTTATGCTTTACTTGTCTCTCGTATTCTTGAATATAAAGGAGTGAATGTTGAAGGTGAACAAGCAGTTAGAACAAATAACTTGAACCGCATGCTGGACAACACATTGATTCAACTCCAAATGGTGCGTGTCAATGATATTTATGTTCACAAAGATGACGTTCCTAATCAAGGTGATGCTAATGAAGATTCTGATGAAGATATGCCTCCAGCTGCTGAGTTTCCCTCTGACCAAATCCAAAAATTTGGAACTTCCTCTATTCATCATGAAACCCAACAATCCATGGAAGACATGTTATCTGACATGAATCAGAGGATGCAATCATTTTTCATTCTTTCTGGAGTACGGCATGAGGAATTAATTCTCCGTATATTTGATGTAGATGATAAAGTGTGCCGTTTAGAAAATAGATTTGATGCACACTTTATTGATGATGATAGTGCAAAATTTTAAATTTTGTTGATTATTTTCTTTTTGTTATTTTCTCTTGTTATTGTAATGAATGATTATTTCTGCAATAAAATATGATGTTTCTTTAATGCTTTGATTGAGGGGGAGTTATCTCCAACTTATGCATATTTTGAGGGGGAGCTCTTATGATTGTTATTGCAGAGTTCTTTTTGATTATAATCAAAATAGGGGGAGAAATATTTAAACCCTCTTATGAATTGCATTTAAATATTATCTGGTATGTTTGATGTGTTTGTTAGTATGATAGATAAAACAGGTTATTACAAGGGCTTTAAAAGATAATTTTGATCATCATCAAAAAGGGGGAGATTGTTGAACATTCAAGGACTAGATGTTGCACTTGATGAACATGAAGATTGTTGATTTTGATGATGATTCAAGAACTCAAAGACTTAGTGTGTTGAAGACTTGTTTTGTATTGTAATAACTCTGTTTTAATTAGATTGAGTCTGTAATATTAGAGTTTAAGATAGCCGGTACATAGTCTGCACCTTAGAAGCTTCAAAAAGCTCAAATTTATCATCCAAACTCGGCTTTAATCGATTATATTGGGAAATAATCGATTAAAACAGTGAGAAAAACCATTTTCTGTATCAACTCACTACTTTAATCGATTAAATCTCCAGATAATCGATTATCAGGTCTGATAATCGATTAAAACCCCTTTTAATCGATTAAAACAGAGAGGTTTTGGGTTCTGTTGATTTTGGCTCTGTTTTAATCGATTATAACTCCATTTAATCGATTATTTCAGTCTGCTTTTGATTTTAAACTTCAAATCAACCCTATTTTCGAAAACCCTATTTCCAAGAACCGTAGTTTCGAAATCCCCAATTCCTAAACCCTTATTACTCTACTTAAACTCTTCTATGGCACTCAGAAGAGAAGAACAACCTTTTCATACAAAAGGTAAGTGCTATGAGTGCCAGAGAACTGTTTGTTGCAAGGAAAGGGGGATTTTGGAACCTGGTGTGGGCTTGAAGCGATAAGAATCACTAAGTGGAGTTCTTAGTGGATTGTGTGCTGTGCCGTCTCTAGGGAAAGTTGTTCATCATCTCTTGTGGATTTCAAGAGAGGTGTTTTCATATTTTTAGCTTCTCAATTGTAATCTGTTTGTAACAACTTGTTTATAGTGACAGCGTTAATCCTCTGTTGAGTGATTAGCAACTGGATGTAGGGTCTTTTGATCCGAACCAGTATAAATCTCCTGTGTAAGATTTCTATCCCTTCTCTATTTACATTTACACAGTTTTTAATCGATAAAATTTGGGGAAAATTTTGAAAACCTAATTTTTATTAAGAAACCAATTCACCCCCCTCTTGGTTTTTGTCCGACCACGCGATCATTCCACTGCGCGATTATCAGAGGATGCAATCATTCTTCACTCTTTCTGGAGTACGGCATGAGGAATTAATTCGTCGTATATCTGATGTAGATGATAAAGTGTGCCGTTTAGAAAATAGATTTGATGCACACTTTAATGATGATGATAGTGCAAAATTGTAAATTTTGTTGATTATTTTCTTTTTGTTATTTTCTCTTATTATTGTAATGAATGATTGTTTCTGCAATAAAATATGATGTTTCTTTAATGCTTTGATTGAGGGGGAGTTATCTCCAACTTATGCATATTTTGAGGGGGAACTCTTATGTTTGCAACAGATGACTTATTTTTTATTCTAATCAAAATAGGGGGAGAAAATATTTAAAGCCATAATATGATTGTATTTAAATATTATCTGGTATGTTTAATGTGTTTGTTAGTATGACAGATAAAACAGGTTATTACAAGGCTTTAAAAGATAATTTTGATCATCATCAAAAAGGGGGAGATTGTTGAACATTCAAGGACTTGATGTTGCACTTGATGAACATAAAGATTGTTGATTTTGATGATGATTCAAGAACACAAGACTTAGAGTGTTGAAGACTTGTTTTGTATTGTAATAAATCTGTTTCAATTTGATTGAGTCTGTAATATTAGACTTTAAGATAGCCAGTACATAATCTGCACCTTAGAAGCTTCAAAAAGCTCAAATTTATCATCCAGGCTCGGCTTTAATCGATTAAATAGGGAAATAATCGATTAAAACGAGTGAGAAAAATCATTTTCACGTAAAAACTCATCGGTTTAATCGATTAAACCAACTTTTAATCGATTATCGAGCGATTTAATCGATTAAACCACCTTTTAATCGATTAAAACAGAGAGGTTTGGGTTCTGTTGATATTTGGCTCTGTTTTAATCGATTAATACTTCTTTTAATCGATTATTTCAGTCAGATTTTGATTTTTAACTTCAAATCAAACCTATTTTCGAAAACCCTTTTCCCAAGAACCCTAATTCCGAAAATCCCAATTTCCAAACCCTAATTTCTCTACTTAAACTCTTCTATGGCACTCAGAAAAGAAGAACAACCTTTTTCATTGTCGCCGCCATCTCAAAAGAGAGAAAAGGTCAGTCGGAGCGACGCGATGGTTTCGACCCTCTTGTTTTCGCGTTTTTTATGGGTGGTTACAACGCCTTTAGGTTGTCCGATAGCCGGGCTAACCTAGGGGCGAGGTTTTCGAAAGGTCGTCCTTGGGTTGTCCGATAATCGGGCTAACCCAAGGACTAATTTTGAGGGATTCTGTGGAGTCGCCACCGATGTTTTTACCGGAAACATCGGAAAAGGGGTTTTAAAAGGCGTTGGTTTTCGAAAACCAACTTTGGTCATTAGAACCAGAGTTGGGTAAGGGAGTTAGTTACGTGTAAAGGAAGTATTAGTTCCTTTACTACGCCCCTTTCGGGTTCCCTATGATAGGCCAGCTATCTAAAAATATTTAAACCGGTGAAAATAACGTTTTTGCCCTTTTATTATGCGGAATTTAAATTTATGACTACATGGCCCTAATAGCTATTTGCACAATTTATGTAAAGCGGGAAATAGACAAAGAGGAAGAGAAAACCTTCGTAGCAAGCTTTTCTATTTTATTTCTTTTAAAGGAAAATGGGTGCTTTTTGGCAGCCCTTCACTCTACACGACGCTGGAAACTCTTCTAGACGTCAAAAAACGCTCAAGAAAGCACTCAGAAGCTCCGGAAATGCGTCGGAGGGATTCTAGAGAGAAGTTTTAGAGAGAAGGGAGAGCAAAAGCTGTGTGGGGTGTGGAAATGAGGGGGGGAGGACCCCTATTTATAGGTTTTTGCGCCTGGTGATGTGCACATAAAGGCCATTCGAGTGTCGTCACCTGGCAGTGGCGAGACCGCCGTTCTCATTTGACAGGGTCGAGACCGCCGTCTCGCCAAACAAGACCGCCGTCTCATCCTGCACAGGTGGCCAGACCGCCGTCTCGTCCTTCACAGGTGTTGAGATTGTTGTCTGGGACTGGATGGGTATGAGCCCCCCATCAGGCTGGTAGTTGCAGTCCGTTATGTGGGACTGGATGGGTATGAGCCCCCCATCAGGGTGGTAGTGTGACTTACTGATCCGGCTCGAGCGCAGATCAGGCACAATGCATGCGCAGGTTGATAGGTATAAACCCCCTATCAGGCTGGTACAATCCACTGCGTAGGACTGGTGGTAGTGGCGGCTTACTGCTCGGGTAGCTCATGCGCCGGTTCAGTCCACTGCGTAGGACTGGTGGTAGTGGCGGCTTACTGCTCGAGTAGCTCATGCACCGATTGGGCACTCCTTGTGTGCTGGTTGATAGGTATGAACCCCCTATCTGGCTGGTACAGTCCACTGCGTAGGACTGGTGGTAGTGGCGACTTACTGCTCGGGTAGCTCATGCGTCGGTTCCTTGGGGAGTGATTTCTATGGTTGGTAGATGTACTTGGACCTCTTTGAATGGTCATCCGGACTGCTCCGGGGATTCTTTGTTTTTTGACTTTTGGTAGTGATCATCCGATTCTTGCTGGCTGGTCGGATGGGTCTTTGTTTTTGTTTGACTCTTGCTTGGCAGTCAAAATTTTGTTGGTTGAGGTGATGGCTTGTCTTAATCCTGCCTTTTTTCTCGCGGTTTTATCTCTTTTTTCTCGCGATTTAGGATTTTGGCTTTTTTATTGAGCGTATGCCTTTTTCCTTCTTGAGCTTTTTTTGTTACGCTAGCTTCGAGATCTTTAAGGCAAAAGGTTGGTGAAGTCTTACCGGGATACCTTTTTGGTCGTTTTTCATGAATGCAAGCATAAAGTTGATTTTCCCATATGAATGCCTTTTATTTGTCTACAGTATTTTGTTTGTTTTACTTTTGACAAAGTAATTTTTGTACGACTACTTGTGTGTGGATGCTTTTCATGCAATTTTGTTTTAGTTGAGGACATCTAGAAAGTGACCGGTACTTCCTTCTTTTTGTTCTCTCGTGACTATTCTTTTTGTACTTTTGTTTTAACCCTATCTTTTGCCTAGACCGCCCTTTACGGGTTTTCGATCTAGCGGGTTTTAAAAAAAAATTTGGTGGGCTCTTTTTTCTTTTTATGAAAGCCTTATCTTTTGCCTAGACTGCCCTTTGCGGGTTTTCGATCTAGCAGGCTACCTTGTACTTTTTACTTGGGACGGCCCTGGTTGGTGATGTTCGTCTTTGTTTTTATGCTTTCTCGAATTGCTTGTTTTATGCATGCTCATATTTCGTTAATACAGAGGCATTCACACAAGTAGGTAAAGAGAAGAAAAGACAATTTTATTGATATAAATAGATGGTTTATTTTTACATGGGGGTTTACAAAAGAATTTGTAAGCAAGGCTGGCCAGGGTTGGCTAAACTGTATGAGGGTGCCACAATCATGTCAGTGATCTTTGTTTCCCCGTTTTTCCCGGTTACTTCAATTGAGATGCTCGAACTCGGAGTGAAGACTATGTGAAGTCTGATTGCTTTTGTGAAGGTATTACCTTAGTCGCCTTTGCGGTTTTCGGCTAAGGTAATCATTGCTCTCTTTTGTGTTTTTTTTTTGTGTGTGAACCTCTGATTTTTGCCTTAGGACGTGTCCTAGCGAGGAATGTAGACCCTATCTTTTGCCCAGGACGCTCTTTGCGAGTTTTCATCCTGACGGGTCATGAGCAATGTCTTTTAGGTGTAATATTTTTTCACTGCATCTGAGTTGACAGGATATCGGAGTTCTTCTCCATCCATATTGGTGAGGATGAGGGCTCCTCCTGAGAAGGCTCGCTTGACTACAAAGGGTCCTTCGTAGTTTGCTGTCCATTTCCCCATTTTGTCTTTCTGGGCTGGAAGCAGTTTCTTTATCACCAGATCCCCTTCTTGGAAAGTGCAAGGATTAACCTTCTTGTCGTAGGCTTTCTTGATTTTCCTTTGATAAGCTTGCCCCCGACATATGGCGTCCAGCCGTTTTTCTTCGATTAGATTCAACTGATCATACCGGTTTTGGACCCATTCAGCTTCTGTCAATTTTGCTTCCATGAAAACTCGTAGGGAGGGTATTTCGACCTCTACTGGTAGTACGGCTTCCATACCGTATACGAGGGAAAAAGGGGTAGCCCCTGTGGAGGTTCGTACTGACGTTCGGTAGCCATGTAAGGGAAAGGGAAGCATTTCATGCTAATCTTTATAGGTCACAACCATTTTCTGGATGATTTTCTTGATATTTTTATTGGCTGCCTCTACTGCACCATTCATCTTTGGTCGGTACGAAGAGGAATTGTGGTGTTGGATTTTGAAGTCTGGGCATAATTCCTCCATCATTTTATTGTTGAGGTTGGTCCCATTATCAGTAATGAGCCTATGAGGGATGTCGTACCGACATATAATATTTTTCTTGATGAAGGTGGTCACCACCTTCCGGGTCACATGCGCGTATGATGCCGCCTCAACCCACTTGGTGAAATAGTCGATTGCTACCAAGATGAAACGATGGCCGTTAGATGCCTTGGGTTCAATGGGTCCGATGACATCCATGCCCCACATAGAAAACGGCCATGGTGTAGCCAGGTTACTGAGAGGTGCTGGCGGCACATGAATGTTATCGGCGTATACTTGGCACTTATGACATTTCTTGGCATACTGGTGACAATCGGCTTCCATTGTGGACCAAAAATACCCTGCCCTAAGGATTTTCTTTGCCATGACACGCCTGGGTGCGTGGGTCCCAAAAGCTCCTTTGTGGATTTCTCTTATCAAGGTTCGGGCTTCTTCTTGGTCCACACACCTTAAGAGAGTGGACTCGGGGCTCTTTTTGTAGAGGGTTCCTTCAATCAATGTGAACCCTGCGGCCCTCTTGCGAATAGTTCGCTTGTCATTGTCGCTGATTCCCTTGGGATATTCACCTTTCATGAGATACCGCTTGATGTCATAGTACCAGGGGTTTTGATCGCGCTCGCTGTCTACTGCCATGCAGAAAGCTTGCTTGTCATGCAGCTTAACTTGGATGATTGGCATCTCATGTCCTTGATCCAGGGCAAACATGGATGATAGGGTGGCAAGGGCGTCTGCAATTTGATTGTCCTCCCTAGGGACGTACTGGAAGGTGACGCTTTCCATTCTTGAGACCAGCTCGCGGATGTGCTCTAGGTATGGGATTAACTTTGAGTTTCGGGTTTCCCATTCACCTTTAAGTTGATAGATGACGAGGGATGAATCACCAAATATTTTGAGCTTAGTGACCCCATGATCTAAAGCCGCTTGGATCCCTAGCGCACATGCTTCGTATTCGGTCATGTTGTTGGTGCAATCGAAATTAAGCCTGGCCGTTACAGGAATGTGTTTCTTTTCGGGGGATATCAAAATAGCTCCTATCCCGTGTCCAAGCATGTTTGAGGCCCCGTCGAAGAACATGGTCCATGCCTCTTCTTTGGTCTCTTCGTGTTCGATATGCATGATATGCTCATCAGGAAAATCGTCTTGTAGAGATTGATATTCATTCGTTGATCCGTGGGCTAAATAATCTGCCAGGGGGCTGCCTTTAATAGTTTTTTGGGTGACGTGAATGATGTCAAATTCTGAGAGGAGAACCTGCCACCTAGCTATTCTTCCAGTTAAGATGGGCTTTTCAAAGAGGTACTTGATTGGATCCATTTTGGAGACCAACCATGTTGTATGTCGAGCCATGTACTGTCTGAGACGTTGAGTGACCCACACCAATGCGCAACAGGTTTTTTCGAATGGTGTATAGCGGGTTTCATAATCTGAGAATTTCTTACTGAGATAGTAGATGGACCATTCCTTTTTCCCGGTTTCATCATGTTGGCCGAGCACACATCCCATGGACTCTTCGAGGATTGATAGATATAGGATCAGAGGTCTCCCTTCAACGGGTGGTACCAATACTGGGGGATTGGTTAAACAAGTTTTGATTTTATCGAACGCTTGTTGGCATTCTTCATTCCACACCGTTGGCTGGTTTTTGCGCAACAGTTTAAAGATGGGGATACATTTATCTATTAACTGCGCGATGAAACGGGCAATGTAATTAATTCGGCCTAGGAAACCTCTGACCTCCTTTTCTATGCTTGGTGGAGGCATTTCCAAAATTGCCTTGGTTTTGTCGGGGTCCACTTCAATTCCCCTTTCGCTAACAATGAACCCTAGGAGCTTTCCTGATCGTACTCCGAAAGTACATTTTGCCGGGTTTAGTTTAAGTTGATACTTCCGAAGTCGGTCAAAAAGCTTTTTAAGGTATTGAATGTGGTCCATTTTATTTCTAGACTTGGCAATCATGTCGTCCACATATACTTCTATTTCCTTGTGGATCATGTCATGGAACAGTGTGACCATAGCCCTTTGATAGGTTGCCCCTGCATTTTTCAGTCCAAACGGCATTACTCGGTAGCAAAAGGTGCCCCATGGTGTAATGAAGGAGGTTTTTTCTCTATCCTCAACGGCCAACTTGATTTGGTTATACCCCGCATATCCGTCCATGAAGGAGTATAGTGTGTTGGTAGTGGTATGGTCTACCAGCGTGTCTATATGGGGTAGGGGAAAGTCGTCTTTTGGACTTGCTCGATTGAGGTCCCTATAATCCACACACACCCTGACCTTCCCGGTCTTTTTGATGACGGGTACTATGTTGGCCAACCATTCTGGGTATTTAGAGACTATAAGGAAATTGGCGTCCAGCTGCCTTTGCACCTCCTCCTTTATCATTAAGGACCAGTCCGGTTTGATTCTTCTGAGTTTTTGCTTTACAAGTCGGGACCCCTCTTTTAATGGAAATCTATGTTCCACTATGCTCGTGTCGAGCCCAGGCATGTCATGATACGACCAAGCGAATACATCTATATATTCTTTCAGAAGCTGTATCAATTCTTCCCTTATGCTACCTTTTATTTGGGTACCGATGTTCACCTTTTTCTCATCATCCCTTTCTCCCAAATTAACAGTTTTTGTTTCTTCCTGATGCGGTTGTATGATGCGCGTTTCTTTTTCTAACATTCTTTGCATATCTGGAGAAATGGTCTTCTGCTCACTGTCGGACTCAACCCATTTGCTTTCCGTTTCCGGTGTCCACGAAGATTCATCAATCACAGACATGATGTGTTTTAGGTTCTGTTTTAGTCATAGATTTTATTATTCAATTTATTTTTGAAAGAATAATAAATAGAAGAGGGAAAAGAATGAATATGAAAAGATTTTGTTATTCAATTTCTTTGGGCAGGTCATTCTAGTGTACTTGGGGAAGTCCGAGATCTTGAATTTGGGAGGGAAATGGATGTTCTTTACTAGGCACATGTCCGCCACCTCCTTGACGTCGAAGTTGTGCCCTTCTACTGCTTTGAGCCTCTCTTCCAGGGCGGAGAGTTGTTGTTTAGATACTTCTGGGGTAAGGATGCGGGCAGTTTTAGCATCCTTCTCATCATAGAAGTATTCTTCTTCATCCTCCTCACGGTGAGGGATGTGTTCAGCCTGTCCTTCGCCCTTACTCTGTCCCTGGCGTACGACCTCCATCAGTTGGGCTACTTGCTCGCGAAGGGTATTGACCTCCGCGGTGAGCTTTCGGTTCTGCTCCTCCAAGTTTTCAATCGCTTTTGCTTTTTGTGCACGAGTACGAGTGGGGAGAGGACCAGCCACTTTCTAGAATGCCCAAAAAGGTTTATTAATGCATGTTGAGTGCTTAAACTAACATGGGTATGCTTATGCATGAGAGATTCTGTTTGAATGATGCTGAATGTGCTATCACTTTTTATTTTCTCTCTTGGTTTTTCTTCACTCATGGTATGATGTAATATGAATGTTTTGACTTTGTCAGACGTTGATTTATTTATTTTCTGGTATTTTTGTATTTTGTTTTTATTTTTTATTTTATAGCCTTTTATCTCTTCTGTCGGAACTGCGTGGCTACTTAGCTTGCAAAGAACCTGAAACCAGGCTAGCTAAAAGGCAAACTGTCCGAGATAAAATGTGGCTTTAGGCGAAGGAATATTTAGCGTCCCTTATCTCTTCTGTCGGAACTGCATGGCTACTTAGCTTACAAAGAACCTGAAACCAGGCTAGCTAAAACGCAGACTATCCGAGATAAGGGTGTTTATTTGGAAAAATATTTTTGGTTTTTGGTTTGTTGTTTGTTTATGCTATGCAACAGACAAATGCAACAAACATATGCACACACAATTCAGTCATCCGCGAACAGGCGAGAATTCGTTTATATCACGAGGTAGGATTTTCCTGCAGAAAAGTGCATTGGCAAGGGTTGGTTCTAACTGTTCTCACCAGGCTAAGGCCCCCAAGGTGCCCCCATTATAGGGTCCCCACTCTCCACCCGTCCGACCATGCTTAGCACTAAGGCCATAGTCGGTGTCGCCGCCGTCCCTTTCCGACGTCGGAGGACGTCTCGAACGTTTATGCGAGCGGTCGCGAAAAGATGGTTTAGACTCGCGTATTTATTTTAAAATGTATTCATTGCTTCCGAGGTGTCCGACAATTGAATTATCCTCTAATAAAAGCAAGGTTTTCGAAAAGGGGTTCTTATGGAGTCGCCACCAATGTTTTGACCATAAACATTGGAAAAGGATAAAAGGCATTGATTTTAATGAAAACCAAACTTGGCCATTATAACCAGAGTTGGGTAAGGGAGTTAGTTACGCATGGGGAAGGTGTTAGCACCCCACAACGCCCCTTTCGGGTTCCCTATGACAGATCAATTCGTTTAAAGAGAAGACTTCGAGAAATTACGCGATTACCCTATTTTGTTGCATAATATTGAAATGACTATCTACATAATTTTATATAAATAAAGCTAAATAAAGCAATAAAAGAGATATTAAAATGACTATCTACATGATTTTATTCTACATGACGTAATAAAGCTAAATAAAACAATAAATAAAACAATAAAACAATAAAAGAGAAGGGAATTGAAAAGAACCTCCATAGCAAGCTTTATATTGAGAATCTCGAACTGTGAGGATGCGTTTTGGCAACCTCTCTCTCTATACAGACTCTCCTCACCAATACAAGATCGACTCCACTAAAAATTTAAAGAAGAATCAAATGCCGGAATATAATTCCTTAACCGATTGTTACCTATTTAAGGCAATCGGAAAGATCATTCGAGAGAGGGAGAGAAGTAGACAAGTGCTCTGAGTTTTTTTAGGTGTTTCAGAGCTCTCTGGAGTGTCTGTGTTCTGAAAAAGTGGCAAATGAGCCTCCTATTTATAGTTTTCGCAGCTGGCGCACTTTGGGACGGCCGTCTGGGTTGGGACGGCCGTCTGGACTGGGATGGCCGTCCCAAATGGCAATTTTACACAGGGCGAGACCACCTGGGAACCGGGACGCGCGTCCCACTTGAATCTGGCAGGTTGGGACGGCCTGTTGTGTTTGGGACGGCCTGTTGTGTTTGGGACGGCCTGTTGTGTTTGGGACGGCCTGTTGTGTTTGGGATGGCCTGTTGTGTTTGGGACGGCCTGTTGTGTTTGGGACGGCCTGTTGTGTTTGGGACGGCCTGTTGTGTTTGGGATGGCTGTCCCAGTTTGGGACGGCTGTCCCAACCTGTTTTGGCCTGCCTTCGCGTTTTGGGACCCCCGGGAAGCTTTCTTTTCCTGTTTCGGACGTCAGTTGATGTCGATATGTGTCTGTTGAAGCTTTATCTTCATACAGGAAGTCTTCTTGGCTCTTATTTGTAATGCTAGACGAGCTTTATCTTGTTATGGATGATCTTTTTGTCTTTATTTGAGAAACCGGGCAAAATTAGGGGTCTACATGTTTCCCTAGCCTTTATTTTGAGAGGCCGGGCAAAATTAGGGGTCTACAGTCGGTCTTGTTGCCAAAAGAGGAAGGTTATCACCTTGAGTGGTGGTTTCCGATCACACTGGTGGGCTCAAGGCCCTCACTACAGCGAACCGTACCTGCCACCCACTCCCTATGGTTTTCTCACTTGCCCCCGGGTATAGAGGGAACTGTTGTGTGCAAGGGTTTGTGTACAATTTTTATTTCAAACAATTGCATAAGTATAAACAAACAACAGTTATTAAAGCCAAGCATTAAAACATGTTATAATACAAGTTAAGGGCAAAAGCGTTATTTTCTTGGTTTACTTATTTTTAAGTCGGTCCATCACTAAATGGGATCAACTATCGAGGTTTCCCCAGTGAAGTCGCCATCTGTCGCCGCCGTCTCAAAAGAGAGAAAAGGTCGGTCGGAGCGACGTGATGGTTTCGACCCTCTTGTTTTCGCATTTTTTATGGGTGGTTACAACGCCTTTAGGTTGTCCGATAACCGCGCTAACCTAGGGGCGAGGTTTTCGAAAGGTCATCCTTGGGTTGTCCGATAACCGGGCTAACCCAAGGACTAATTTTGAGGGGTTCTGTGGAGTCGCCACCGATGTTTTTACCGGAAATATCGGAAAAGGGGTTTTAAAAGGCATTGGTTTTCAAAAACCAACTTTGGTCATTAGAACCAGAGTTGGGTAAGGGAGTTAGTTACGTGTAAAGGAAGTATTAGTTCCTTTACTACGCCCCTTTCGGGTTCCCTATGATAGGCCAGCTATCTAAAATTATTTAAATCGGTCAAAAAAACATTTTTGCCCTTTTATTATGCGGAATTTAAATTTATGACTACATGGCCCTAATAGCTATGTGCACAATTTATGTAAAGCGGTAAATAGACAAAGAGGAAGAGAAAAGCTTCGTAGCAAGCTTTTCTATTTTATTTCTTTTAAAGGAAAATGGGTGCTTTTTGGCAGCCCTTCACTCTACACGATGCTGGAAACTCTTCTAGACGTCAAAAAACGCTCAAGAAAGCACTCAGAAGCTCCGGAAATGCGTCGGAGGGATTCTAGAGAGAAGTTTTAGAGAGAAGGGAGAGCAAAAGCTGTGTGGGGTGTGGAAATGAGGGGGGGAGTACCCCTATTTATAGGTTTTCGCGCCTGGCAGTGGTGAGACCGCCGTTCTCGTCTGACAGGGTCGAGACCGCCGTCTTGCCAAACAAGACCGCCGTCTCGTCCTTCGCAGGTGGCGAGACTGTCGTCTGGGAAAGCGAGACCGCCGTCTCGTCAAACGAGACGGCGGTCTCGCCTCTTGCCTGAGGTGAGACGGCGGTCTCGTCCCAAAAAGGCGAGAAAACTTATTTTTGGTGCCGAAAATCCTTCCTATCCTAGTATGGGGCCTAATAGTCTCTCCTAGTGGCTTGTTAGGCTTCGTCCATCTTCGAATAGGAAGTCTTTTACTCTTTATTTGGAGGCCGGGCAAGATTTGGGGTCTACATTCATACAAAAGTTAAGTGTTGTGAGTGCCAGAGAACTGTTTGTTGCAAGAAAAAGGGGCTTTCGGAACCTGGTGTGGGCTAGAAGCGATAAGAATCACTAAGTGGAGTTCTTAGTTGATTGTGTGTTGTGCCGTCTCTAGGGAAAGTTGTTCTTCATCTCTTGTGGATTTCAAGAGAGGTGTTATCTTTACTTTATCTCTTCCATTGTAACTTGTTTGTAATAACTTTGTTTATAGTGACAGCGTTAATCCTCTGTTTAAGTGATTAGCAACTGGACGTAGGGTCTTTTGATCCGAACCAGTATAAATTTCCTGTGTAAGACTCTATCCCTTTCTCTATTTACATTTACACAGTTTTTAATCGGTAAAATTTGGGGAAAATTTTGAAAACCTAATTTTTATTAAGAAACCAATTCACCCCCCCTCTTGGTTTTTGTCCGACCACGCGAACATTCCGCTACGCGATTCTAACAAAAATAGGTTACCATTTTCTGAGGGAGCTTCTATTAACAGACCTCCACTATTTTGTGGAACAGATTATCCTTTTTGGAAAATTAGGATGAAGATCTTTATTGAATCCATTGATAGAAATGTTTGGGATGTAATTTCTAATGGCCCTTTAATTGCAGAAAAAGAATGGTCCAGTCTAAATGATGAGGAAAAAAAAAGTTCAAAATGATTGTACTGCTAAAAATATTATTACTTCTGCACTTAACATGGATGAGTTTTTCAGGGTATCCCAATGCAAATCTGCCAAGGAGATGTGGGATGTTCTTGAGGTCACTCATGAGGGGACATCGGATGTAAAGAGAGCTAGAAAACATACTCTCATAAGAGAATATGAGCTGTTCAAAATGCAAACTGGTGAAAGTATTACAGATGTGCAGAAGCGATTCACTCACATCATTAATCATCTAATGGGCCTAGGTAAAACCTTTGATAAAGAAGAATTAAATATTAAAGTCTTGAAATGTCTTGACAGGTCTTGGCAGCCAAAGGTCACAGCAATTTCAGAGTTAAAAAATCTGTTCGTAATGACAACAGCTTCTCTGTTTGGGAAACTCAGAGAACATGAAATGGAAATCAACAGATTTAATGAACAAGAAGTCTCTGAGAAGAAAAGAAGAAGTATAGCACTTAAAGTTGAAGAAAAAAATCAAGAATCAGAGGAGGAAAGTGAGAACCTTGGATTGCTTGTCAGGAAATTCAACAAGTTTCTCAAGAAAAAGATTCAAGACAAGGAAAAACATAAAAGGTATGAGAAAAAAACTGATTCTTCTAACTTTAAATGCTATGGCTGTGGTAAGCAGGGCCATGTAAGGATGGAGTGCCCAGAAAAGAACAAACATAATGACAGGAAAACCAGAGAAAGCACATGCAGATGACCTATCAACATTTTCAACAGACTAATAATCAGTTGACCAATCTTGGACACCAGATTGCTGACATTTACACCAAGTTGGAAGACATGCAGCTAAATCAAGGGAACTGGGATGATTATATTTATGGATAAAAAGGGTCCCTTCTCATCTTTCTTTTATTGCTTATTTCTTTTGATGCTTATTCTAAATTTCTGGATTTGTAATATTACTGGTTATATACCAGGCACAATCTCTCTAGCTTTGAATTAATATAATGTAGGTTTAATTCAAATCAAACTAGCATAGATAGAATTCAACATAGATCCCTGAGAGTTTTAGCTGATACAAAATGGAATTAATCGATTAAATTGATTAAAGGAAACACTTTTCATAACAAAATAATTGATTAAAACTTCGTATCAATCGATTAAAATCTTTTTAAACTAGCTTACATTAGTTAAATTAGATAAACAAGATTTTATTCTGATTTTGATGGATCTATTAGTTAAAATTTAATCGATGTAGTTGATATTATTGTTAAACATCCTTCTAGCTGATCAGTTTTACAAAATATTCACTAGATTAGGCATGATAAATTCGCATAAAATCTTTCTTAGTTTTTAAAACTAAGTGTTTTAATCAATAAAAAAATCTTTTAAATCGATTAAAAGAATTTATACAACATTTTTCCTTACTCTTTTAATCGATTAAATGTCAAAATAATCGATTAAATGCACTTATGTCTCATATTTCAAAGTCCTTCACTATTTTAATCGATTAAACCTTTATTTCAATCGATTAAAATCATTAAACATGAACTTTTTAATCGATTTTATCCTGTTTTTAATCGATTTTTATTCTGGAAAGAAAAATTAAAGGTTTTAGTTAATGGTTGTTCTTGTAACATGCTACTAAAGCGTGATTCCCTTATCTTTACACATGTTAATTGTATTCATTACAAACGTGTTAATGAAGATAAGTTTGAATCAACTTTGATTGATCTTTACATGAGTAAAGTATCGTATTTTTCATTTTTTTCTATTTTCAAAATCTTTTCAATACATTCCTATGCATTGTTTCTCTTTTGTTCCCTATTTTTTTGATGAAGTCAAAAGGGGGAGAAATAGTTGCTTTTACTTTTGATCAATTTAAAGGGAGAAATAACTCTTAATTTAGGGGGAGCAACAATTTAGGGGGAGAAATAGGAAGATAATTCATTTTTGATTACTCACTAATCTGTATTATCAAGTGACTTCTTTTGTAGAGTTTTGTTTTCAAAAGTGGTGTTTGTCTTCATCAAATAGGGGGAGACTGAAAGTGATGAAGATCTCATTGAAATACTTTGGCAAAGATCTCATTGATTTGATGAAGTCAAAAGCAACTTTGCAGTGGACAAAAGTCACTAAGATAGAAGAGTAGAAAAGTTAGTGTGTCCGCAGCTATGCTTAGGTATAATCATTTTATCTTTTCTGCTGCATGAGGTTTCTTCACTTAAAAGATTTTGCAAAATGCCTCTAAAAATGTTTTTAACAATTAAAAACAAAGTATTTTGACAAAAGCTTTCCTAAACAAGTTTTTAACTAATACAACTTTGATATAACCGATTAAAATTACTTAAAATGTAAAGTGAAATGTTTTTACAGTATTTTAATCGATACAACTTGATTTTAATCGATTAAAACCACTTAAGGGTTCAAGATGATCGATCAGAATGCAATTATGACCGATCAGAATCAGTTATGATCGATCAGAATTTAGTTATGACCGATCAGAACTCTTTTAATCGATAAAATCTCGTTTTAATTGATTAAAACAACTTAGAAAATTTCTACACAGCGTTTTAATCGATTAAAACTTATTTTTATCAGTTAAAATAACTTGAAAAGTTTTACAAGAAAGTTTTGCAGTATTTCAATCGATTGAATCGCGGAACAATCGATTAAATCAACTTAGAAGATTTTTTGTAAAGTGTTTTAATTGATACAAATGTTGTTGTATCAGTTAAAACAAATCTGTTAAAGAATCAAGAACGTATTAATGGATTAAAAGAAGTTTTAACAGATTAAAACTGCACTTTTAACAGATTAAAAGAATCTTTTAACAGATTAATTAATACAGCTGTTTTGAAAATCTTCTATAAAAACAGAGTTGCTTGAACTTTTTAAACAAACATTGAATATCATCTTTTACACATCCTTGAGCAATCAATCAAGCAAACTTCAGCACTCTTTTCAAGAAAGATTCGCATCAGTTTTTGAGAAGTTCTTTGAAAATCTTTCTTGAGGCAAATTGCTTTTCTTTTGAAGAAGAAACACTTACTGCAAAATTGCATAAACTGGTTTGAGCATTCTAGTTTCTTCTTTTTCATTTCTTTACATTCTTTTGGTATTGTTTGGTGCCTGGAATTTGGGCACTGGTTTCTCTGCAGCTGGAATTTGGTTGTAGAGGTTATCAAGAATTGGAATTTGGTTCTTGGTGAGAGGTTGAGTGCAGGAACTTGAATTTGGTTCTTGTCGTAGATTAAGTGTAAGATTGTAAGTCTGTGAAACATTTGATCTAGTGGAACCCAACTGGAATTTGGCTGGAGATTGGACGTAGCCCTGGTATTGGGTGAACCAGTATAAAACACCGGTGATATCTTTCTTAACCTTTCTCTATTTTAATTTTGTCGCTGCATTTATATTGATTGATTGCTTTGTAATTCAAGAACAGATCTGAAATCTTAATTTTTGAATTAGATAATCTGTTATTTGCGAAAAAATTTTAAAGATCAATTCACCCCCCCTCTTGATCTCAGCCTACTTTTCTAACAAATCCTTCTGTAAAAAATAAACCATTTGTTTATATCAATAAAATTATCTTTCATTTCTTTTCTCTTGACCAAATTATGAAAATGCCTCTATGTTAATGAATCATAAGCATGCATAAAGAACCAACACAAGAAAGCAGAAGAAAAGAAATGAAAAAGAATAAACGCCTGCTAGGAAATTTTTAGGCAAAAATTAGGGTGTCCTGCTAGATCGAAAACCCGCAAAGGGTGGTCTAGGCAAAAGATAAGGCAATTATAAAAAGGAAAAAGCCCACTAAGATATCCTAGGCAAAAAAATCAGGCAGCTCGCTAGATCGAAAACCTCAAAAGGGCGGTCTAGGCAAAAGCTAGGGCTAAAACAAAAAATACTCAAATAAAAAGAGAGCACGTCAATGTCCAACAACCAACGGGAAGGGCAGTCACTTTTCTAGATGCATCAAATAAGAAAATGTACTACATTTAAAGCATTCACACACAAATAGTCACACAAAAGACTTTGTCAAAAATCACAAAAATTAAACCTCTATCACAAACAATAAGAATTAGGCATAAGGAGACTAGCTCCATGTTTGTGATTGAAAAACAGGAAGCACCCAGACCAAGTCTCCAAAATAATGCTCCCCCTGAAGAAAACGGAGCAAGTCGTCATCAAACAAGCGACTCAAGGCAAAATAAGAAGCTTCCAGGAGCCAAAGTTCCAACCGTCATCCTTCTACCGAATAAAGAGAAGGCAACTTTCAAACCAAAACGCAGCTGACGGAAAGGCTCTATCTCCAAGCGGATTATTACCTACTCCAGAGGCAAACAAAAACATCTTCACACGGCTCAGCATCATCACCACGATGAGTCATCAAGTATACTCAGCTCTTTTCTCCACCACATCCACCAAGGTAGAAAAAAAGGCTTCGTAAAAGCCCTTCACCAACATAATCAAGGAGGAAAGACTCCATTAGATCCCTAGGGAAGCACAAATTCCCCGACAGATCGCCAAAAAAGGAACCTATCCCCAGTGAGTCTACCGTAAAGGCCATCTTCAAAGACTTATCCTCAGTGAGTCGCTCGCCTACTCATAGGCAAAACCTAGCAAACAAAGAGCTAACACCCCCGAAGGGAATATCAGCTTGCGCAAAGGCAAAACAATATGAACCGAAAAGCCTTCACTTCCGACGAAGCATCTGCCTATTCAAAGGTACCATCTAAATCAACAAATCCCTAGTGGATTCCTACCTACTTAAGAGGAATTCATCAAGAATCCCTGACAAACGGAGTCAGATGGTTACATAAAAAAGCCAAAAATACATTTTCGAATGAAAATCACTTCCCATGAAGCCGGCGCATAAGCTAGAGTAGTGAGCCACCACCACCTTCTCTATCGAAAGGATTAGCCACCACAGCAAAGGGGAATCCAGAAGATAGAGTTCCATACATCGTCCGAAGGATCAACCCCGTTACAAAGGGGTATACGGAAGACACAATCCACCATCATCGCCCAAAGGATGAGCTTCGTTGCAAAGGAGTATCTTGAAGGCGGGATTTACATACGTCATCCGAAGGTTCAACCCCATTGCAAAGGGGTATTCAGAAGACACGATCCACCTTTACCGTCCGAAGGGTCAGCTTTCGCAGCATGGGAGCATCCTAAAGACAAAAGTCTACTACGCTTTCACCACCTGAGGGGTTAGCTACCGCATCTTAGGAGCATCTCGATGGAAAATCTTCATCAACCGAAGGGACAGCTACTGCTTCAAAGGAGCATCCTGAAGCTTCACACATATCGTCCAAAGGGTCAGCCTCCACAGCAAGGAGGCATCCTGAAGACAGCACCAGACTGCATCCATAGTCCCGAGGGTCGACTACCACGTCAAGAGGAGCATCCGGAGGACAACCGGGCAAGAGAGTTAACTCCTTCACCCGTCAATTGACCTTATAGTACATAAGCCCATAGTCAATCGGTCAGGTGAAGGGGGGGCAACTATAGACCCTGAATCATTCCTGGCTTCCTAATAAAGCCAGAAATCACCCGTTTCGATGATGGTGAAGACTATGCTAATAAAAATCGAAAATTTTGTCGGGAACAGCGGATGGTCGTTTAGGTAAGTCAGACGACTGTCCATGCCTATTTTGAGGCAATGGACGACCGTCCACTTGACCCAGACGGCCGTCCATGGCAACTTTTAGCCATGAACGGTCGTCCACTTTACATAAACGACCGTCCATGTTAACTTTTGGCCATGGACGACCGTCCACTAAGTTCAGACGGCCGTTCACTTTTCTTGGCACGGTTCCCTATAAATAAGAGCCTCATTTCACATTTTTCACACAATATTCACTCCTACCACTCTCTAGGAAGCCTTTTGGCACTTTAGAGTGACTCTGAGCATTATTCTAGTGTTCGAGTGAGTTTTCTGATTTTTGTTAAGGTTGAAATCAGTTAAGGAGGTCTCTTTTTGAGACATCTGGCCCTCGGTAGAGTGAAATTTTATTTTTTGCGGTGAGGAGCGTGCTTGTAGAGTGCAGGGACATCCAAAAAGCATCCTCAAGTCTTGAAGTGTTCAGATAAAGCTCGCTTTGGAGGTTCCTTCTCTATTCTCTCTCTTTTACTGCTTTTCTTGTATGCATTATATACTAGGACCATGTAGATATTTAAATTTTGCAGTAGATAAATAAATAGGGTAAAAACATATTTTCTTCCAGTTTTTATTTTACGAACTAGTCCATCATAGGGAACCCGAGAGGGGCATTGTGGGGTGCTAACACATTCCCCACACGTAACTAACTCCCTTACCCGACTCTGGTTGTAATGATCAAAGTTGGTTTTTTTCTAAAACCAATGCCTTTTTACCTTTTTTAGTGTTTAAGGTTAAAACACTAGTGGCGAATCCATAGAACCTTTTTCGAAATCTTCATTCGTAAGATCAATTCGGTTATTGGACATCTTAAGAATGTCGACCATCTTTATAAAAAACGCGAGTCATTCAAAAACCATCGCATCGCTCCAATCGCCTCTTTTGACGGCAGCAACAGGGATCTGTACTCATCAACCACGGGGTCAGCTACCACACCAAAGGAGCACCCTGAGGACAAGTCTTTCAAAAGAAGACTTAGACCAGATAGGGGTCTATACATTCAACCACGGGATCAGCTACCGCATCAAAGGAGCATCCTGAGGACGAGTCTTGCAAAAGAAGACTCAAAGCATGTGGGGGTTCATACTCATCACCACAGGGTTGAAGGGAACACCTTGTGGTCAACTTCGTAGAAGATACCACATTCATTGTCTAGAGCGTCAACTACCATACCAAAGAAGCATCCGAAGGGCGACCTAGCAAGAGGGTTAACTCCTTCACCTGTCAACCGGTCTTACGACACATTCGCCAACAACCAATTAGTCAAGTGAAGGGGGGGGGGCAGCTGTAGACCCCAAATCTTACTCAACCTCACAATAAAGTTCAGAAATCCTCTATTTTGAAGATGGACAAGGCATCATAGGGCCCCTAGTAGTGTTAGCTAGGCTCCATTTAAGAAAAGGAGGGTTTTCTTAGAAAATAAAAAATTAGAAATTTTGTTAGAGAAGTCAGGACTACCGTCCCAAATTCCAGACGGTCGTCCCACCTGTTTGGCTTTCTCAAGACAGTCGTCCCGAATTTGGGACAACCGTCCCACCTTCCTTAATGGTCTGGGACGGTCGTCCCACCCTCTTTGGTAGCTTGGGACGACCGTCCCATATTCCCAGATGGTCGTCCCGACTGACAAACTCTGGGATGACCGTCCTGGCCTCTTGGGTGAGCGAGCGTATAAATAGGAGCTCATTCCTCACCATTCCACACACCTTCTCACACTCTCATATTTTGAGACACTTCTGGGGATTTTTTGCACTGTTCTAGAGGTCCGAGTAGTCTTTCCGATAGTCCATTTGGGCAAAATTGGTTAAGGAAGTCTCCTTTTGAGACATCCATCTCTCGGGAGTTTAAGAATTTTATTGTTCGAGGGTGGAGTGCTCTTGTAGTGGGAGGGGACTGCCAAAAAGTGTCCTCAAGTTTGAATATTTATAAAAAGCTCGCTTTGGAGGTTCTTTTCCATTCCTTCTCTTTTATCACTTTCCTTTTATTGCTTTCCTTTATGTACCTTACAAATTAGGGCCATGTAGATATTTATTTAAATACTGCAAGTAATAAATAGGATAAAAGCATAATTTCTATATCTTTATTTTTAGAATGAATCCATCATAGGGAACCCAAAAAGGGTGTCGTGGGGTGCTAATACCTTCCCCACACATAGCTAACTCCCTTACCCAACTCTAGTTATAATGACCAAAGTTGGTTTTTTTCTAAACCAACGCCTTTTCTTTTTCCTTTTTCAATGTTTATAGTTAAAACATTGGTGGCGACTCCTTAAGAATCCATTTTTACGAAAACCTCACTTTTTAGGGTAGCTCAGTTATCGAGCATCCTAAAAGTGATGACCAAATTTATTTTACGAAAACGCGAGTCACAAACCATCGCATCGCGAAAGCTCGCTTGTTTTAGCTCCACTCCCTTTGCGGAGGGGACAGCGATGACAAGGAGAACAAAGATTTGTTACTAGTAATATGATCAGTGGCTCCTAAATAAAAAATCCAAGGACCAGGAGAAGAGGATTGGGTCAGACCAGCAAAATATATACCTGTGTGTGTGAAAGATGTAGTGGAACTAGAAGATTGTTGATCCTTATACCATTTGAGAAATTTGTTGAACATAGTAGGTGTGTCAGATGCAACAGAAGAAGGAGGATTCCCAGCAGACAAAGGTGGGGAAATATCAATTTGAACAATTGTAGTAGATTGAGGAGGACGACCATGTAATGCATAACACTTGTTAATCTTGTGACCTAGCTTGCCACAATGTTCACACTTAGGACGCCATTTTCCATATTTGTGAGGGCGAGTCTAGTCATCACAGTGAGATGTTAACGCAGAAGAATCATTAACAGAATTGGAAGTAGTAGAAGGAGTGGAAGAAGTCATGAAGGGTGGGAGAACAAACCCTAAAAAATCCAAAGTAATCCAATTAACCCACGAAGCACAAATGTAAAACGAGAAGACCAAAACAAGTCCATTGAGACTAAATGGCGCAGAAGACAACGAACGACCAACTCCGATAGTGGTGATGTCAATGGCACGGTGGTCGCCTGACCAAGACGAGCAAAACTATATGTTGTCGGTCAAAAATGAAACTCTGGCAGCGGCTCTGGCAGCGATGGCGGAGGCAGTGGTGATGACAGCGGCGTGAATCAGTACACCACGTAAGTTTCCAAGAAAGAGAGATGGGTTAGTAATAGACACACTTAAATACCAAGTCTTTCCTTGTCAGAACCTTTCTAGACATGAACTTTCACACTACCAAATAATATCCTATAACAAAGATAACTCTTTTCTGATGTAGAAGATCAATTTAACCGGCAACGGCGGCGGTGGCGGCTCCAATAATGGACAAGGGCGAAATTTTTTTTATTTAAAATAACCTTATGCTCTAGATACCAGGTTGAATATAGAGGAAATAGGGTTTGAGATTAATCTCCCTTGTGTATAAACCACACATAGGGTAATCTATTTATAATAGAGAGCGGTACAATTAAAAGAGTAACTGAAAGTAAACCAAATAAACAGAATTAGATATTATTTAGATATTGTTTGATATTGTTAAGATATTGTTAGATATTGTGGTTAACAATATCTAACAATATCAAACAATATCTAAATAATATCTAACAGAGGCGAATCCTATACGTGTTATGATTTATAGAAAAATAATTGGTAGACTTAAGAAGGCTATGATCTTGAAGATCGATAATAAACCAACTATCAATTTAACATAAAAAACAAATTCATCATGGTAGAAACAAACATATCGAAATAAGATTTCATTTCATAAGAGAAAATGTGAGAAAGAAGAAGTTGAAGCTAGAGTACTATGACACTAAGGAATAACTAGGAATAATTAGCTGACATCATGATAAATACTCGAACAATTTGAAGAACTAAGGAAAAGCCTAAATGTATAATGGATTGTTGAATTAAAGGGCTATGTTAATTAATAATTCAGTAATTAATGTGTTGATTTTGTTGGGATGTCAAACCTAACTAACTTATATTTCTTTAGTTAACTGTTTTCTATTATAAATACAATACTCATGTACAATTTATAGCAACAGGGTGTAAAGTAATAAAACCAGATAATTTTTTTATCGGTATTATACTCATTCCAAGACCTTTCCCACTGGTAACATACCTTTGACCATGTTTCAATGGTTAGTCTTGATAAACCAAAAATTTGTTTTCTCACAATAATATGAAGTTTTATGAAATTATTTTGTCATAAAAATAACTAATTTAAGAATTAATTTAACAATAAATTGGAGATTATTTTGTTATTAAGCTAAAAATGTAAGGATCAAATTATATTTTTTTACGTTATTAAATATTAAATAAAAGATTTCATTAAATTTATCTGTTTCGCACGTTTAAAGACTATATTCTTCCATTTTTCTTTTTATTTATTTTGTTTGTTAGGTTAATTTTTTGTGTTTTATTACTCTTACTTTGCTTATTTATTTATTTGAGGAGGGAGATGTTTGGTTGGAGAGAAGTTGTAGCATACTTGCCTATGGCGGCGGCTTTTGAGTATTATGTTTTTTTTTTTTTTAAATAGTTAAAATGTTTTAATTAAGCTACAAAGTAATGTTAAAATGTGTTATTTACATTTATATTACTAAGGTATATCCGCATTCTTACATGTTACTTTCGTTTTTAAGCATCAATATAGTTTTTATCTAAGTTTGAAATATATACTTATAACTGAAATGACATTACATTTCTTAGAAGAAAATTCTTTAGCTTTTCCAGAACAATGTTGGAAAAAAAATAAGTTTTTTTACGTTTTGTTCACCTTTTTAGAAATAACATTTTAAGAAAATTATGTTTCTTAATAATATTATTATATTCTTATTAAATCACTTAATATATTAATTAATGATATATTTTAGTTAAAAATAGTATTTTCTCCCTGATTCGTGATTTTTGACTTCAAAAAATAATACTTTTCTACTATGAAATATCTTCTAAAATAAAGTATTTAAAAATATTTCTGATCCAAATTTCTTTCAGTAGTTATTATTGATACCAAACATTATCTTAATATACATCCTTCAAAATATAAATAATTTAAAATGAAAAAAAATTATTTGTAAAAATAATTTATATTTGTTAGACCCACATTATTTTAATAATGTTTATTATAAGCCATTTTTATCACCTTGTTAATACCTAATTTAGTTCGGGTATTAATAATAATAAATAAATATTATAAATGTTAAACAATAGAATTGATCTAATTAGATTTAATATTTAAAAATAAGATTCAAGGTAATAAAAATATTAATAAAAGAAAAATAAAATGCTAACAAATATTGTTTATGAAAATAAATACCTTTATAATTTAATTGTTAAAAATCTTTAAAAAAATTCTTTCTCTTATCTTAAATGTATTTACAATTTTTTCTAATAATAATATAAATTAGTGTTGTCTAAGAACTTGTTTATTTATATATTTTTAAAAATATTTAATATCGTTATTTGCCTTATATATATATATATATATATATATATATATATATATATATATATATATTACCTTTTTCTTTTTCATCTAAAAAGAACAAATTTCGATAGAATGTGTGATGGGTGGGGAATAATTTTTACTCAGTATATGAGGCAGAGTTGACTTCCTTAGAAGAAAAATAGAGAAGGAATAGAAACTTTTCTTTTTTTTCAGCCTCCGAATGGAAATCAATACACCATTTAAATATCTTAGATTTCATGCTAACAGAATGTGTGATTGAAAGTAAACCAAAATTTCAAAATAGCGTAACAAACTATCAATTTGAATCTTTCTGTATCTTCTAGGAACTAATACCTCCTTCTAGAAGATAGAATCAAGTGAAAAGAACAATACTAATAGTAGATAAAATCTTTGTTGTTGTTGAGCTTGGCTTCATGCTTGGGCCTCTGAACTTGATTCTTGCTGATTGATTGTTAGGCTAATGAGTACGAACTCTCATCTGCCTTGATGTACATAGGATGTTCCTATCAACCCTAGGGTGATGAGTGCGAACCCCCATCTAGCTTGATGAGTACGAACCCCCATCTGGTTTGATGTACACAGGGTGTTCCTTTCAACCTTGTGGTGATGAGTGTAAACCCTCATCTGGCTTCATGAGTATGAACCCCCATCTGGTTTGATGTACACAGGATGTTCCTTTCAACCCTGTGGTGATGAGTGTGAACCCCCATCTGGCTTGATGAGTACGAACCCTCATCTGGTTTGATGTACACAAGATGCTCCTTTCAACCTTGTGGTGATGAGTGCAAACCCCCATCTGGCTTGATGAGTATGGACCCCCATCTAATTTGATGTACACAAGATGTTCCTTTCAACCCTATGGTGATGATTGTGAACCCCCATCTGGCTTGATGAGTACGAACCCCCATCTGTTTAGATGTACACATGATGTTCCTTTCAACCCTATGGTGATGAGTGTGAATCCCCATCTGGCTTGATGAGTACGAACCCCCATCTGGTTTGATGTACACAGGATGTTCCTTTCAACCCTGTGGTGATGAGTGTGAACCCCCATCTGACTTGATGAGTACAAACCCCCATCTGGCTTGATGAGTACGAACCCCCATCTGATTTGATGTACACAGGATGTTCCTTTCAACCCTGTGGTGATGAGTGTGAATCGTCATCTGGCTTGATGAGTATGAACCCCCATCTGGTGTGATGTATACAGGATGTTCCTTTCGACCCTATGGTGATGAGTGTGAACCCCCATCTAGCTTTATGAGTACGAACCCCCATCTGGTTTGATGTAAACAGGATGTTCCTTTCAACCCTGTGGTGATGAGTACGAACCCCCATCTGGCTTGATGAGTATGAACCCTCATCTGGTTTGATGTACACAGGATGTTCCTTTCAACCCTGTGGTGATGAGTGCGAACCCCCATCTGGCTTGATGAGTAAGAACCCCCATATGGTTTGATGAGTACGAACCTCCATCTGGTTTTGACTCCTTTCTTCGGACAGGACTGTGCGATAGCGGCTTACTGATCTTGGTCACGCGTAAACTCCATGGGGAGTAATTGTACTTGAAGATGTTTTCTTTTACTTTTCTATGTAGTCATCCGGTGTGCAAGTGATTCTTTGATTTTTTTTACTTTTACAATAGCCATCCAGCTTGTTTGATTGCTGGGGATTTCTTATTTTGGGCTTTTCCATAGCCATCCAGCTTGTTGATTGGTAGGGATTTCTTATTTGATTTTTCTGGGTTCTTTCCAATAGTCATCTAGCTTGTTGATCACTGAGGATTCTTTGATGATTGCCTCTGAGGTAGGCAGGAATCCACTAGGGATTTGTTAATTTTGAAGATGCCTCTGAGTAGGCATATGCTTCATTTGGAGGTGAAGACTTTTGGTTACACTGTTTTGCCTCTAAATAGACTGATGTTCCCTTTGGGGATGCTGGCTCTTGCTTGCCAGGTCTTGCCCATGCATAGGCAAATGACTCTCCAAGGATATGAGTCCGAAGATTGCCTTTGCAGTAGGCTCACTGGGGATATATCTTTCTTTTTGGCGATCCACCAGGGAATTAGTTGACTTCCCGGGGATCTGGTTTTGATTGCCCTCTAGGAATTTCCGATTCCTTGATTGCTTTATTCCTTTTTTATTGTGACCCACTTGGGAACTTATTGGCCTTTCTTTGTCACGACTTTTTTTCTTTTTGGGTATCCGTAAGGGATATGAAGGGTTTTTTGTTCCTTTTCTTCTTGATGATGAGCTTTTGTGAAGCCTTTATTCTCCATTGGGGAATGTGGCGTAGATTTGCTTGAGTATGCTTGATGACTCATGTGGTGGCGATACTCGAGCCTTAGGGTGCTATTTTTTTATTTTGCCTCTCGAGTAGGCAAGGATCCATTTGGGGATGATCAAGCCTTTTCGTTGGCTTTTTTTTTTTGTTAGTTGTGCCTTCTTTATTGGGTCAAAGGATGGCAGCTGGAGCTTTGGGTTCTGGAAGCTCTTATTTTATCTGAGTCGCTTGATTAATGATGACTTGCTCCATTTTCTTGAAGGGGAGCATTATTTAGAGACTCGGTCTCGATAATTCTGTTTTCAATCACAAACATGGAGTCTAGTCTCCTTATATGCATGATTCTTATTTTTTATTATTTATCTAAAGAAATTTTTATTTTTCATTTTTTATTTTGACAGAGTCATTTTGTGCGACTACTTGTGTGTGGATGTCCTAAATGCAATCTATTCTCTTATTCGATGCATCTAGAAAAGTGATTGACATTCTCCTACTGGACTTTCATGATTATGTTGATGGACTCCTTTTTTTATTCATATTTTTGGTTTAGCCCTAACTTTTGCCTAGACCGCCCTTTTGAGGTTTTCGATCTAGCGGGCTACCTTAATTTTTTCCTAGGATATCTTAGCAAGATTTTTTCCTTTTTTATGAGTGCCATAACGTTTGCCTAGACCGCCCTTTTGGGGTTTTCAATCTAGTAGGCTGCCCTAATTTTTGCCTAAGAATCTCCTAGCAGACATTATTTTTTTTATTTTCATTTTTCCTTTTCAATGCTTCCTTGTTTTAGATGCATGATTTGATTTTGACAAAAAGACTTTGCACATATTTATGATTTATCAATAAAGAGGCATTTCCATAATTTGGTCAAGAGAAAAGAAATGAAAGAGAATTTTATTGATATGCATAAGCAAAAGGTTTCATTTCTTCTTCTTTTTTATAGAAGGATTACAAAGGAATTTTAGAAGAATGGTTGACCAAGGTTGGCTACACTGTGTGGGTTTCAACAATCATATCTATGATATTTGCCCCCCTAGTTCTCCTAGTTGCTTTAGTCGAGATGCTCGAGCTTGTAGTGAAGACCATGCAAGTTGCCTACTTCTAGAAGGATGTTACCTTAGCCACCTTTTGGTTTTCGACTAAGGTAACCATTGCTCTTAGGATTGTTTATTTTTTAAACCTCTAACTTTTGCCTAGGACGTATCATAGCGAGGGATGTGGACCCTAACTTTTGCCTAGGATGCCCTTTGCAGGTTTTTATTCTGGCGGGTCATGAGCAATGTCTTCAAGCATAATACTTCTTCACTACATCAGAATTGACTGGGTGTCGAAGTTCCTCTCTATCTATGTCGGCGAGGATAAGAGCTCCTCCCGAAAAAACTCGCTTCACCACAAAGGGCCCTTCATAATTTGTCACCCATTTTCCAATTTTATCCTTCTGGGCCAAAAGTAATTTCTTTACCACTAAATCCCCCTCATGGTAGGTATGGGGGTTGACCTTTTTGTCGTAAGCCCTTTTGATCTTCTTTTGATAGGCTTAATCACGACATCTGACATCCAACCATTTTTCTTCGATTAAGTTTAACTGGTCGTATCGGTTTTGGACCCATTCAGCTTCTATCAATTTTGCTTCCATAATAACTCGCAGGGAAGGTATTTTGACCTCTATTGGAAGTACGACCTCCATGTCATATACAAGGGAGAATGGAGTAGCTCTTGTGGAGGTCCGTACGAAATTTCGATAAACATGAAGGGCAAAGGGCAACATTTCATGCCAATCCTTGTAGGTTTTGACCATGTTTTGGATGATCTTCTTGATATTCTTCTTGGCTGCCTCTACTGCACCATTCATTTTAGGTCGGTAGGGAGAGGAATTATGATGCTATGTTCTGAAGTTTTGGCATGTCATGGTAGGACTATGCGCATGCATCCACATACTCTCTTAGTAGTTGTATTAACCCTTCCCTAACATTATCATTGATTTGGGTATCAATACTTATTTCTTTCTTATCATTTCCTTGCCCCCCAAATCAATGGCCTTGGTTTCTTCCTGATATAGTTGTATAGATCGAGCTTCCCTTTCTAGTAGTCTTTGCTTGTCCGAGAAGACGGTCCCCTCCTCACTGTCTAACTCGATCCATTCACCTTCGGCTTTCAGATCCCACAGATAGTCATCGATCACAGACATGATTGTTTTTATGAGGGAGAAAAGAATGAAAAAGAATATGAATACTATGAAAATACCTCATTGTATTGATAAAAAATAATATTTACAAATCCCTTTTAATCAAAGATCTCGTGGCCATGGGCACGGACCGCGAGAGATATGCAGGAAGCTTCAAAATTCAAATACTAAAATAAAGAGCCCTAATCAGCTGGTCTTTTCTGTCCATCGCCACTATTCCGGTTGTGATAGAAGCTTGACATCCACATTAGGAGTGGGAGCGTCAAAAGTGATCCACCCGGCATTCAAAAATTCTTGAACCCTATACTTCAAGTTCAAGCAATTCTCCACGGAATGCCCAGGAGTGCCCGAGTGATAATCACATTTTTCGTTAGGCTTGTACCACTCGGGGTAGGGTGGATCCGTCCTTCTTGAAGGAACAAGTGCTAGGAGCTTGGCTTCTACCAACTTTGGTAGCAGACTCCCATAGGAGGTTGGAAGGGGAGTAAATTTTCTCTCTTATTTGCATGACTGCCTAGTTGGTCGCGAAGGGGAAGAAGGAGTAGTAAGGTTGATGGCGTTTATACTTTCCTCCTTCTTCTTTCCAAAGGGCTTCTTGAATGATGTATTGGATGAGGAAGGTTGTGCAATCCTCTCACTCTTTAGTCCTTGCCCCACTCTCTCGCCGATATGGTCGTTGTGGGGGCCCTTATTGTGGATATGTTGATGGCGCATTAGTTCCATTAACTGCGCCATCTGCTCCTTCACGAAATTAAGCTCAGTGGTGAGCTTGCGATTTTGTTCTTCTAAGTGCTCCATTAACCACACCATCTGCTCTTTCATGGCATTAAGCTCAGTAGTGAGCACACGATTTTTCTCTTCCAATTGCTCCATCCTTTTGGCTCTTTGCGCAGGGGTGAGGACAAGAAGAAGACCAACCACTTTCTAGAATGCAAATGAATTAGGGTTTTTATTTTTATTTTTTGAAATGAATGATTAGTATGGGATGGATATTCCTTAAGACAATGATTGTGGTATTCTCCTTAAAGCTTACGCTTCATGGAGAACCACGCCCACCTCAGTGTAATGGTTCCTTCCCCATCATGGATTTGACAAGTATAAAGAAGGTTACCACACCTTAGCACACTTTTCCCTTCCTTGTCATAGATTGACAAGTATGAAGGTTACAAACGCACTTAGCCCTCTTTCATCTTTGTCTAAGGATATCTAGTTCCCCCTAGAATGAATGTATTTATGCATGATAGACTTATTAGGATGATGCTTATACATACTTTCCTTATGCATTTATTTTCTCTCTTATTTTTACCACTCCTGAAATGATGAGGATATGAATGATTTGACTTTGTCAAAATCGTTTTAGTATATTTTTCTATTACTATTTTTTTATAACTCCTTATCTCTTCTGTTAGTCAACGTGACTACTTAGCTTTCGAAGAACCTAAAACCAGGCTAACTTAAATGAAGACTGTCCAAGATAAAGTTGGTCATAGCAAGAAAAGTTCAAAATAAGATTTTGAGATGTTGGATCTGGCAAAGCAGGTTAGACATCTATTTTTTTTATTTAGGCTATTGTATGGTTATTCTACATTAATGCAACAAACAAATGCAACAACCATATGCTCAAACAATTCACTCATCTGCGAACAGAGCGATGAAGTTTAATCATGAGGTAGGGGTATCTTGCAGAAAAGTTCATAGTAAGGGTAGGTTCTAACTGTCCTCACTAAGGCCAGGTCCCCAAGGTACCCCCATTATAGGGTTCCCATGGTCTCTCAGTCCTCAAACCTTGCATGGCTCAAGGCCGTGTCGACGTCCTATAGACTGAGAGAGGAGGGTTATCACCTTGAGTGGTGGTTTTCGACAATTCACTCATCCGCGAACAGAGTGATGACGTTTAATCATGAGGTAGGGGTATCTTGCAGAAAAGTTCATAGTAAGGGTAGGTTATAACTGTCCTCACTAAGGTCAGGTCCCCAAGGTGCCCCCATTATAGGGTTCCCACGGTGTCTCAGCCCTCAAACCTTGCATGGCTCAAGGCCGTGTCGACGTCCTATAGACTAAGAGAGGAGGGTTATCACCTTGAGTGGTGGTTTCCGACAATGACCTGTTGGCACTAAGGCCATTACCATGGTCGGTCATACATGCCACCCACTCCCTAAGATTTATCGCTCATGCCCCCAGGTATAGAGGGACTATTGTGTGAAATGGTTGTGTATATTTTTTATTTCAAACAATTGCGGAAAATAAGCATACAATAGTTATTAAAGCCATACAAATAAAGCATGTTATACATACAAGAAAGGGTAAATGCGTAATTTCAAATCTTTTATTTTCTTTTGAATTATTTCATCACTAAATGGGATCAACTCTCTAGGCTTCCCCAGTGCAGTCGCCATTTGTCGTCATCGTCCCCCCACGAGGGGGGAACAAGAGGTGTGAGCGGTCGCGACGCGAAGGTTAAGACTTGCATTTTCGTAAATTAGGATGCTCGTTAACTGAACTATCATTAAAAGTGAGGTTTTTGCAAAAGGGGTTCTATGGAGTCGGCACCAATGTTTTAACCATAAACATTTAAAAAGGATAAAATAGAAGGCATTGGTTAAGAAAACCAACTTTGGCCCTTATAACCAGAGTTGGGTAAGGGAGTTAGTTATGCATGGGGAAGGTATTAGCACCCCACAACGCCCCTTTCTGGTTCCCTATGACGGATTAATTCAAAAAATAAAGACTTCTAGAAATTACGCTTTTACCCTATTTGTTTATTCGCAATATTTAACAAATATCTACATGGCCCTAATTTCTAATGTACACAAAGGAAAGTGATGATAAAAGAGTAAGAGATTGATAAGAACCTCCGAAGCGAGCTTTTATAAATCTTTAAACTTGAGGAAGCTTTTTGGCAGTCCCCTCCCACTACATGAACACTTCTCCCTCGAACAATAAAATTATTAAACTGTGGAGAGTCAGATGTCTAAAAAGGAGACTTCCTTAACCGATTTTGCCCAAATCGACTATTGGAAAGACTACTCGGTGCCTAGAAGTGTCTCTAGGTGTGAGAAAGTGTGAAGAAGTGTTCAAAAGTGTGTGAAAATGTGAGAAATGATGTCCTATTTATAGGCACGCTCACCCAGGAGGCCGGGACGACCGTCCCACACTTTATCGGTTGGGACACCAAGTGATATTTCTGATTGTCCTTTTTGGCAAAATATCGGTTAAGGAAGTCTCCTTTCAGACATCTGACTCTCGGCAGTTTAATTTTTATTTGTTCGAGAGAGGAGTGCTCGTGTAGTGTGAGGGGATTCTCAAAAACCGTCCTCAAGTTTAAAGATTTATAAAAGCTCAATTCAGAGGTTCTTCTCAAACCCTTAATCTTTTATCGCTTTCCTTTATGTGCATTAGCAATTAGGGCCATGTAGACATTTAGATAAATATTGCAACTAAATAAATAAAAAGGGTAAAGGTATAATTTCTAAAAAATATTTATTTTATGAATTAATCCATCATAGGGAACCCAAAATGGGCGTTGTGGGGTGCTAACACCTTCCCCACATGTAACTAACTCCCTTACCTGACTCTGGTTATAATGGCCAAAGTTGATTTTTTTAACCAATGCCTTTTTTTACCCTTTTTCAATGTTTATGGTTAAAACATTGGTGGCGACTCTGTAGAACCCATTTTTGCGAAAACTTAACTTGTAAGGTTAGTTCAGTTATCGAGCACCCTAAAAGTGATGACCAAACTATTTTACGAAAACGCGAGATCCAGCCATTGTATCGCGACTGCTCGCATTTTTCGTTCCCGTGCAGAGGATGGCGGGGACAGATGGCGACTCCACTCGGGAAGCTTAGAGAGTTGATCCCATTTAGTAGTGGATTAATTCATAAGAAAATAAAAGATTTGAAATTATGTTTTTACCCTTCTTTGTATGTATAACATGTTTTATTTGTATGCCTTTAATAAACTATTGTATGGTTATTTTCCGCACTTGTTTGAAATAAAATTGTACACAACCATTCCACACAACAGTCCCTCTATACCCACGGGCATGAGTGATAAATCTTAAGGAGTGGGTGGCATGTACGCTTGACCGTGGTAATGACCCTAGTGCCAGCAGGTTGTTGTCGGAAACCACCACTCAAGGTGACAACCCTTCTCTCTTAGTCTGCAGGACGTCGACACGGCCTTTGAGCCACGCAAGGTTTGAGGGCTGAGAGAGGGGGGGACCCTATAATGGGGGGACCTTGGGGACCTAGCCTTGGTGAGAACAGTTAGAACCTACCTTGACTATGCACTTTTTTGCAGGATACCCAACCTCGTGATTAAACGTCGTCACTTTGTTCGTTGATGAGCGAATTGTTTGAGCATATGGTTATTGCATTTGTTTGTTGCATTAGCATAAAATGATCATATGACAGCCTAGGAAAATAAATAAATACATAAAAATGGAGAAAATGGGACCTCTTTCATGGTGTTAGCAACAAATTCATGACATCCATATAGGTAGTTTCCTATTTTCTACATGAAAAATAAAAATAAAAAAACAATAATAACAAAATATGATGAAACGATTTTGACAAGGGCAAATCATTCATACCTTCATCATTTCAAGAGTGGTAAAACCAAGAGAGAAAATAAATGCATAAGAAAAGCATGCATACGCATTATCCTAATAAGTCTTTCATGCATAAACACATTCATTCTAGGGGGCACTAGATATCCTTAGACAAAAGCAAAAGAGACCTAAGTGCGCTTGTAACCTCTGTCATACTTGTCAATCTATGACAAGGAAGGGACAATGTGCTAAGGTGTGGTAACCATCGTTATACTTGTCAATCCATGATGGGGAAGGAACCATTACACCGAGGTGGGTGTGATGCTCCGTGAAGCATAAGATTTAAGGAGGATACCAAAGCTATTGTCTTAAGGTATATCCATCCCATACGAATCATTCATTTCAAAAAACAAAAATAAAAAATCCTTAAATTCATTTGCATTCTAGAAAGTGGTTGTTCTTCTTCTTGTCCTCACTCGTGCACAAAGAGCTAAGAGGATGGAGCAGTTGGAAGAACAAAATCACAAGCTCACTACTAAGCTTAATTCCATGAAGGATCAGATGACGCAATTAATGGAGCTAATGCGCTAGTAACACCTCCACAATGAGGGACCCCACAGTGACCATGCCTCTCATCATGAGACCTAGAATCTTGCCCGACCTTTCAATAAAATCTAGAAATCCTCCATTTTGAAGATGGACAAGGCTTCATCGAGCCCCTAGTATTGTTTACTAGGTTTCATGTAAGGAAAGGAGAGTTTTCTTAGGAAAAATAAGAAATAAAAAATAAAAATTTTGTCAGAAGATCCGGGACGGCCGTCCCGCGTCCCAAACGGTGGTCCCACCCTCCTTGGTGGCCTGGGACGGCCGTCCCACCCTCCTTGGTGGCCTGGGACGGCTGTCCCACCCTCCTTGGTAGTATGGGACGACCGTCCCAAATCCCAGATGGTCGTCCTGACCTCCTTGGTGAGCATTCCTATAAATAGGACATCAGACCTCATTATTTTTCACACTTTTTCACCTCCACACACCTCTAGACACTATTCTACACACCGAGTGATCTTTCCAATCGTCCTTTTGGGCAAAAAATCGGTTAAGGAAGTCTCTTTTGAGACATCCGGCTCTCGAAAATTTAATTTTTATTTGTTCAAGGAAGGAGTACTCGTGTAGTGCAAGGGGATTGCCAAAAAGCGTCCTCAAGTTTAAAGATTTATAAAATCTCGCTTCGGAGGTTATTCTCAAACCCTTAATCTTTTTATCGCTTTCCTTTGTGTGCATTATAAATTAGGGCCATGTAGACATTTAGATAAATATTGCAAATAAATAAATAAAAAGGGTAAAATCATAATTTCTAAAAATCTTTGTTTTATGCATTAATCCATCATAGGGAACCCGAAAGGGGCATTGTGGGGTGTGTAGACCCCAAATCTTGCCCGGCCTCAAAATAAGAGCAAAAGACCTCCTATTCGAAGATGGACGAAGCCTAAAAAGCCACTAGGAGAGACTATTAGGCCCCATATTAGAGTAGGAAGGATTTTTTTGTATAAAAATAAGGATTTTCGCCTTCAGGGGTCGAGACCGTCATCTCGCTTTTTGGGACCGCCATCTCGCTTTTCGGGACCGCCGTCTCGACCAATGGTAAGTCGAGACCGTCGTCTCGACCAATGGTAAGTCGAGACGACTGTCTCGTTTGGCGAGATGGCCCTCTCGCCATCTGGCAAGTCGAGACCGCCATCTCGCCAAACGAGACCGCCATCCCGAATGTCGAGACCGTCGTCTCGACCTTGCCAGTCGAGACAGGGGGTCTCGAATGTTGAGACCGCCGTCCCGAATGTCGAGACTGCCGTCTAGACCTTGCCAGTCGAGACGGGGGGTCTCGACTTGACAGGCGCGAATCCCTATAAATAGTGAGCGCTCTCCCTTCATTTCACACAGTTCTTCCACTTTCCCTTCTACACTTTCTTCAAATTCTCTTCCTAGAGTCCCTCCCAAGCATTTTCAGAGTTTCTGAGTGTCTTAAAGAGCTTTTTATAGCGTTTTCGAGAGATTTCCGGCGTTGTAAGAGTGAAGGGCTGCCAAAACGCACCCTATCTTTAAGAGAATTAATAAAAAAGCTTGCCTCAGAGGTTTCTTCAGTCTCTTCCTCTCTTTTACTGTCTTTTATTTCATAATTAAATTGCGTAATAGATATTAGGGCCATGTAGTCATTATTTTAATTCCGCAAATATAATGGTAAAAGCGTCTTTTCAGAAGTTTATTTATAAAATAACTGGCCTATCATAGGGAACCCGAAAGGGGCGTCGTAAGGGAACTAACACTTCCCTTACACGTAACTAACTCCCTACCCCAACTCTGGTTTTAACGACCAAAGTTGGTTTTTGAAAACCAACGCCTTTTCTTTCCTTTTTCAATGTTTCCGGTAAAAACATCCGTGACGACTCCATAAGAACCCTTTCAAAATAGTTCTTAGGTTAGCCCGGTTATCGGACAACCTAAGAATACCCTTTCGAAAACCTCGCCCTTAGGTTTAGCCCGGTTATCGGACAACCTAAAGGCGTTGTAACATCACCCATAAAAACGTGAAAAATGAAAAAGTCGGAACCATTGCGTTGCTCCGACTGCCTCTTTTTGACGGCGGCGACAGATGGCGACTCCACTAGGGAATCCTAGAGAGTTGATCCCATTTAGTGATGGGCCAGTTTAATAAATAAACTAAGAAATTACGCTTTTACCCTACCTTGTATTATAACATACTTGGCTTTAATAACTGTTGTTTGTTTATTTTACGCAATTGTTTGAAATAAAAACTGTACACAAACCTTTGCACACAACAGTTCCCTTTATACCCCGGGGCAAGTGAGAAATCCATAGGGAGTGGGTGGCAGGTACGGTTCGCCGTAGTGATGGCCCTGAGCCCACCGGTGTGATCGGAAACCACCACTCAAGGTGATAACCTTCCTCTTTTTGCATAAAGAATGACTATGGCCTTAGAGCTAAGCATGGTCGGAAGGCTGGAGAGTGTGGACCCTATAATGGGGGCACCTTGGGGGCCTAAGCCTTGGTGAGAACAGTTAGAACCTACCCTTGCCAATGCACTTTTCTACAGGAAAACCCTACCTCGTGATTAAAACGACTTCTCGTGTGTTCACGAATGAGTGGATTGCATGTGCATTTGTTTGTTGCATTTGATTGCATAGCATAACCAAACAACAACAAAATCACAGAAAAATATTTTTACAATAAACACCCTTATCTCGGACAGTCTGCCTTTTAGCTAGCCTGGTTTCAGGTTCTTTGTAAGCTAAGTAGCCACGTAGTCCGACAGAAGAGATAAGGGACGCTAAAATTATTCTTTCGAAATAAGCCATTTTATCTCAGATAGTCTGCCTTTTAGCTAGCCAGGCTTCAGGTTCTTTGTAAACTAAGTAGTCACGCAGTCCGACAAAAGAGATAAAAGGCTCTAAAAATAAAACAAAATCAAATACAGAAAATAATAATAATAAGAATAATTAAAATAATTTTGACAAAGTCGTATCATTCATCTCACATAATTTCATAAGCGGAAGAACCAAGAGAGAAAATAAAGGCATATGGAAAGTATGCATACACATCATTTTAATAAATCCCTAAAAAATGGGTCTTAGGAGCATTTTTTGGGAAAATTACTGGGCCAAATACCTTTCAAGAATTTGTATCCTAATTCTTCACCTTTTTCTCTTTGTTTTGATATGTTGTGTGTCCAAATCGGACATCCGAATCAAAAGTTATCGCACTTTGAACATCTGTCGCCCCTTTTATCATAAAAAGTCATTTTTTTACTAGCACATGCATAAATACATTCATTCTAGGGGGCATTAGATATCCCTAAGACAAAGACAAAAGAGGCCCAAGTGCGCTTCTAATATTCCATAAGAAAGAAACAAGTGTGTTAAGGTATATGGTGACCTTTATGAGGAAGGAACCATTCTACCAAAGTGGGTATGGTGCTCCGTGAAGCGTAAGCTTAAAGGACGATACCAAAGTCATTGTCTTAAGGCATATCTATCCTACACTAATCATTCATTTTATTTCAAAATAAAAAATAAATATTCTTAAATTCATATGCATTCTAGAAAGTAGCTGGTATTCTTCATACCCTCATCTGCATACAAAAATCCCAAACACTATCCTACATCATGTTAGGAAATAAAACATGATAATGTTTAGAAAAAAAAAAACAAACACTTTCATACATGCATCCACCAAACTTCATCCTCATAACATGCATCTAGTAGTAGGGAGTTGAAGAAAGTGGACATTCCTCAATACCATGTCAAGAGAGCATTTACATGCCATACACGGGAAGTAAAAAAAAAAGAAATTAAATAGAAATTCTAACCCACCTATGGGTTCATTTAGGCTTCTCCGCTTTTTAAAACATTGCATTGAAGAATGTACACTGTCTGAATGAAATAAATAAAATTGTTTGTTTTCATCATCTCTTCAACCGTCTATTGCATTCATAAATTGCATTCATTCTCACTTTAATAATAAGATAATAAAAAGAAATGATTAATTGATGTGCTTCCCATTAATCGGAATAAGATAAAGAGCAAACCTTTCGTCGTCAAGTTCTCTCCAATGGTTGATCCGCCTAAGGAGGATAATAAGCTTCAACCGTTGGATATCCAAGGAAGAGGGGGCAGGGATGCTGTTACATTCGTTCATGCCTCAAATCAAAGTTGTACCAGGGAGATACGCAAAAACATCGCCCATCAATGAGGATTCTCCAGCATAGCCAGCATTGGGGGAAAAATTAGAAGTGGGAGAGTCTATTCCCCCAAGGAGCTATAAGATGATGCTCCAAAGAATAAAGAAAAAAAATAAGACCGAAGAAAAACATAATCCAAAACTGAGAAGACTTTGGACTCACGACGCTAAGGCAGTTCTTTCAACGCTCCACCAAAAAGGACAAACTCATGGTAGGCAATAAGCTGGTCACTGTCCAAGTAGAAGACGACATTCAGATAAGCAAGTTGTCTGTCCTACCTTGAATGGATGCGGCTGAAGAGGACCTTTGAAATATCTTTTGCCAATTTTAAAAGACTTCCCTAACAATATGAAGGTGACCCACATGATGAGGAAATATGGATGCCGCCCAAACCAAGGGGTCATTAGAAACTCTCAAGGAATAAGGGAGCCACCAGATTTTAAAGACAATCCTTTGAAGCATAATCCTACAAAGGAACAAACTGCACACAGAAAGGGAAGTCTCCCCTCTGCACCTCAAATCAGATTTTCCCAAGTAGAGGGGTTCAAGCATCAAAAGCGACTTTAGTCATTAGGTGTTCTCCTTCTGATTCTTAGGGTTTGTAAATCCAATGACTATTAGAGAATACTCCTCAGGGCTAGCCCGACCCCCGAGCATTTTAGGGCACATATTTCCCTATTAATTACAAAGAATGTCATTCTTACTATCTGCTTCTCTTCTTGCTATTCATATCTAAACCTCATTAATAACCATGTTTAAGCAAACATTTTCAAAATGCGTCAAAGTAATCAAACTGTGCCATTAACCAAAGAAAAAGTCAAATCCATCACTACTGATTGACTAGAAACACAAAATAAGGTTCTACCTCATCATAATAAAGTCATGTTTCGCCAATGTTGTGTAAAGAGAAAACAGAAAACAAAAATCAAAAGGAGCCCATAGAAGCTAAAGGCCAAAAAAAGAGAGGGCAAGATACCCGGTAGGAAACCCACCAAAGGGGGCTACGCAAAAGTTAGGGTAAACCCGCTAGGAAACCTGAATAACCATAAAGGGTAGCCTAGGCAGAAATTAGGGTTACAAAATAAAGTCCGCTAGGTTTCCCAAAACAAGGAAAGAGGAAACCTAGACAAAAGTTAGGACATAGCACAACATCCTAAGCTGAAACCCAAAGGGCAGACTAGGGAATTCAATCAATTATAGCAAGCGCCATAGAATAAGACACCACTCCATAAACAAAACGTTGTTTAAACTAGCCTAAACACTCTAACCAACCTTGGCTAGCCGTGCTTACAAAAACCATTTTTTGTCAAAATAAAACAATTCTAAACACAAGTCTTTGAATTAAATATCCTCTTCTTTCTCTTCTCTTGACCCTTACTACTACAACATTCTAGTAATTAGTAGGGAAATATGGAGATAGTAATGAATAGGAGGATTGACATCCCCAAGGAAAGGGAGGGGCACACTAACATGACAAGTCGCTCTACAATCAACACAATCATTCTTCGATCATGGAAAGATCAAGACGACAAAATTGGTACAACCTATCATGTCGACAAAGCACATAACGTCAGAAGCTCGTCAGAAGCAAAAACACATTTGATTAACCCTTTTGAAATATTAATTGAAATAGCATTGTAGGATGCATATCGCGAACATTGCATGCATATGATAGGGTCCTATTTCTCAAAAAAAAAAAGAGAAAGAAAAATGAAAATAAAGAGAATAATGCCTGCTAGGAGATTCTTAGGCAAAAGTTAGGGTAGCCCGCTAGATTGAAAACCTGCAAAGGGCGGTCTAGGCAAAAGTTAGGGCATTCATAAAAAAGGAAAAAACCCGGTAAGATATCCTAGGCAAAAATTAAGGCAGCTCGCTAGACTGAAAATCCCAAAAGGGCGGTCTAGGCAAAAGATAGGGCTAAACCAAACAATGAATAAAAGAGAGGGGTCCTTCATCATAATCATGAAAGTCCTGTAGGAGAATGCCAGTCACTTTTCTAGATGCATCGATAAAAAAAGATAGATTGCATTTAGGGCATCCACGCACAAGTAGTCGCACAAAATGACTTTGTCAAGGTAAAAATGAAAGAAATAAAAATCACTTCAGATAAATAAAATGAAAAGCATTCATGCATATAAGGAGACTAGCTCCATGTTTGTGATTGAAAACAGGATCACCAAGACCGAGTCTCCAAATAATGCCCTCAAGAAAACAGAGCAAATCGTCAATCAAGCGACTCAGCAGAATAAGAGCTTTCGAAAATCAAGAGCTCCAACTACCATCCTTCTACCCAGAAAAAGAAGGCACATATAAGAAGTCTCCAAACATTGCTCTCCCTTAAGAAAAAAGAGTGAGTTATCATAAGAAGCTTCCAGAAGCCAAAGCTCCAGTCATCATTTTTCTACCCAATAAAAGAGCACACAATCATCAGAAATCATAAAAGAAAAGCCGATGGAAAGGCTTAGTTATCCCCAAGCGGATCCTTGCCTACTCTAAAGGCAAAATAAATATTACCCCACAACTCAACATCACCACTACATGAGTCATCGAGCACACTCACCCAAAATCTCCTCCACACTCCCCAATGGAGAATAATGGCTTCAAGAGCCCATCATCATCAATAGCAAAAGAGTCCAAACCATCAAGGGCTCAACAAAAAGAAAGAAGAGAAAAGAAGAGAAAAGAAAACCCTTCATCTCCAACAGATGACAAAAAAGGCCAAATAAAAATCCTCAAGTGGATCTCCTAAAAATCTACAAAAAAAAAATAAGAGATTCTCATCCCCTAGTGGAATAAAAGCTTCACAAGTTTAGCTCGCATCAACATCAATCAAAGGAGCCAAGACTCCATCCCTAGAAAAGAAAAATCAGATCCCCAGCAAGTCAACTAATTCCCTGGTGGATCACCAAAGAAAGAAAACTTCCTCACTAGTGGACCCCCCAAAAAGAAGGGAAAAAGCCAGCGTAATAAAAAGAGACTAAAAAGTAAAAAGGCTTACGCATTATCCCCATAAAAGAGCCAGATTTCAAAATCGCGATAAACAAAATATAAATCGTGAAAAAAGGCGAAATCAATCCTAACTTTTAGGCAATCAATAAAATCCCTAAGTGGGTCACCTCAGAAAAGGGAAAATCAACGAAAAAGAAGGAATCAGAAAACCCAACAAAAGTATCGACAAAGCCATCTCATACCAACAACATCCAACAAGGAGTCAAAACTCCATTCCCTCAGGGGGGAAATCAAAATTAGATCCCTGGGAAGGCAATCAATTCCCCGGTGGATCACCAAAAAGAGAAAGATCATCCCCAGTGAGCCTACTACTAAGGCAAAACTGCAGATTCATCCTCAGAATGTCATTTGCCTACGCATAGGCAAGACCTAGCAAGCAAGAGCTAGCATCCCCATATCAGCCTATTCAGAGGCAAAACAAATGCAGCCAAAAGTCTTCACTTCCGATGAAGCATCTGCCTACTCAGAGGCATTACCAGAAACTCAATGGAGTATCTGCCTGCTCAGAGGCACCATCAAAATCAGCAAATTTTTCAATTGATATCTGCCTACTCAAGAGGCCTCACCAAGATAAACAAATCCCCAGAGGATTCCTACCTACCTAAGAGGCACTCATCAAAAATCCCCGACAACCAGCAAAGTCGGATGACCACTACCAAAGGATCAAAACAAAGAATCCCCAGCAATCAACAAGTTGGATGACTGTCAGAAGAGCCGAAAATTAAAGAATCCCCGGCACACCAGAGGACTTAACTAGAAAAATAAAAAACATTCATCAGAACAAAGAGATCATTTCTCACAGAACCGGCGCATGAGCTAGAGCAGTAAGCCGCCACCACAGCCAAAGGGTCAGCTACAACAAGAAGGAGCATCTGGAGGAACTTCACCAGATGAGGGTGTGTACTCATCAAGCCTTACAAAATAGGGGGCTTACCAGACGGGGGTTCATACTCGTCAAACACCAGATGGGGGTGTGTACTCATCAGGCCTTACAAAAGGGGGCTTACCAGACGGGGGTTCATACTCGTCAAATACCAGATGGGGGTGTGTACTCATCAAGCCTTACAAAAGGGGGCTTACCAAATGGGGATTCATACTCGTCAAACCAAATGGGGGTTCATACTCATCAACCGAAGGGATTAGCTACCGTCAAAAGGAGCATCCTAGAGGCGCATAACACACTTTTTCCCAGAAGATCAACTGCCGCAAGTCGGAACATCCGAAGGGTAACCGTGTAAGAGGGTCAACTACTTTACCCTCCAATCAATCTTCTTGGCACGACAGGCCAACAGTCGACTAGTCAGGTAAAGGGGGGGCAGCTACAGACCCCAAATCTTGCCCGACCTCAAAATAAGAGCAGAAGACCTCTTATTCGAAGATGGACGAAGCCTTAAAAGCCATTAGGAGAGACTATTAGGCCCCATATTAGAGTAGGAGGGATTTTTTTGTATAAAAATAAGGATTTTCGCCTTCAAGGGTCGAGACCGCCATCTCGCTTTTCGGGATCGCCGTCTCGACCAATGGTAAGTCGAGACCACCGTCTCACTTTTCGGGACCGCCGTCTCGACCAATGGTAAGTCGAGACCGCCGTCTCGCCACTTACCATTGGCGAGACCCCCCTCCTGTTTGGCGAGATGGCCCTCTCGCCATCTGGCAAGTCGAGACCGCCATCTCGCCAAACGAGACCGCCATCCTGAATGTTGAGACCACCGTCTCGACCTTGCCAGTCGAGACCAGGGGTCCCGAATGTCGAGACCGCCATCCCAAATGTCGAGACCGCTGTCCTGAATGTCGACACCGCCGTCCTGAATGTCGAGACCGCCATCTCGACCTTGCCAGTCGAGACCGGGGGTCTCGACCTGATAGACGCGAATCCCTATAAATAGTGAGCGCTCACCCCTTCATTTCACATAGTTCTTCCACTTTCCCTTCTACACTTTCTTCAAATTCTCTTCCTAGAGTCCCTCCGAAGAATTTCCGGAGTTTCTGAGTGTCTTAGAGAGCTTTTTATAGCATTTTCGAGAGATTTCCAGCGTTGTAAGAGTAAAGGGCTGCCAAAACGCACCCTATCTTTAAGAGAATTAATAAAAAAGCTTGCCTCGGAGGTGTCTTCACTCTCTCCCTCTCTTTTACTGTCTTTTATTTCATAATTAAATTGCGTAATAGATATTAAGGTCATGTAGTCATTATTTTAATTCTGCAAATAAAAGGGTAAAAGCGTCTTTTCAGAAGTTTATTTATAAAATAACTGGCCTATCATAGGGAACCCGAAAGGGGCATCGTAAGGGAACTAACACTTCCCTTACACGTAACTAACTCCCTTACCCAACTTTGGTTTTAACGACCAAAGTTGGTTTTCTAAAACCAACGCCTTTTCTTTCCTTTTTTGATGTTTCTGGTAAAAACATCGGTGGCGACTCCATAAGACCCCTTTCAAAATAGTTCTTAGGTTAGCCCGATTATCGGACGACCTAAGAACACCCTTTCGAAAACCTCGCCCTTAGGTTCAGCCCAATTATCGTACAACCTAAAGCAATTGTAACATCACCCATAGAAACGCGAAAAATGAAAAATCAGAACCATCGCGTCGCTTCGACCGCCTCTTTTTTACGGCGGCGACAGTACTAATACCTTCCTCACGCGTAACTAACTCCATTACCCGACTCTAGTTATAATGGTCAAAGTTGATTTTTTTAACCAACACCTTTTTTTTTTATCCTTTTTCAATGCTTATGGTTAAAACATTGGTGATGACTCCATAGAACCCATTTTAGCTAAAACCTCACTTTTAAGATTAGTTCGGTTATCAAGCATCCTAAATGAGATGACCAAACTATTTTACAAAAATATGAGATCCAGCCATCGCATCGCGACCACTCGCATTTTTAGTTCCCCGTGCAGGGGACGATAACGACAATGATTTTTGGGGAAAATAAATATTTTAAATAGGAAATCCAATTTCACACATTCAAATAAGGGTAATCGTCTTAGGACAGACATTGTAGGGTGCTAATACCTTCCCTTCAAGTAACTGACTCCTGAACCCAGATCCAGTTTTCGTAGACCTAATCTTATCTGTATGGTTTTCCAGAATAAACTATGGTGGCAACTCCAAAACTCTCATTTGATTTTTTTTTAAATCTTAAAATTTGGTTCATCGTCTCGCCGCGATTTTTGTTGCGACATTAACTTTTTATTTTCTTTTGTTTCATTGTCTCCCCATCACATTAATTTACTTTTGTTTCCCTTATGCTTGAACCACCACTTCCCACAATCTTGTTTCTTCCTCATTTACAACAAAGGTAAAATATGGAAGCATTATCTCATTTTTCTATATTAGTTTATGTTTCCTTATTTGGTTTAATGGAGTTATCTAATATGTTATATTGCAATTATTATTATGAATTTTTTCTTTTATGAATAATTTTTCATCCAATTTAAGTGAATATATTTACATTTTAGGTTTAATTGTGTTTTCATATGTGGATAATGCTTGTGTTTAATTTTTGAAATTTGTTGCATTGTAAATGTTTGATAAAATGTTTGTGAGAAATATGATTATAAAAAAAATATTTAACACAAGACTTTTTATGATGGTTATGTTAAGAACCGACATAGTAAGTACTTACTATGTTGATTATTTAATAATCGACATCGAAAGTTATATATTTTATGTCGTCTAGATCTATGTCGATTCTACAATTGACATAGAAAGTCTAAAATAACCGTCATAGAAAATATTTTTTTCACTAGTGTTATGACCACATCAACGATGAAAGAGAATTTCAATCACCGGATTTCAATGACGAAAGAGGAATATTTAAACATATGCCTTAATTGTTTGTAGCTATGATCAAGTCAAGCCTTATTGATCTCGGGCATCACCAAAACTTGATCTCCATCTGAAGCAACATTATAAAAGTTCTCCTTAATAGCTTCCACGATCTCCCTCGAAGGTGGAGTAGTAAGTGGATTGAATGATGCAAAAGTATTTGAAGGAAAATTTAACATGTGACTTTGCGGATTTGAGGATAGGCTTTAGTCGAAGAGGATGTGGGGGCTTCGGTGACAGTTGGATAGGGTGAGTTTCAGTGGGGAAGGGTTAAAGGGTGTTGGAGAGGGGTGGGGTGGTGAGGGTGGGTGAGTGTGATGGATGGGTGGTGGTGGTTGGTAGAAGTTGTGATCATGAAATCAAATATTCTAAGTTTGCTCAAAAGGTTTTGTAATATAGAGTACAAACCTAGGTCATTCTTCATAATGACACATAAAATGTATTCAATTCTTAATATTATTTTCATATAAAATTTGGAGTTTGAAAATATGTATTGGTATTGCGCAGTAGAATGTTCACGTTAAGACAAAAACCAAGAGGGGGGGGTGAGTTGGTTTCTTATAAAAATTAGCCCTTTTGAAAAATTTCACAAGATTTTACTGATTAAAAGGTATTAATACTTTCTTTTAATATAATAGAGCACTTGAAAAGTAAAGAGACAAGGGAAGAAGATCACACAAGTATTTTATACTGGTTCGGATCAAAAGACCCTACGTCCAATTGTTAATCACTCTAAAAGAGGATTAACTGAGTCACTAAAATAATGGTTCAAACAGATAAATAAATTACAAATAAAAAGGATTAAAAAATACCTCTCTTGAGTCATATAAGAGATGAACACCTCCATTGAAGCCACAAACGATGAAGACAACTTTCCTAGAGACAACACAACACACAATCCACTAAGAAACCCACTCAGTGATTCTTTTCGCCTCTTGCCCACACTAGGCTTTCAAAGCCCCTTTTTGTTCCCTACTCAAAGTTCTCTCAGCAAACACAACTCTTAACTTTTGAGTATCAAAAAGGTTCTTTTTAGAGAGCATGAAAGACCCTTTAAATACAGTTTTTTCAAAAATTAGGTTAAAATTTGAATTTCAAAATCATAACTACCATGGATAATCAATTATCCTTAGTGATAATCGATTATCATAGAGGCTTTTATCAGAAAACCAAATTTGTCCTGGATAATCGATTATCATGGGTGATAATCGATTATTCCAGAATCGATTTCAGAAATCCAAGAGTTTACTAGGATAATCGATTATCCCAGGGTGATAATCGATTATTCCAGAGCCATTTTCACAAATCAGATTTTTAATTGGATAATCGATTATCCTTAGTGACAATCGATTATCACAGAACGGTTTTGAAACTTTTGTGGACAAGCTAAGTGTTGGCTATTTTGGACTATATTTTTACAGACTCAAGTTGACTAAATAGATTTATTACAAACTATTACAAATGTGTATGAGTCTTCTAATCTTGAAGTCCTTTGTTCTTGTATCATCATCAAAATATTTTGACATCATATCCTTGCATTTTTAACATTGTATATCAAGAATAATAAGGTAAAACAAAAATCAAAGAGATGGAAACCAAAATAAAAAAGAAGATAAAGATAGATCTCAATCAAATAATCATCTTATCATAGTTTTCTAAAGATTCAATGCAAGTTTGAATAATTAACGATTCAATTAATCAACTAAACGGATTATACAAATTAAATCTCAATATCATTCAATCCAATCTGTATTCTAAATATCAAATCAAGATTCAATTAATTCATAATTTGATTTATAAAACCAACAATACAAATTGATGTCACAAGATGCAAAAAATTTGAGAAGAGAAGAATAAACTCAGAGCGAAGAACGATCGGCGTAAAACTCAATTTGGCTTATTTGATCTTTGATTCTATGAATTAATTCTCAAAATTTAGTTCTCCATGGATGAAGAACTTGAAGTAAGTTTAACCAAAAAAAGAGAAGGAAGAGTAAAAAACAAAAATACTAAAAGATGTAGCGATACTTCCTAAATTGAAAAACTAAACAAATGATATCTTGATGAGTTTAGACCAATTTTAGTCTATTTAAAAGCTCTCAAACCTAAAGTAAATATGGACCTAAATGTGAGATATAATTAGGTCATAAGTCTAATTACAAAAGATAAACAAATACAAATAAAAATCAAATATGTATGCCTTCTTTACAAAGTTTTAACAAAGCTGTCTCAACTTATAAAATTGGTAGAAAACTACTCAAAACTCCAAATTGAACCAACCGTATACAAATTTGATATCTCTAAAATTTAGAATCCAATGCAACTAGAATGAGACAAAAATAATATTTGTAGAAAAATTTATGGCCAAAACAATGAGCAAGATCAAATTAGCTAAAAATGTTAAGTTAAAGAAAATATGTACATTGTACTTAATTTATTACTACTAAGTAGAAATGTGTTTGAAAGTGACATATTGAAAATGCATTTACTATAAAATAAAACTATAAATGTGTTGCTAAAGAAGACAGTGGGGTGTGGTTGAAGACAAAGAGCGATAGTAATTGGAGTGGGTGGCAACAATTTGGTGGCATGCGTAGGTTGTGTCCTTCATAAGATGGTGGCGATCCTTGCGATGACACACAATATCCTCATTTTTCAGTAATGCAGGATGTGGGGGAGCTTCAATGGTAGAAGAAGAATTGATGTTTCTGATGTCTGTGATCCTCCTCCAAGCCTACCAAGTGAAGGCAAAGGACATTCAAGTTTCAATGATCCAAGCGTCCCAAAAAGTGTTGAATTTACGTTGTAACCTAAATCATATAATTATTAGCATACGTTTGAGTACCATCATAGGCTATAAGAAGATCTCTTTTCTGCCATTCCAAGAATTTTGTCTTCTTAAGTGTATGCTTGAATTTTAGGTACTTTTTGTAACACACATGCATGAAACTCTATGTGGAACATGATTTTATTAGTGATATTACAACTCAAACAAGAACATCTACGAGTTATATTAATAAGAAGAGAGAAAGTATATGCTAAAGTTGGAAAATAGAAGAATCATAAGCACATATATAACATTAAAGAATATGTATGTTTATCATATATAAAACATGTAAATGGTATGCTACTCACTATGTGTAGTAGGTTTAAGGCACCTGTAACCCTTATTTAACAACTTGATGGATTTTGACATTGAAAGCAATGAGGGGGAGATTGATGGCAATGTGAAACATGTCCCTACATTCCCAAGAGATGATTTTGATAATGATTCAAGTCAATAACATTCAAGACTCTAGCAAGCCCAAGATGAAGCCTGAAGACTAGATATACATTATGAAAAAGATGATGATTCAAGCAAGCCCAAGATGATTCCTGAAGACTAGATAGAGTCTTAGAATACTGGATATGGAGGTACAAGTTGATGAAGTGGTATTATGCATAAGCCTCCAAAGCACAAGTGTGATAAAATTTCATAACATGACATTTTGCACTATCATAATTGATTATGATGCATCGAAAATGGAAAAATAATTTTCTCTTTGTCATAATTGATTATATTAGTAACATAATCGATTATGGTAGTTCAAATTTGAAAAATATATCCATTTTGAAGAATAAATATTTTTGAATACATCCTGATTTTTCTCTACAAAATTATTAATGACCAACGACTATTTTCTAATGTTATTTTCCTTTTTAAATAAGTTTTGATGAAAAATAAAATATACACAATTACAAAATTCGAAAACACAATTTACATTCAATTAGTTTTGAGAAAAGAATTTTGAGCAAGGCAACAAAGGACTTTTAGGTTTTCTGAGAAAACTTTTTCATATTGCCTTCTGCACTTTCATTGTTTATCACACTTGTTCTTAGAGGTTGACATTCTACAAGCTTCTACAATTTGTTGTCTCCATTACCCAGGTGTGATTGTTCTTATTTTATTGCCTCCATCCTTTGTGGGTTTAGGTGTGCATATTGGCTATTGATTAATGTGTTTATCTTTGTGTTTGTGTTTTCATCCTTTGATTTGTTCAAAGGAGGTGTTCATCCTTAGTGGGATTCTAAGGAGGTGTTTTCATCCCTTTGATTTGTTCGGGGAGGGGTTCATCCTTAGTGGGATTCTAAGGAGGTGTTTTCATCCCTTTGATTTGTTCAGGGAGGTGTTCATCCCTAGTGTGATTCTAAAGAGGTGTTCATGCTTTGTGTGTTGGTTGCAAAGGAGGTGCTTTTCATCCTTTGATTTGTTCAAAGGAGGCGTTCATCCCTAGTGGGATTCTAGGGAGGTGTTCATCCTTAGTGGGATTCTAAGGAGGTGTTTGTCTTTTGAATTAGTTTATTTTTCACTAGTTCCTCTGCTGAGTTGATTGTAATTTGTAAACTGAATTTGAAAGATAGTTGTAGACCCCTAATCTTGCCCGACCTCATAATAAAGATCAGAAGACCTTCTATTCAAAGATGGATGAAGCCTAAGAAGCCACTAGGAGAGACTATTAGGCCCCATACTAGGATAGGAGGGATTTTTGGTCCAAAAATAAGGATTTTTGCCTTTGAAGGTCGAGACCGCCGTCTAGGATTCGAGACCGCCGTCTCGCCTTGCGCGAATGGCGAGACCGTCATCTCGACCTTGTCAGATGAGATGGCCCGTCTCGACCTGCAGGCGCGAATCCCTATAAATAGGGCCTCCATTCCCTTCATTTTGAATAGTTCTTCCTCCTTCTCTCTAGAAATCTCTTAAAATTCTCTCTCTAGAACCCCTTCGAAGCATTTCCGGAGTTTCTGATCATTTCTAAGAGTGTTTCTGGGCGTTTCAAGAGGTTTCTGATGCTGTATAGAGTGAAGGGCTGCTGCAAAGCACCCTATTTTTAGGAAGAATTAATAGAAAAGCTTGCTTCGGAGGTTTATATTCTCTCTCTCTACTTTTACCGCTTTAATTTAAAATTGTGCAATAGAGATTAGGGCCATGTAGTCATAACTTTAAATTCCGCAAAATAAAGGGTAAAAGCGTATTTTTCAGGTTTATTTATTTATCCAAAGTAGCTAGCCTATCATAGGGAACCCGAAAGGGGCGTCGTAAAGGAACTAACACTTCCTTTACGCGTAACTAACTCCCTTACCCAACTCTGGTTCTAATGACCAAAGTTGGTTTTTCGAAAACCAACGCCTTTTAACTCCTTTTCTGATGTTTCCGGTAAAAACATCGGTGCCGACTCCAAAGAACCCTTCAAAACTAGCTCTTGGATTAGCCCGGTTATCGGACAATCCAAGGGCGCCCTTTTGAACACCTCGCCCCTAGGTTCAACCAGTTATCGGACAACCTAAAGGAGTTGTAACCACCAATAAAAACGCGAAAATTGGAAAGTCGGAAACCATCGCGTCGGTCCGACCGCCCTCGTTTTGACGGCGTGAAAGATGTTAAATTGATATGTCGCAGTTTCAACACTTTCAAATGAGTTCCCCTAAAACAATAATAATGCAGTACAATGGGAACCAGAATATCAATCCGTGGAAGTAATAAGAGTATATGATTGAGTTATGAATGATTCAATGGGGAACTAAACTAAAAATGAAATTTACAATCTTAGACTAAATTAAAATGAGGTAAAATCCTAATATGCAGTGAATGAAAATACTGCAGAATGAAAAAATGGCTAAAAATATGGAAAATCATAAATCGACCCAAAATCACAAATCGACCGTGATGAACAAGTAACCACTGTCAAGATCGTAAATCGACCGACGTGAACGAGTAATAACAGTCAGGAATCACTAGTCGAATTTTGTGCTCTCGGTCAACATACAAAAACTAATGAGTTGTATCGGTCAAAAATGGAAATTAGTGAACAAAATATATGATTGACCTATAAGAATGTAGACAGAAATGAAAACAAAATGCAGATGAATGAAGTTAAACGAAATTCATAAATCTGACCACAATGAATAGTAACCACGGTCAGAAACCACAGTCAGAAATGTGAACTCTCGGTCAGAATGAAATGTAAAACCAATTTTTCAGTCAAGAATCAAATGAAAGGTGTAAAATATATGAATGACCGAGTTAAATGTAATTATTTTTGAGTTTTGAGTTTTTAAAATGGAAAATGACCGTAGTGAACGATGACTTGGTGGTCGGAAAAGTGGTTAGAAAATCAACAAAATAAAAGGTCTCGGTCAAAATGAATATATGAAGAAATGCCTCGGTCAAGAATCAAATGAAGTGTATAAAATGTATGGTTGACCGATGTAAAGGCAAATAGTTTTGTATTTTGAGTTTTAAAAGTGTGAGATGACCGTGTGAGAGTGTTTTGGTGCGTGTGGCTGAAAACCTGACCGAGTGACAGTGGTCACTTCGGTCAAAATGTTCAAAACAGTGGTAAATGTGTGATGTGAATGATGGAATGAGTGAAGTAATGTATATTTATGAGTTTTTCAGTATTCAAGGGGAATTTGTAGTGCAGAAAATTAAAATGAGAACCTAGCTACACTTAAACTATTCTAATCTTATGCTAATCTATGACAGAACCTAAAACAATGCAGTAAAATCTATCTAAACCTAAAACTAAGCTTCTACAGAGATTAAAGCAAGTAAACAAAGCAATAAAACCTAGCTACCGTGACTGTAAAGCAATTAAAACATCAAAATAGTAAAGTAAAAGCAGTAAAATGCAGAAAATTAAAGAAAGCAAGAACAAGAACTGTGGAGCAGATTCGGTGTAAGCAAAATTGCAAAACTACTGCATTTTTGACATTGTGAAAACCTAATTAATCAATCAAGCATTCACCATACAGTTCAACAAAGTGATTTCAAGCTTCAATCCTCAACCGAGAGACATCCACAAGCTAAAGCAAGTCAAGAACACAAGTCTTAAACAAGTTGTCACATGCAATTCAGTTCCAGCAGATTTTGTTCGGTAAAAACCTAATCTAATTCATGAATTTAGTAAAGAAAAACAATTAAAGATGATAGAAGAAGGAAATCCAGATCCAATTCGTGAAAAACAATGAAGAAGAATGAACACATACATGGAAGATTGAGATGCAAGCAAGGAGAAAGAGCCATGGTGCAGTGGAGAGAACAACTGAGAGAATTCTGATCGATTTGATTGAATCTGAACTTGAAAACTTCGACTATCTGTTATTACATTAAGTTAATTTACTATATACTTCAACTAATGTACAATTACAACTTACAAGGCCCATAACCGGACCTAATCCAATAAGATGTTGAAGAGTCGCACTGCCTTCGTTTCAGTGCAGTACCGCGCGATTCGAAGCTTGCAGTTTTCTCAATTATTCTTCAAATGAAACGATTCTAGCCTCATTAGAAAGATTGTTAAGTTATCTTTCAAACGCCACCGTTTTGACTAATTTTGGCGGTCTATCGAATTTATGATAATTATTTTACTGAGGCATGCCCGGTGGACCGACTCTGTGCGCATAACCTCCCTTAAATAATTTATATAAAATTCAATTTAGCTCCGAATTGAGTGTTTCTTGATCCGCTGGAAAGATGAATATATCTAGCTTTCAATGCTTCAAGAATCATGATTTTATAATCTCTGTAGAAAAAATAATAAATAAAACAGTAAACTAATATCAGTACCCGTATACAATAAAATACAGCTAATTTATTGTTTTTATGCAGAATTTTATATTACGACTTCTAAAGGCCTAGTAATACAAATTATAGTTAATTAAGCTTTATTAACATATTATAAACAATAATATAACATTATAAGCTATTTAAGATGTGCTGAAAATCAGTCACATCACGACGGCGACAGATGGCAACTCCACTGGGGAAGCCTAGAGAGTTGATCCCATTTAGTGATGGGCTAGCCTAAAGTAAATAAACCAAGAAAATACCGCTTTTACCCTACCTTGTATTATAACATGTTTATTGCTTGGCTTTAATAACTGTTGTTTGTTTATATTTATGCAATTGTTTGAAATACAAACTGTACACAAACCCTTGCACACAACAGTTCCCCCTATACCCGGGGGCAAGTGAGAAATCCATAGGGAGTGGGTGGCAGGTATGGTTCACTGTAGTGATGGCCCTGTGCCCACCAGTGTGATCGGAAACCACCACTCAAGGTGATAACCTTCCTCTTTTGGCACAAAGACTGACTATGACCTTAGTGCTAAGCATGGTTGGAAGGCTGGAGAGTGGGGACCCTATAATGGGGGCACCTTGGGGGCCTTGGCCTTGGTGAGAACAGTTAGAACCTACCTTCGCCAATGCACTTTTCTGTAGGAAAACCCTACCGCGTGATTAAAATGACTTCCCGCCTGTTCGTGGATGTTCGAATTGTGTGTGCATATGTTTGTTGTATTTGTCTGTTGCATAGCATAACCAAACAACAGAAAAATCACAAAAAATTCTTTTTATAATAAACACCCCTATCTTGGACAGTCTGCCTTTTAGCTAGCCTGGTTTCAGGTTCTTTGTAAGCTAAGTAGCCACGCAGTCCGACAGAAGAGATAGGGGACGTTAACCAATTCTTTCGCATAAAGCCACTTTTTATCTCGGACAGTCTGCCTTTTAGCTAGCCTGTTTTCAGGTTCTTTGTAAGCTAAGTAGCCACGCAGTCCGACAGAAGAGATAAAAGGCTATAAAATAAAATAGAAATAAAATCAAATAAAAAAAATCCCTATTCTATAAATGGGACCTGGGTCAAAAATATTACCCTCATATAGGTAGTTTATTTCTCAAAAAAAATGCGTCATATAAAACATGATAAATAAAAATAAACACTCGCATTCATTCAATAAGCATCATTTTCATAAAACATGCATTTTGGTTTTAGAAAATGGAGGGGACTAGTAGACAATTGAAGAAGGTGGACATTCCCCGATACCATACTGAAAAATTGGGACGGCTAAGCGCAATAATGCCACCAGAGGTCCGCTCCGACTTTGAGAAATCCTATGGACGGATTCTCGACCTGCTAAAGATCTGTGTCGACCAAGTCTTCGTCAGGGTATTAGTTCACTTTTGGAACTCCAGTCTACGCTGCTTCGAATTTCCGCAGTTTGATATGGTGCCCACCTTAGAGGAGTACGAAATCATGCTAAAATGGCCCAAATCAGTCGGGGTCCATATACGCCACGGGGCATATACTCCTGCAGCACAAGTCGCTGCCATCATTCAACTGCCATTCCAGCAGACTACCTTGATAGGAAAACGGAATGTCCAGGGTTGGAAGGTCTCAATGTTAGAAGACTACCTATCCGATTTGCCTGAAAGGATAGAATGGGTCGCTTTCAACAAAACCCTGGCCCTAATAATATTCGGAACAATCTTATTTCCCTTCCACCTCGACACAGTGGATCAAGCCGTCATGGACGCCTTCTTCGCCTGGGACGTGCACTTAAAAAGTCCCGTGCCTGCAATTCTTGCTGACACCTTGCTTTCGGTGGATTTCTGCCACCAGAAGCAAGGAAAAACGCTTCGCTGCTGCTCTTCACTACTATTTGTGTGGGGCATTACACATTTTTACGCCTCTAGTCACATGGGGATGTTCCCCGATCCTTTGAGAAGCTTCTCCAAAATCCCTCTCCAAAGACGCTTAACTTCAGAGTGGAGGGACGAGTTGGAACGCCTGGATGCCAACAGTTTATCTTGGGTCTGCACTTGGTTTCGACCCAGTCCAGTCCTCATCAGATGCGGAGATTATCCGAACGTACCCTTGATAGGACTCAGGGGTTGCATAGCCTACTCACCTAGAGTAGCTATGAGACAACTCATGAGAACCCAAACTACGATTTCTCGAGGGGAACTCGGAGGACTGTGTTTCTTCGGACACCCATGCACAATCGCCAACTCACCAGCCGTGAGAAAAGCATGGGAGAGACCAGTCTATATGGGAGATAGAGAGCTAGGAAAAGCTCGAGTGGCTACCTCCAGTGACTATGAGGCGTGGAGAAGAAGAAGAGGGATGTCTCAACCATCCACCACACTCATTATGAGCGCCAATAGTGAAGAGTTGCAGGCTCAAGTCGATGCCTTGACCTAGAGGATAGAAATCATGGGAGCCCAGATGAGGGCCCTTGAAGAGAGAGAGCAAGAATCTATCCTCACCATTGATGGTCTACAGAGGCAATGCAAGAAAAAGGATCATGAAATAGAGCGCCTCAAGGACCAGTGCGCTGACTCTAACAAGCAAGCTATCCGAGCATCCAAAAATGCCAGAACAAGCTCGGATAGCCAAATTCAAGAAATCACTGCCAAGACAACACGCCTTGAGGCTGAATCAGCAAAATAGGCTCAGACGATCAAGGAATTGTTGTAAGAACTCACCAAGACTCGGTCGGAAATAAGCCAAGAGCGGGAGGCCAATCGGAGACTCAACAGAAGTCTCACTGAGCTACGCTGTAAAGAAAGAGACGGGCTAGCTCAGTACGGCCAAGTACTACAAGATAAGGACCGAACCCTTGCAAAACTCGATGAACTACAAGCCTTAGTCGTCCATCAAGAGGCGAAGATCAAAGAGGCTCAAAAGTACAGTGAAGATATGAGTCAGGCAGTCCAGAAGCAAAGCGAAGCACTCGCTCGTCACGTCCGGGAAGCCGAAAGAGAATTGCATAGAGATCAAGACCCGCCTGTGGGTTTCTTTAGGCTTTTCCATTTTTGCCAAAAGTTGCTTCGTAGTATGGAGTAGGGGAATGTACACATTCTAATGAATGAATGAAATTTTTCTTTTATTCAACAATTGTCTACATGCATGCATATCATTCATCTGCATATTTAATTTCCCCTCCTTCACGCTTAATAAATAAGATAATAAAAAGGAAGGATTAAACTGACACGTCTTCCAAATCAGAAGAATGGAGAGAAAGCCACTCCTAATCAAGCTCTCCCCAACGGTCAATTCATCACAAGAGGAAAATAAGCCTCGACCGTTGGTCCTCAAGAATAAGGAAGAAGGGGCAAGGACACCAGTGTGACTTTTTATGCCACGTCCTTTCCCCTACGAATCAAATAAAGTTGTACCGTGGAGATATGGGGAATCTTCACCAATAAAAGAGGATATCACAAATATAGCCGGTATTGGGGGCATGACAAGAAGTGGAAGAATATACTCCCCCAAGGACTCACAGGAAGATGTCCTCAAAAATAAAGGAAAAAATAAAAAGGCCAAAGAGGAAAAAGAAAATAAGGAATCCAAGGAAGAGACAGAGGAATTACTCCAGTTTATAAGGCAAAGCGAGTATTCCATTATAGACCAGCTCAACCGCACATCTGCGAAGATAACGCTGTTATCTCTAATAATGAGCTTGGAACCGCACAGAAACGCCCTGTTGAAGGTCTTGAGCGAGGCGCATGTACCTCACACCATATCCCAAGAAAAAGTTGAGAGGATCGTCGGTCACATCATGGCAAGCGATCACCTCACCTTCACAGAGGAAGAACTCCCCCTCGAGGGATCAAACCACAACAAGCCCTTGCACATCTCGATTAAATGCAAGGAATACCTCATTGCCAAAGTTCTTGTGGATAACGGGTCATCCTTGAACGTGATGCCCAAGTGCACACTAGACAAGTTGACTATCCAAGGAACCCGTCTGCGCCCAAGCAGCACCATCGTTCGAGCCTTCGACGGATCAAAGCGAGAAGTAGTGGGAGAAGTTAATTTGCCAATCCAAGTTGGACCCACTATCTTCAACGTCGATTTCCATATAATAGACATTACTCCAGCATACAATTGTCTCCTCGGCAGGCCTTGGATTCATGACGCTAAGGCAGTACCTTCGACACTCCACCGGAAAGTCAAGTTCATAGTGGACGACAAATTGGTCACGGTCCAAGCAGAAGATGATATCCTGATCAGTGGACCGTCCACCCAACCTTATGTGGATGCGGCTGAAGAGGCCCTTGAAACGTCTTTTCAAGCGCTAGAAATTTCCAATATAGAAAGACTTCCCAAAAACACGAAGGTAGCCCGCATGATGATGAGGCATGGCTACCATCCTAGCCAAGGATTGGGGGCAGATTCCCAAGGCATGAGGGAACCCCCAGAATTCCAAGACAATCCTTTCAAACACGGCCTAGGATACAACCCTACTAAGGGCCGAGCAGAAAGAGGGAAAGGGAAGTCTCCCCTCCGCACACTCAAGCAAATTTTCTGAAGTGGAGGGGTGCAAGCGTCAAGAGCTACCCTAGTCATTAGGAAATATTTTTCTTCATTCAAGGGATGTAAACCCCATGATTGTTAGAGATTATCCCCCGGGGCTAGCCCGACCCCCGAGTATTTTAGGGCACATATTCCCTTATTAATTAATAAAGAATACTTTTTACAATCTGCTTCTTTTCTTGCTATTTCCGACTAGACCTAACAAAAAACCCTGTCTAAGTAAACAGAAAAAGAAAAAGAAGAATAAAACGCGCGTCTAAATTAACCAAAAATTCGCCATTGCCATTACAGTCAAGCTAGTTGATTAGAAGCACCAAATAAGACTTCACCTCGCCATAAAGAAAGTCATGCTTTGCCAATATTGTGAACAAAAAATAAATACAAAAAAAAGGGGGAAGGGAAAATAGAAGCCAAAGGCCAAGAAATACCCAGTAGGAAACCCACCGAGGGGGCTACGCAAAAGATAGGGTCAACCCGGTAGGAAACCTGAACAAAATTAAAGGGTAACCTAGGCAAAAGTTAGGGTTACAAAATAAGGTCTGTTAGGATTCCTCAAAAATCCAAAAAGAGAGAACCTAGGCAAAAGTTAGGGCCAAAGCACAATATCCTAGTTCGAAAACCCGAAGGGCGATCTAGGGAAATCAATTAGCCATAAGAAAAGCAAAGGAAATAAAGCTAAGGCGCAAGTACAAAAGAAGGGAAAAACGTTTGCTTAGACAGAAAGCTTAAACACCCAAGCCTAACCCTAGCTAACTATGCTTACAAATACTCTTTCAAAATAAAAACAACATTCTAAAACACAAGCCATCGAATTTACCTCTTTACTTCTCTTCTCTTGACCCTCACAACAATATTCTAATAATTAATTTGGGAATATGGAGGCGTATAGTCAACAAGAGGATTGAAATCCCTAGAGTGGAGAAAGAGGGACACTACATGGCAAAGAGTGCTCTACAAAAAGAAAAAAGAGAAAAAGGAAAAACAAGCTACCCTTCGGTCATAAGAAATCCGACAAGGTACAACCAAACACAAGAGTAAAGATCAGAGGACGTTTGACGCTACAAGACACGTCAGTAAAATCCTTCTGAAAATTAATTGAAATAGGCATTATAGGACATCAAAACATTGCATGCATAAAAATATTTTTGACCCAGGTCCTATTTGCTTTATACAAAAAAAAAACCTCCGAAATTTGAGACGACCGTCCGGAATTCCCAGACCGTCGTCTCGGTCTCCCAGCAAAACGAGACCGCCGTCCTGCTTGGCGAGACGACCGTCTCCTTTAAGGCCAAAGTCGAGACCGCCGTCTCGACTTCCCAGACCGCCGTCTCGACCTACACAAATTTGAGACCGCCGTCTCGACTTCCCAGACGGCGGTCCCGAATCTGGTTTTTTCCCTATATATAGAGGGGGCGTCCTGAATGTTCCTCACAACTTCTCTGCACCCCAGAACCTCCAACTCTCATATCTCTCACTTCAGAGCACTTTCTAGCCAAAATGTTCAGTAGAAGTCAATCCAGGAAGAGAAGAGGCACTGCCGGCACTAGCAGTTCCTCGGCGCCAGCTCCCTAGGATCCTACTCAACTCTCGCCACAGCACCAAGCCCGCCTCGAGCACATCCGGGGTTATACGTGGCACCCCATGCTCAGGCTTGACTTCGGCATCCTCACCGAGTTCGGGTGGGAGGACGATGTCTGGGCCCACATAGACAACATTGGGTGGGGCTTCCTGCTGCAGCCTCCACCTACCCACGTGTACCCTCAAGCGGTACTGGAGTTTCTGGCCTCCATCTCCTACGCTGAGGCTCCTTCCATGGTCCTGGGCCTGCCGCCAACCAAGATGGTGAACTACTTCATGGGTGGGACATACCGGACTACCACTCTCGACGAATTCAATTTGAGCATTGGGTTCGTTCGGCCCGAAGATGTGCTAACTCGGGAGTACCGGGAAGCCATCTGCAACCGCCCCACCAACCTCACCGCTGGCAAAATGTGGGAGGAGCTCACCAGGTCGCCCACGCTGCCCACGCTGATGAACGGGTCAATACTCCCCCCAGCCCTCCATATTTGCCACAAACTGTTGGCTGGGACTGTCCACGGGAGGAAGGAGAGCCAGGGTAAGGTAACCCTCCCAGACCTCTTCGTGCTTTATTGCATGAGCCAGGGGCGACGCTGCAACCCTGGCTACTTCATCCTGAGGGCCCTTAAGGACTTCGGGAGCAGACCAGTGGGAGCCGTCCTCATGGCTCCTCTTATCACTCCCCTGGCAGAGAAATGGGAGTGCGCTAGCCAGGAAGAGCTGGCCTCCCGTCTACGACCCGAATCCATCAACGGGTCGATTCTGGTAAGCATGGGGATGCTGATACGCCGCGGGACTCAGTTGGCCCTTCATCCCTCGCTTGATTTCGCGCTGGACCTCCAGGACATCGTGGCGATGCACGATCTCCCAACGCCTCCCGACTTCCAACAGCCACATCAGCACCAACAACCACCACAATACACAGACAACTTTTCTGGCGTAAACTGCAACATCCACGATCTGCGCCAGCAATTCGATCAAATGTCTGTGCGGCAAGAAGCCTTCGACACCCGGCTGGAGATGATGTACCAATATCAGCAGGGAATGCGGCAGGAATGGACAACATTCCAACAAGAATACTGCGACGAAGCCCGGGAGCAAGCAGAATTCTGGGAACATATGTACCAGCAATTCCCCCATCATGGATCGTCTCCAGAGGATAGCCCTTAGGGATAGTGCTTGAAATGGCTGTAATAAAATTTTCCCATATGAATAAAATTTATTTCATGCATTCATTGCCAACTTTTTTTCAAAAGTCAGCGTAACCAAAAGAGTCTAAAAGTAAAAAGACGTACGCTCAAGAAAAAAGCCAAAATCCTAAGTCGCGAGAAAAAAGAGATAAAACCACGAGAAAAAGGCAGGATTAAGACAAGCCATCACCTTGACCAACAGAATTCGACAACCAAGTCAAACAACAAACGAAGCCCACCCGACCAACCAGCAAGAGTCGGGTGATCACCACCAAAAGATCAAAAACAAAGAATCCCCAGCAACCAATAAAGCTGGATGAACACCAACAAAATCCCCGGCGCAGACTGGATGACCAAATCAGAAACACATCTCAAACACTAGCGCATGAGCGATTGAGCAGTAAGCCGCCACCACCACCAGTCCTACGCAGTGGACTGTACCAGCCTGATAGGGGTTTCATACCTATCAACCAGCACACAAGGAGCGCCTGACCGGCGCATGAGCCACCTGAACAGTAAGACGCCACCACCACCAGTCCTACACAATGGACTGTACCAACCTGATGGGGGGTTCATACCCATCCAGTCCAACACACAACGGACTGCAACTACCAGCCTGATGGGGGGTTTATACCCATCAACCGAAGGATCGGCTACCGTCAGAAGGAGTATCTAGAGGTTCTACCACGTGTCAACCAAAGGGATCGGCTACCATCAGAAGGAGTATCCTGGAGGTGCACGACACAAATTCTCCCTAGAAGATCAACCGCCGCCAGAACAGAACATCTGAAGGGTAACCAGGCAAGAGGGTCAACTCCTTTACCTTCCAGTCGTCTTTCCTGGCACAACAGGCCAACAGTTGACTGGTCAGTAAAGGGGGGGCAGCTGTAGACCCCTAATCTTGCTCGGCCTCATAATAAAGATCAGAAGACCTTCTATTCGAAGATGGATGAAGCCTAAGAAGCCACTAGGAGAGACTATTAGGCCCCATAATAGGATAGGAGGGATTTTTGGTCCAAAAATAAGGAATTTCGCCTTTTAAGGTCGAGACCGCCGTCTCGGATTCGAGACTGCCATCTCGCCCTGCGCGAATGGCGAGACCGCCGTCTCGTTTGGTGAGACGGCCGTCTCGCCATTCTTGCAAGGCGAGACCGCCGTCTCAATTGGCGAGACCGCCGTCTTGACCTTGTCAGACGAGACGGCCTGTCTCGACCTGACAGGCACGAATCCCTATAAATAGGGCCTCCATTCCCTTCATTTCGAACAATTCTTCCTCCTTCTCTCTAGAAATCTCTTAAAATTCTCTCTCTAGAACCCCTCCGAAGCATTTTCGGAGTTTTTGAGCGTTTCTAAGAGTGTTTCTGAGCGTTTCGAGAGGTTTCCGATGCTGTATAGAGTGAAGGGCTGCCACAAAGCACCCTATTTTTAGGAAGAATTAATAGAAAAGCTTGCTTCAGAGGTTTATATTCTCTCTCTCTCTACTTTTACCGCTTTAATTTTAAATTGTGCAATAGAGATTAGGGCCATGTAGTCATAACTTTAAATTCCACAAAATAAAGGGTAAAAGCGTATTTTTCTGGTTTATTTATTTATCCAAAGTAGCTAGCCTGTCATAGGGAACCCGAAAGGGGAGTCGTAAAGGAACTAACACTTCCTTTACGCGTAACTAACTCTCTTACCCAACTCTGGTTCTAATGACCAAAGTTGGTTTTTCGAAAACCAACGCCTTTTAACTCCTTTTCTGATGTTTCTGGTAAAAACATCGGTGGCGACTCCAAAGAACCCTTCAAAACTAGCTCTTGGATTAGCCCGGTTATCGGACAATCCAAGAGCGCCCTTTCGAACACCTCGCCCCTAGGTTCAGCCCAGTTATCGGACAACCTAAAGGCGTTGTAACCACCAATAAAAACGCGAAAATTGGAAAGTCGGAAACCATCGCGTCGCTCCGACTGCCCTCGTTTTGACGGTGGTGATAATAGTGAATAGGGGTCACTCTTGTGTTTAAAGTTGACTAGAAACTGGATGTAGGGTTGGCTATACCCGAACCAGTATAAATTACTGTGTGCTCCTCTCTTGTGCTCTTATCCCTTCGTTATATCTTTGTGCTTACATCCTTCCTTTTTATCTCTCTGATTATATTATCGCTTCCTCTTTATTTGTGTTTAATTTGATAATCAAAATTGAATTAATAAATTATTAGACATCTTTAATTAAATTCAAATTTGGCATCTATTTTAATTTTTGCATCTATTCACCCCCCCTCTAGATGCCATTGTCTAATAAGTGGTGTCAGAGCTTAATTATATAAGATATTTCTAAATGATCTATCAAGATGTCTATGTAGAATCAAGTTTATAAGGAAGGAGCCTTAATAAACAGACCACCATTATTTGAAGGAGAAGACTATCAGTTTTGGAAGGCGAGAATGGAAATATTTTTACAAACACTAGATTACGGTGTTTGGGATGCTGTACTCAATGATCCCTACATTCCGATGAGAACAATGGAGTTTGGAACTGTTCCAAAGACTTTTGACCAATGGACGCTGGATAAAAACAAGCGTGCCTATCGCCGTTGTCCGTTCTGACGTCCCGGGACATCTCAAACGTTTATGCGAGCGGTTGCGATAAGATGGTTTAGACTCATGGTTTTTTTGTAAAGAATATGATCATTTCTTTCGAGGTGCTCAACAATTGAACTAACCTCTAATAAATGCAAGGTTTTCGTAAAAAGGGTTCTAAGGAGTCACCACCAATGTTTTTACCATAAACATTAGAAAAGGATAAAAAGGCATTGATTTTAAGAAAAACCAAACTTGGCAATTATAACCAGAGTTAGCTAAGAGAGTTAGTTACGTGTGGGGAAGGTACTAACACCCCAATAACGACCCTTTTGGGTTCCCTATGACGGATTAATTCATAAAATAAAGATTAAGCGAAATTACGCTATTAACCTATTTATTACACAATATTAAAAATGGCTATCTACATGACCCTATTTTCTACTACACATAGGAAAGAAATAAATAAAGCAATAAAGAGAAGAGTAATGAAAAGAACCTCCGAAGCAAGCTTTTATTGAAAATCTTCAACTCTGAGGATGCTTTTTGGCTATCCTCCCGCATTATAAGAACTCTCCTCTCCCAAATATAAGAAAAGAATATTAGACTATCGAATGCCAGATATCTCAAAAGAGTTCCTTAACCGATTGTTGCCTTATAGGCAATCGGAAAGATCATTCGAGAAGTAGAAGAGTAGAGAGTTGTGAGGAATGTAAAAGTGTGTGAAAAAGCTGCAAATGGGCCCCCTATTTATAGTTTTTCGCTGCCAAGACTCCGGGACGGCCGTCTCAGCCTCAGAAAGGTGGGACAACCGTCTCAGCTGCTTGGGACGGTTGTCTGGCACTTAGGACGGCCATCTCAAGGGGAAAAATTGGATGAGACACGCGTCTGGAACTTAGGACACGCGTCTTAGTCACTTGGGATAGCTGTCTGGATTCTGGGACGATTGTCTCGAGTGTTTTCTCCAATTTTCGCTTTTTATTACTTCAGAAAAGATCTCCTTTCTTCAGACGGAAGTTGGTTAATGCTATTAGATGTCCGCTGAAGCTTTACCCACCTTCAGAGCAGAACTCTTCTGATCTTTATTGAGAGGTCGAACAAGATTTGGGGTCTACAGCTACCCCCCCCCTTCACCTGCCTAACTAATTGTTGGCTTAGTGTGCCTATGAGATTAGTTGGCGGGTGAAGGACTTAACCCTCTTGCCCGGTCATCCTTCAGATGCTTTTTTACTGAAGTTGCTGATCCTCTCGATGATGAATGGTTTAATAGGTACAAACCCCTACCCGGTTTGATGAGAATGAACCCTCATCTGGTCCGAATCCCCTTCTATAAGGCTCTTGTGAGTACAAACCCCCACCAGGTCTGAACCCCCTTCTGTAAGGCTCTTGTGAGTACAAACCCCCACCAGGTCCGAATCCCCTTCTGTAAGACTCTTGTGAGTACAAACCCCCACCAGGTCCGAACCCCCTTCTATAAGGCTCTTGTGAGTACAAACCCCTACCAGGTCCGAGTCCCCTTATGTAAGTCTCTTATGAGTACCAACTCCCACCAGGTCTGAACCCCCTTCTGTAAGGCTCTTGTGAGTACAAACCCCCACTGGGTCCGAGTCCCCTTCTGTAAGACTCTTGTGAGGGTCAAGAGAAAATAAGTAAAGGATAAATTCAACGTCTTGTATTTTAGATGGTTGATTTTATTCGGAAAAGATTTTGTAAGAATGGCTGGCTAGGGTTAGGCCTAAATGTTTAAGCTTTTGTCTAAGCAAACATTTTTCTCTCTTTTTTTTCTGGATTTGTGCCTTAGCCTATTTCCATTTCTTTTATCGATAATTGATTTCCCTAGATCGCCCTTTGGGTTTTCGAACTAGGATATTGTGTTTTGGTCCTAATGATTAGGGTAGCTCTTGAGGCTTGCATCCCTCCGCTTCGGAATATTTGTTTGAGTGTGCGGAGGGGAGACTTCCCTTTTCTTTTGGTTGCTTGGCCCTTTGTAGGGTCATATCCTAGGCCATACTTAAAGGGGTTATCTTTGAACCCTGGGGGTTCCCTCATTCCTTGGGAATCTATCCCCAGTCTTTGGCCAGGATGGTAACCGTGCCTCATCATCATACGGGCTACCTTCGTATTATTGGGAAGTCTCTCTACACTGGCGATTTCGAGCACTTGAAAAGATGTTTCAAGGGCCTCTTCAGCCGCATCCACATAAGGTTGGGTAGATGGCCCACTGATCAAGATGTCATCTTCTGCTTGGATCGTGACCAATTTGTCATCCACTATAAACTTGACTTTCTGGTGGAGCGTTGAAGGTACTGCCTTAGCGTCGTGAATCCAAGGTCTGCCGAGGAGACAACTATATTCCAGAGTAATATCCATTACATGGAAATTGACGTTGAAGATAGTGGGTCCAACTTGGATTGGCAAATTGACTTCCCCCACTACTTCTCGTTTGGATCCGTCGAAAGCTCGAACGATAGTGTTGCTTGGGCGCAGACGGGTTCCTTGAATAGTCAGCTTGTCGAGTGTGCACTTGGGCATCACGTTCAAGGATGAACCGTTATCCACAAGAACTTTGGCAATGAGGTACTCCTTGCATTTGATAGAAATGTGCAAGGGTTTGTTGTGGCTTGACCCCTCGAGGGGGAGTTCTTCTTTTGTGAAGGTGAGGTGATCGCTTGCCGTAATGTGACCGATGATCCTCTCGACCTTTTCTTGGGATATAGTGTGAGGTACATGCGCTTCGCTCAAGACCTTCATCAGGGCGTTTGTATGCGGTTTCGAACTCATCATTAGAGATAATAGATTTATCTTTGCAAGTGTATGATTGAGCTGATCAATAATGGAATACTCACTTTGTCTTATGAAATGGAGTAATTCGTCTGTCTCCTCCTTGGATTCTTTATTTTCTTTTTCTTTGGTCTGCTTATTTTTCCCTTTATTCTTGGGGGCATCCTCTTGTAAATCCTTGGGGGAGTAGATCCTTCCACTTCTCACTAGTGCAAAAATGACATTTTACGTCACCCAATTGTCGTCGCATGTCAAAATATTCGACGTAAATAAAACGTGGTGGCAATTTTGTAAATAAGAGGTGAAACTTTTACGTCACATATAGGTGACGTTAAAAGCCTCTTTTATGTCACACCTGGTACAATGCGACATAAAAGAGAACTTTTTAAGTCGCGTGGGGTGTGCGCGACATAAAAAGTTATACTTTTTACGTCACGTGGGGGGTGCACGATGTAAAAAGTATCACTTTTTACGTCACATGGGGATGCAGAACGTAAAAAGTGATACTTTTTACGTCGCGCACCCCCCACGCGACGTAAAAGAGGCTTTTTACGTCACGTGCTAGGGTGTACGACGTAAAAAGTTCTTTTTATTCTCTTCCAGACCCACTCCCGCATCTCGCGCCGCAAGGGTTTTTTAGAACGACAATGAGAACGACGACGACAACTACCTTTCCACACCATTTTCGATCATTTTGGCAGTGAAGAACATCAACATTGTGTCTCATTTTACGAATTTGACATTTCTCCCTGGTTGGATTCGAGTTTGAAATCGTTTTCGTGTTTACTCGAGGTTAGTGTTCTATGTCTCCTGATATATGTTCAAATTGAATCCGTGATTGTTTTTGGGGATCTCAATCACGTCATTGTATGAATGTCTCCACTGGATTGTTATTGGAATGCCATTATTTTGTTTGAGTGCATTTTCGGTTTACACACTCCATTTACGTGCTTTGTTGTTTGTATATTAATTTATTTTTAAATATAAATTTTGAATCTCTAGGAGTGACGAAACTTTATAACATAATATGAATCGAAGATGGATGAATGCACGTCATATTAGTGAAGAGTACGAAAAGGGAGTTGATGAATTTTTGAAATTTGCTAGTGAAAATGCAAAAGGTATTGAATAATATATGGCTTTTTTTCCACTATAACTAATGTTCTAAGTGGAAAACCCATAACAAAGACTTTGCAGTTCATTTATCCTAAGGTTAGAAACTTATTATAATAAGTGAATACCATAATTATTGTTTGTATTTAAATTTTGAAAATAACATTATATTTTATTCATCATTTCAGTGTAATAAGAAAACAGGTTCATTTGAATGTGGTTACTATGTTATGTATTGGATGAGAGCTATTGTTTGTGCGGGTATAACTGATTCTTGGACGAAGGTAATTGCTTTCAACATTAGTTAAGTTTATTTAACTTTATGTGTGTTGCATGTTTACAAGAGTCAAATTAATGTTTCAGGTATTTCAAGATCCCTCTCCATTACCAGAATATGATATCACACAAATTAGAGAATAATGGGCAAGGTTGTTCGTTCAACAATTCTAGTACTTAATTTTTTAGGTTATTGTTTATATTATATTGTGTGTACTATGTAGTTTAGGTAGCTTAGTTTGTACTAACTTTTAGTGTGTATTAACTTTTAGTTTGTAATAGATTTTAGTTTGTAGGTTATTGTTTGTATTATATTCTTTTATTATGTAGTTTGAATTATATATAATATTATATTTTTTAATTACATAGCTAAAGAAACCTGAACCTCTGGATTGTTTGGTTATAATATATATTTGCAGGTTTTGGTTGTAAGACAAAATAAACCTAATTTTTTTTAAAAAAGGAGCAAATTTACGTCGCATATTGGTATATGCGATGTAAATTTATGTCACGTATACCAATATGCGACGTAAATTTACGTCGTGTATAACAATACGTGACATAAATTTGCTCCAATTTTTTTAATTTTTGATACTTTTTACGTGTGTTTAGTGTAAATGTAACGTAAATTAACGTCGGGTCTCGATAACTGATGTGAATTTACGTCAGGCTAAGGGTCCGACGTAAATTTGCGTCTCCCATTTTAACGTCAGTCTTAAATGCGACGTAAAAAACCCAAAATACCTGACATAGAAAGCATTTTTTGCACTAGTGTCTGGTCATGCCCCCAATGCCGGTTATATTGGAGATATCTTCCTTTATCGGTGAAGATTCTCCACGGTACAACTTTATTTGTTTCGTATGGGAAAGGACGTGACACAAATAGTCGCACGGGTGTCCTTGCCCCTCTTCCTTATTGATTTTGAGGACCAACGGTCGAGGCTTATTATCCTCTTGTGGCGGATCGACCGTTGGGGAGAGCTTGATTAAAAGCGTCATTCTCTCCATTCTTCTGATTTGGAAGATGTGTCAGTTAATCCTTCCTTTTTATTATCTTGTTTATTAAACGTGAAGGAGGGGAAATTAAATATGCAAATGAATGAATGATATGCATGCAAGTAGATAATTGTTTGAATAAAGAAAAATTTCATTTATCCGTAGAAGGTGTACATTCCCCTATTCCATACTACGAAGCAACTTCTGACAGAAACGAAAAAGCCTAAAGAAACCCACAGGTGGGTCTTGATCTCTATGTAATTCCCTTTCGGCTTCCCAGGCGTGACGAGTGAGTGCTTCGCTTTGCTTCTGGACCGCCTGGCTCATATCTTCACTGTACTTTTGAGCCTCTTTGATCTTTGCCTCCTGATGGACGACCAAGGCTTTCAGTTCGTCGAGTTTTGCAAGGGCTCAGTCCTTTTCTTGTAGTACTTGGCCATATTGAGGTAGCCCATCTCTTTCTTTGCAGCGTAGCTCAGTGAGATTTTTGTTGAGTCTCCGATTGGCTTCTCACTCTTGGCATATTTCTGACCAAGTCCTCGTGAGGTCTTGTAGCAAGTCCTTGATCGTCTGAGCCTGTTTTGCTAATTTGGCCTCAAGGCGTGCTGATTTGGCAGTTATTTCTTGAAGTTGGCTATCCGAGCTAGTTCTAACTGTTTTGGATGCTCGAATAGCTTGCTCGTTAAAATCTGCACATTGGTCCTTGAGACGCTCTATTCCATGATCCTTTTTCTTGCATTACCTCTATAGACAGTCTATGGTGAGGATAGATTCTTTGTTCTCTTTCTTCAAGGGCCCTCATATGGGCTCCCATGATTTCTATCCTCCGGGTCAAGGCGTCGACTTGATTTTGCAGCTCTTCACTATTTGAACATGTAGCGAGTGAGGTGGTTGGTTGATATATCCCTCTTTTCCGTCTCCACTCCTCATAGTCACTGGAGACAACTACTCGAGCTTTTCCTAGCTCTCTATCTCCCATAAAGACTGGTTTCTCCCATGCTCTTTGCATAGCTAGTGTAGACCCCAAATCTTGCCCCGCCTCATAATAAAGACTAGAAGACCTCCTTTTCGAAGATGGATGGACCCCCTTCTCGTTTGGCGAGACGGCCTTCTCGCTATTTTTGCAAGGAGAGACGACCGTCTCGAATGGCGAGACGGTCGTCTCGACCTGACAGGCGCGAATCCCTATAAATAGTCGCGTCTTCACCCTCATTTCACACAGTTCTTACATTCTCTCTCTTGCAACTTCTTCAAATTCTCTTCTTAGAATCCCTCTAAAGAATTTTTGAAGTTTCCAAGAGTTTCTTTAGATTTTTTATAGCGTTTCTGAGAGTTTTTCTGGCGTTGTAAAGAGTGAAGGGTTGCCAAAACGCACCCTAGTTTTCAAGAAATTAATCAAAGAACTTGCTTCGGAGGTTTCTTCTTTCTCCCCCTCTCTTTATTGCCTTACTTATATATTTAAATTGCGTAGTAGATATTAGGGCCATGTAGTCCTTATTTTAATTCTGCAAATAAAAGGGTAAAAGCATCTTTTCACAAGTTTATTTATTAAAATAGCTGGCCTATGATAGGGAACCCGAAAGGGGCGTCGTAAGGGAACTAACACTTCCCTTACACGTAACTAACTCCCTTACCTAAACTCTGGTTTTAATGACCAAAGTTAGTTTTCGAAAACTAACGCCTTTTTACTCCTTTTTCGATGTTTCCGGTAAAAACATCGGTGGCGACTCCATAAGAACCCTTCAAAATTAGTTCTTGGATTAGCCCGGTTATCGGAAAATCCAAGAACGCCCTTTCGAAAACCTCGCCTCTAGGTTCAGCCCGGTTATCGGACAACCTAAAGGCGTTGTAACCACACCTATAAAAACGTGAAAATTGGAAAGTCGGAACCATCACGTCGCTCTGACCGCCTCGTTTTGACGGCGGCGACAGATGGCGACTTCACTGGGGAAACCTAGAGAGTTGATCCCATTTAGTGATGGGCCAGCTTAAATAAATAAACCAAGAAATTACACTTTTACCCTACCTTGTATTATAACATGTTTTAATGCTTGGCCTTAATAACTGTTGTTTGTTTATTTTCACGCAATTGTTTGAAATAGAAACTATACACAAACCCTTGCACACAACAGTTCCCTCTATACCCGGGGGCAAGTGAGAAATCCATAGGGAGTGGGTGGCAGGTATGGTTTGCTGTAGTGATGGCCTTGTGCCCACCAGTGTGTCGGAAACCACCACTCAAGGTGATAACCTTCCTCTTTTGGCACAAAGACTGACTATGGCCTTAGTGCTAAGCATGGTCGGAAGGCTGGAGAGTATAATAGGGGCACCTTGGGGGCCTTAGCCTTGGTGAGAACAGTTAGAACCTACCTTCGCCAATGCACTTTTCTGCAGGAAAATCCTACCTCGTGATTAAAAACGACTTCTCGCCTATTCGCGGATGATTCACTACTACAGAAAACACTTACTACGATAGCATCCAACGTCGGTTTTTATGAAGACCGACATTGTACAAGACGCGGTGGCAAACCTGTAATTAAGAAACAATATTTAACGTCGGTTATAACAAAACCGACGTAGTAATGGACAAATAACGTCGGTTAGATAACATACGACGTTAAATGTTTAAATTTAACGTCGGTTATGTATAACCGACGTTGAAATTCTCAAAATCAACGTTGGTTCCATGATTTACCCGACGTCGAAAGCATTATCCACGTCGGGTTTTTTAATAACCGACGTCGAATGTCCTAACATACCTAGCCTCCAGAGCACGCAGTTGTTCTTCTGCTTCTTCTTCGTGCTCTGGTCTCAGTTCCTCTGCTTCTTCTTCGTCATCTGCTACCTCAGTCCTCAATGTCGTGCGCTGCTACCTCAGTTCTCTCCTTATTCGTCGTTCGTTGTTTGACGTGGTAACGCCGCCCCCTCGCCGCCCCCTCGCCGCGCTCTTACACGGCTTTGCACCGCCGTTGTTGCCGTGTGTGTGGTACCCCTCGTTTCCCTAAGGAAACCCGTTCTCATCGAAGTTAGATTAAGCTCGATTAAGTTGTATGGATAATTTACGACATGCATTTAACATAAATATAGATTATTTAGAGCATTTCCCGCATATGAACATTGGAAAGATGATGGATGATTTTGTATGGTTTGATTTGATCTAGGTTCCTTTAGGCTTTTGGAAGTTTGTTTTCGATTTCGAACTCGGTATATACTAATGTAGATGTACACGTTTTATTTTCCCATTCTTTACGTGGGAAATCAGATGTAGACGTTTTTTTTGTATTGTTTTACTAAACCTTTTCTAATAAACCTTGAATATCTAGGCAAGCCCTTTTGTGTAGTTAGATGGATCGAACTTGGGTCAATGCAAGTTGCATGTCAGAAGAGTATGAGAATGGAGTTGACTCCTTTCTGAAATTTGCCGAAAAAAATGCTCCCAAAATGAATGGAAAAATCTATTGCCCATGCGTTAATTGTGTAAATGGCAGAGTACAAGAGATGGACACAACGCGGAACATCTTATTTGCGATGGGATGATGAAGAATTACACCATATGGACATGGCACGGTGAAGTGGTTGATATTCCAACGAGTATCACAAACTATTGAGGATGATGTAACCTGCGAAGATCGAATAGAGGACATGCTTTGTGATGTGGGTCAAGAGAGCTTTCTTGAAGCACATGCATCTATATATGATACATTGAGGACCGATTCAGAGACACCTTTGTATCCCGGATGTACAACTTTCACACGGTTGTCATCTGTGTTAAGATTGGTCAATCTAAAAGCAAAATTTGGTTGGAGTGATACAAGTTTTAATGAATTACTCCAACTTTTGAAGGAGATGCTCCCAGACAATAACACCTTGCCGAACCGTATGTATGAAGTGAAGAAGATACTTTGTCCGATGGGTTTAGAATATAGGAAGATACATGCTTGCCCTAATGATTGTGTTTTATACAGGAAAGAATTCTCATCTTTAGACCAATGTCCAACATGTGGTGTATCACGTTACAAAGCGAAGGATGGTGATGATTGTAGTCAGGAGAGTGGTAAAAAACGTCCTCCTGCAAAAGTTTTATGGTATCTTCCAATAATTCCAAGATTTAGGCGGTTGTACGCTCACGAAGATGCTGAAAATTTAATTTGGCATTCAAAGAGAAAAACATGTGATGGGCAAATGCGACATCCATCCGACTCTCCCCAATGGAAGAATTTTGACCGTCTATTTCCAAGTTTTGGTAGTGATGCAAGAAACCTTAGACTTGGATTAGCAACAGATGGGATGAATCCTTTTGGAAATTTAAGTAGTAACCATAGTTCATGGCCCGTTTTATTGATGATTTACAATCTTCCACCATGGTTATGCATGAAGCGCAAATATGCCATGTTGTGTATGATGATTTCAGGTCCAAGACAGCCAGGAAATGACATAGATGTGTATTTGAGTCCTTTGATAGAAGACTTAACATTATTATGGGAGGAAGGAGTAGATGCATTTGATGGGTATCAACAGCAGAAGTTCAAGTTGCATGCAATGTTATTTTGTACCATTAATGACTTCCCTGCCTATGGAAACTTGAGTGGGTATAGTGTGAAGGGGCATTATGCTTGTCCTATTTGTGAAGAAGAGACCAGTTATCTACAATTGAAACATGGAAAGAAGACAGTTTATAACAGGCACAGAAAATTTCTCCCGCATGACCATCCATACCGTAGACTGAAGAAAGCTTTTAATGGCATACATGAGGATGAAATTGCCAGAGAACCATTGACTGGTTTACAAGTTTACGATCGAGTGAAGAACATAAGCATTACATTTGGAAAGACCCAAAAAAGGTCTTCTAACAAGAACATGTGGAAAAAGAGATCAATTTTCTTTGATCTTCCATATTGGAGCCATTTAGAAGTACGACATTGTATTGATGTTATGCATGTGGAGAAGAATGTATGTGATAGTCTCATTGGCACATTGTTAAACATTCAAGGAAAGTCAAAGGATGGGATCAAAGCACGTCAAGACCTTTGTGAGATGGGAATACGTCCTGAATTACATCCAAGGCCTAAAGGCAATAGAACATATCTACCACCGAGCATGTCACACCTTGTCAAAGAAGGAGAAACGTAGTTTATGTCATTGTCTTGAAAGTATTAAAGTGCCACAAGGATACTCTTCAAATATTAAGAGTCTTGTATCCATGAAAGATCTGAAGTTAATTGGATTAAAGTCCCATGATTGTCACGTTTTGATGCAACAGCTTGTTACCCGTGGCTATACGTAACATATTGCCTAAGAATGTTAGACATGCCATTATGCGACTATGTTTTTTCTTCAATTCTATTTGTGCCAAGGTTATCGATGAAAAATCACTAGATGAGTTGGAAAATGAGGCTACGGTTGTGCTATGTCAATTGGAGATGTATTTTCCTCCATCATTCTTTGATATAATGATTCACTTAATAATTCATGTTGTGAGGGAGATACAAATTTGTGGGCCGGTTTATTTGAGGTGGATGTACCCAATTGAGCGATACATGAAGATCTTTAAAGGGTATTCTAAAAATCCATACAGACCTGAAGCTTCAATTGTTGAGCGGTATATTGCAGAAGAAGCCATAGAATTTTGTACAGATTACTTGGCAAGAGTCGTACCTGTGGGTGTACCTAGAAATCGTCATGTTGATAGGCTAAATGGTAAGGGAACTCATGGTATTAGAATTCAAACAAAAGATCATGTAGAGTTGAGCACCGCCCACTTGTATATTTTGAACAATACAGAAGAGGTTATTCCTTACATAGATGCGCATAAAGCCATGTTAAAGGACCTAAACCCCAAAATGGGTGAAAGGTGGTTGATGAAAGAGCATAACAACAACTTTATCAATTGGTTTCAAAACAAAATATTTTCAAGTGACAATGCCTCTGATTCACTGAAATGGCTAGCACATGGTCCTAGATATAATGTTATAACTTGTCAAGGGTATGACATTAACAAATACTCATTCTATACGAAGGCACAAGATGACAAAAGTACGGTCCATAAATAGTGGAGTATCTATTGAGGCAACATCTATGCACTTTTCTAGTGCAAAGGACAAAAACCCCATGTAGACCCCAAATCTTGCCCGGCCTCCAAATAAAGTCAGAAAGCTTCCTATTTGAAGACGGCCAAAGCCTAACAAGCCACTAGGAGAGACTATTAGGCTCCCGTACCAAGATAGGAAGGTTTTTTGGCCCGAAAATAAAGTTTCTCACCCTGAAGGGACGAGACCGCCGTCTGGAAGGACCAGACCGCCGTCTCATCTCAACGCCAGGACGAGACCGCCGTCTCGATTTTCCAGACGGCGGTCTCGATTCCTGCAAAGGTCGAGACAGCGGTCTGGATTTTCCAGACGGCGGTCTCGATTCCCGCCTAGTCGAGACGGCGGTCTGGATTTTCCAGACGGCGGTCTCGACCCTCTGCCATGAACGAGACGGCGGTCTGGACTTTCCAGATGGCGGTCTCGACCCTGTCAGAGGAGACGGCGGTCTCGACCTGTCAGGCGCGAAAAACTATAAATAGGGGCGTCATTTCTCCCTTTTCCACACACAGAATCAACATAGCTCTCCCTTCTCTCTAGACTTTCTCTCTCTAAGAATCCCTCCGAGGCATTTCCGGAGTTTCTGAGTGTCTCTAGGCATAAACTGAGCGTTCTAAATCTTCTTTAGAATCCCTCCGAGGCATTTCCGGAGTTTCTGAGAGTTGTAGAGTGAAGGGTTGCCAAAACGCACCCTCTCCTTAAAGAAATATAAAAGCTTGCTTTGGAGGTGCATATTCTCCCTCTCTATTTTATTACTGCCATTTAAATTACGCAATAGAAGCTAGGGCCATGTAGTCATAAACTTAAATTCCGCATAATAAAAGGGTAAAAGCGCATTTTTCCAATTTAATTATTTATTCAAAGTAGCCGGCCTATCATAGGGAACCCGAAAGGGGCGTCGTAAAGGAACTAACACTTCCTTTACACGTAACTAACTCCCTTACCCAACTCTGGTTCTAATGACCAAAAGTTGGTTTTCAAAAACCAACGCCTTTTTAAAACCCCTTTTCCAATGTTTATGGTAAAAATATCGGTGGCGACTCCATAGAACCCAAATTAAATAAATCCCTGGGTTAGCCCGGTTATCGGACAACCCAGGGATACTTTCGAAAACCTCGCCCCTAGGTTAGCCCGGCTATTGGACAACCTAAAGGCGTTGTAACCACCAATAAAAAACGCGTAAATGAAGAGGGTCGAAAAAACCATCGCGTCGCTCCGACCGCCTCGTTTTGACGGCGGCGACACCCCATCATGGCATCAATTAGTTACTTTGGAGTCATTAAGGAGATTTGGGAGGTCGACTATACTAAATTCAAAGTGCCTTTATTTAAATGTAAATGTGTTGATAGCAATACTGGTGTCCAAAGAGACCAAATGGGATTTACTTTGATTGATATAAACAAGATTGGTCATAAGGAAGAACCCTTCATAATGGCATACCAGGCAAAACAAGTGTTTTATGTCACTGATCCATCAAATGGTAGGTGGTCAGTTGTCCTCAAAGGAAAAATGATTGATGTTACAAATGAGAATGGAGAAGAATTAGATGATTTTATTAACATTCAAAATTCACCACGGTTGCCTATTGCTATATCCCAATTGGAAGAGGACTTTGTTCATGCTACTCGCACTGACCATGATGAAGGCATATGGGAAAATATTAATACAATCTAAGTTATGTTTCTATTTATTTATTTATTTTTTTAACATGTAATTGAGGAGACTTTGCATGTGTATTGATATAATTGTATGTTTTTTTCATTACAGGTAAATGGCATGTCCTCCACCATCTCCTCCACCATCTCCACCACCATCTCCTCAGGCATATGGAAAGACATTTTCTAGTAAGAGGAGTCGACAATCTACACCGTTGAAAGGCTTGACCGTTAGACACATATCTGGCTAGAAGTTATCTGTGTCTGTTGATCCTAGGACTGGCAAGGTGTCAGGTCCCTTTAGTACCCAATTTAGTAGCTACTTGGGTACACTAGCTAGAGAGAAGGTATTTATTCTATTTGAAAGTGAATTTCATTTCAAATATATTGCTGATACTTATGTTGTTTATGTTGTGTAGATATCTATTCTCCATCCTAGTTGGGATCATGTGGAGGAAACTGTGAAGAACTTGTTATGGCAAGATCTTCTTGTAAGTATGTGTATTTAGTTGTTTATACATTATTATCAGTTGGTTAACTAAAACTTGTTTGCTACTATAGGAACACTTTGATATAGTCAATTCTGAGGATGTGAGGAGGAAGATAATGACAGTCATAGCAAAAATGTGGAGACAGTTCAAGTCCACATTGACCACTAAATGGGTGTATGCTGAGGACAAAGTTAGGAAGGGATTAACCCCTTGCCAAAGATATGGCATAGATGAGGACACTTGGAAGAAGTTTGTACATAGTAGAACTGGTTCAGAGTGGGAGGTAATGTTAATTGCTTAATTGACTTGAACATTTTATAATGAGTTGTGTATCTAATATTGTGTTCAATTATGTTGCAGGAAAGAAGACAAAAAGCAAAAGACATTCAGAACCAGAATGTCGCCCCCCACCTTCTGTCTCGTGGTGGGTACGACCTATTGACAAAGAAGATGATGGAGGAGAAGATGAGACTTCGACAGTCGGAGTTAGCCTCTTCTGGTTTAAGCGAAGAGCAGATTCCTCCACCATCTCCTCCAAAACGTCACCAGAAGTGGAAGAGGGCTCGTACAAAGCCTTCTGGTGACATGACATTGCAGGAAGCCCGAGAAATTGCTGCTCAGATTGTAAGTAAAAGAAGTTAATTTACTTTGAATTAGTTATATGTAACATGTTCATTAATAAAATTAACTTTTATAATGTAGGATGCCTTGGAGGAGAAGTGTACACAGGGAACTTTCATCCCTTCTGGTCGTCAGGATATCTTGACCACTGCTATTGGACGACCAGAACATCCAGGTCGTGTTCGAGTTGTTGGCCAAGGTGTGGGTGTCCGACAGTATTTTGGACCACCATCACAGGATATCCGCACCTCCACATCCCTGAGCCAAGAAGATATTGCTGCCTTGGAGATGGCTCTCACAGAGAAATTGACACCAGCCATCAGGGCAAAATTGGAGGAAGAGTTGACTCCTGCCATTAGCGCACGACTTGAGGAGACCATCACCGCACGTGTGCAGGAGCAGCTCTGCGTATGACCTCCATGGGTACTTCATTTGCCGATGCTCGTCCTCCATCAGGTGCATTTTCAACCACAAATTGGTACTTGACTTGTGTTTCTAAAATCTTAGTCCTTATTGGAATTTATTGTATTTGTAGGTCCAAGAGTTAGCACAAAGGGCAGTTGTGCTGAAGCCACTATCGAGGTCACACCCGAGGTGGCATCTATTCATCCCGAATCCACAAAGGATGATCGATATGGCTTGTGGGTTGAGGTAGATGAAGGTCTAAGACTAGTGGCCCATGGATCAGTTCATGAAGGGGCTTCAACCATCCACAATGTGCCTTTGGATCCTAACTGGGTCAAAGTAGTGGTTGAAAAGGTGGTTGACGCCGAGGCTAGTGTCCCTATCCCCACCGAAGAGGTGCAGACAGTGGGCCAAGCCCTTCGGACCTTCATTACTTGGCCCCGACATTTAGTTAGGTCAATCATGGCAAAGGTATGTATATGTATGGTTATAATACATCTAACACATAAATAAATTGATTTATTGTTTATGATTATATTTTATAAAATATGTAGGATGTTCAGCGAGCCAAAAGACTTGGGTAAAGCTATTACCACTCCTTCCGGATCTAAGGAGAAGACACCAGTTGTGGAGACTTCTCCAAATCAAATTTTTGATCTCTTGTCTCTTTCCCCACAATTGTATATGCAGTCATTCCAATTTCCATGGGATTGTACATTATTTGGGATGGCTTCTAGCAATATCCCCCTATACATTTCCCACACCGATGCCCTGGAGATTGGGATGGGCAATCAATGTCTAAATATAGTCGTTTTACAATTTTGGACATTGTAAGTTCATATCTTTCATGACTCTTTTCATTTTAGTAAATATATAAGCTATAAGTTCACTTAAATTGGCATATTTTAGGATGATGCACGAAATGATAGTGGAGCAGGGCATTGGTCATGTGTATGGATTCTTCGAGCCTCAATCCATACAAAAGTCTGGGAATAAGCGTGATCAAATTCTCGCTTACATGCAGAATTAGATCACCGATTCTAAAAGAGATATTTACCTTGGAGCATACCATCATTCGTAAGTTATCCCAGCCTCTTCCGGTTTTACACAAGTTTTTTTAATAGATTCTAATCATGTGTATATACAAAAACCACTGGCGACTATTAGTTATTTGTCCAAAGCAGAATCTTGTGTGTTGGTTCTGCTCATTGGGAAGGAAACCCGACATGGAGCTAAAAAATATTGTAAACGAGTAAGTATTTCTTATATTATGTCTAAACATCTTGATTATTCTATTTCTAACCCCCTTCTTTTCAATATATAGTGCTCTAAAGGTTTGTAGTACATTAGGTGGAAAACACACAAGTAAAAGCACAACTCCAAATTGGAATTTTATCAAAGTAAGTAGCCTTTATATATATATTATACTATCTATTAATTTATGTTCAAATTTAATAGTTATTTTTAACATATTTAGTCATTTTTAGTGTAACAAACAAAATGGAGGATACGAGTGCGACTACTATGTAATGTATTGGATGTGGCTCATCATTTTTGGTAGCATTCAGGATAGTTGGAATGAGGTAAGTTGACATTTGCTATTATATTCAATTCCTTTATTTTTATTGCTTAGGGTTTACCATTCTATTATTTTGAACTTCTTACAGCCATTTAAAGATATAGAACCTTTGCCTCTGGATACTATAGACATGGTTAGAAACAAATGGGCAGAAAAGTTTGTACAAGTAGTTAGGAATAGGATTGATTGATAATTTTTGTGTATTTTGTACATAATTTGGCTGATTTTGACATATATATCTATCATTTTATATATTAGTGATTAGCTGAAATAAATATACTGTCTGGACTGAGATTATAGCAGGTCGTGTACTGTTGGTGGCACAAAAATAGACCAACATTTAAAAAAAAAGGGATATTCTACGTCGGTTATTGCATTAACCGACATTGTAACGTCGGTCGCTTGAGCGATACAGAACCCGAGAGTCCCCTTTGTTTGAAGGCTTCGTCGCTCAAGCGAGTACACCGGTCGCTTGAGCGAGAAAGGACCCGAGGGTCACCTTTGTTTGAAGGCTTAGTCGCTATATATAACTTTCAACGTCGGTTAGTTCAATAACCGACGTAGAATTTACTAATTTCTACGACGGACATTTGGTTAACCGACGTAGATATATATCACTTTCAACGTCGGGTATTCTGAACCGACGTAGAATCCTTTGACATTCAACGACGCCTGAATCAACGACGTCATTGGAACCGACGTTGAATGCCTTCCACACCCGATGTTGAATCATCATTCTGTAGTAGTGATTGAATTGCGTGCAAATTTGTTTGTTGCATTTATTTGTTGCATAGCATAACCAAACAACAGAAAAATCACAAAAAACATTTTTTACAATAAACACCCTTATCTCGGACAGTCTGCCTTTTAGCTAGCCTGGTTTCAGGTTCTTTGTAAGCTAAGTAGCCACGCAGTCCGACAGAAGAGATAAGGGGCGCTAAATATTATTCTTTCGCATAAAGCCATTTTTTATCTTGGACAGTCTGCCTTTTAGCTAGCCTGGTTTCAGGTTCTTTGTAAGCTAAGTAGCCACACAGTCCGACAGAAGAGATAAAAGGCTATAAAAAAAACAATTCAAAACAATAAATGGGACCTTGTTCATAAACATTACACCCATAAATCATTCATATAGGTAGATTATTTTCTAAAAAAATAAGATACACAAATACCATACATCATGTAGAAATAAAGCATGATAAATAGGAAAATAAACACTCACATTCATACCTACAATAAGCATCATATTCATAAAGCATGCATCATATTCATCATATAATAAGCATCATGTTTTAGTAGACAATTGAAGAAAGTGGACATTCCCCGGTACCATACTGAGAAGTTGGAACGTCTTTGCACTATAATGCCACCAGAGGTCCGCTCTGACTTTGAAAAATCCTATGGACGGATTCTCGACCTGTTGAAGATCTGTATCGATCAAGTTTTCATCAGGGTACTAGTTCACTTCTGGAACTCTAGTCTGCGCTGTTTTGAATTTCCACAGTTCGACATGGTGCCCACCTTGGAGGAGTACGAAATTATGCTGAAATGACCCAAATCAGCTAGGGTCCATATCCGCCATGGGGCATATACTCCTGCAGCCTAAGTCGCTGCCATCATCCGATTGTCATTCTGGCAGACTACCCTGATAGAAAAAGGGAACATCCAGGGTTGGAAAGTTTCAATGCTAGAAGACCATCTGTCCAATTTGGCTGAAAGGGCAGAATGGGTCGCCTTCAACAAAACCCTGGCTCTTATTATATTTGGAACAATCTTGTTTCCCTTCCACATCGACACAGTGGATCAAGCCTTCATGGATGCCTTCTTCGCCTGGGACGTGAACTTGAAGAGTCCCCTGCCTGCAATTCTTGCCGACACCTTGCTCTCGGTGGAATTTTGCCACCAGAAGCAAGGAAAAACACTTTGTTGTTGCTCTTCCCTACTTTTTGTGTGGGGCATCACACATTTTTATGCCTCTAGTCACATGGGGATGTTCCCTGACCCTTTGAGGAGCTTCTCCAAAATCCCTCTCCAATGACGCTTAACTTCGGAGTGGAAGGATGAGTTGGAACAATGGGACGCCAACCATTTATCCTGGGTCTGCCCTTGGTTCCGACCCGGTCCAGTCCTCATCAGATGTGGAGATTATCCAAACGTACCCTTAATAGGACTCAGGGGTTGCATAGCCTATTCACCTAGAGTAGCTATGAGACAACTCATGAGGACTCAAACTACAATTTCTCGAGGGGAACTCGCAGGACTGTGTTTCTTCAGAGACCCATGCACAATTGCTAACTCACAAGCTGTGAGAAGAACATGGGAGAAACCAGTCTTTATGGGAAATAGAGAGCTAGGAAAAGCTCGAGTGGCTGTCTCTTGTGACTATGAGGTGTGGAGAAAAAGAAGAGGGATGTCTCAACCATCCACCTCACTCCTTACAAGCGCCAATAGTGAAGAGCTGCAAGCTCAAGTCGATGCCTTGACCCAGAGGATAGAAATCATGGGAGCCCAGATGAGGGCCCTTGAGGAAAGAGAATAAGAATCTATCCTCACCATAGATAGTCTGCAAAGGCAATGCAAGAAAAAGGATCATGAAATGGAACGCCTCAAGGATCAGTGTGTTGATATCCAAGCATCCAAAGCTGCTAGAATCAGCTCGGATAGCCAACTTCAAGAAATAACCACCAAATCAGTACGCCTTGAGGCCGAATTAGAAAAACAGGCTCAGAAGATCAAGGATTTGTTACAAGACCTCACCAGGACTCGGTCAGAAATAAGCCAAGAGCGAGAGGCCAATCGGAGACTCAACAAAAGTCTCGCTGAGCTACGCTGCAAAAGAAAGAGATGGACTAGCTCAGTACGGCCAAGTACTACAAGAAAAGGACCGAGCCCTTGCAAAACTCGATGAACTACAAGCCTTGGTCGTCCATCAGGAGGCGAAGATCAAAGAGGCTCAAAAGTACAACGAAGATATGAGCCAGGCAGTCCAGAAGCAAAGCGAAGCACTTGCTCGTCATGTCCGAGAAGCCAAAAGGGAATTACATAGAGATCAAGACCCGCCTGTGGGTTTCTTTAGGCTTTTCCGTTTCTGTCAAAAGTTTCTTCGTAGTATGGAATAGGGGAATGTACACCTTCTACGGATAAATGAAATTTTCCCTTATTCAACAATTGTCTACTTGCATGCATATCATTCATTTGCATATTTAATTTCCCCTCCTTCACTCTTAATAAATAAGATAATAAAAAGGAAGGATTAACTGACATATCTTCCAAATCAGAAGAATGGAGAGAAGACCACTCCTAATCAAGTTTGCCCCAATAGTTGATTCACCACAAGAGGACAATAAACCTTGACCGTTGGTCCTCAAAAATAAGGAAGAGGGGACAAGGACACCAGTGCGACTATTTATGCCACATCCTTTCCCCTACGAGTCAAATAAAGTTGTACTATGGAGATACGGGGAATCTTCATCAATAAAGGAGGATATCTCGAATATAGCTAGCATTGGGGGCATGACTAGAAGTGGAAGAGTCTACTCCCCCTAGGACTTACAAGAAGATGTCCCCAAGAATAAAGGAAAAAATAAAAACACCTAAGAAAAAGAAAATAAAGAATCCAAGGAGGAGACAGAGGAATTACTCCAGTTTATAAGGCAAAGCGAGTATTCCATTATTGACCAGCTCAATCATACACCTGCAAAGATAACCATGTTATCTCTAATGATGAGCTCGGAACCGCACATAAATGCCCTGATGAAGGTCTTGAGTGAAGCGCATGTACCTCACACCATATCCCAAGAAAAGGTTGAGAGGATCGTCGGTCACCTCACCTTCACAGAGGAAGAACTCCCCCTTGAGGGGTCAAACCACAACAAGCCCTTGCACATTTCAATCAAGTGCAAGGAGTACCTCATTGCCAAAGTTCTTGTGGATAACGGGTCATCCTTGAACGTGATGCCCAAGTGCACACTTGACAAGTTGATTATCCAAGGAACCCGTCTGCGCCCAAGCAGCACTATCGTTTGAGCCTTCGACAGATCAAAACGAGAAGTAGTGGGAGAAGTTAATTTGCCGATTCATGTTGGACCCACTATCTTCAACATCGATTTCCATGTAATGGATATTACTCCAGCATACAACTGTCTCCTCGGCAGGCCTTGGATTCATGACGCTAAGGCAAAATCTTCAACGCTCCACCAAAAAGTCAAGTTCATATTGGATGACAAATTGGTTACGGTCCAAGCAGAAGATGATATCCTGATCAGTGGACCGTCCACCCAACCTTATGTGGATGCGGCTGAAGAAGCCCTTGAAACATCTTTTCAAGCGCTCGAAATTGCCAATATAGAGCAACTTCCCAAAAACACAAAGGTAGCCCGCATGATGTTAAAGCATGGTTACCATCCTGGCCAAGGACTGGGGGTAGATTCCCAAGGCATGAGGGAACCCCCAAAATTCAAAGATAATCCTTTCAAGTATGGCCTAGGATATGACCCCACTAAGGGCCGAGCAGAAAGAAGAAAAGGGAAGTCTCCCCTCCGCACACTCAAACAAATATTCCGAAGCGGAGGGATGCAAGTGTCAAGAGCTACCCTAGTCATTAGGAGATCTTTTTCTTCATTTAAGGGATGTAAACCCCATGATTGTTAGAGATTATCCCTCGGGGCTAGCCCGACCCCCGGGCATTTTAGGGCACATATTCCCTTATTAATTAATAAAGAATATACTTCTTACTATCTGCTTCTCTTCTTGCTACTTAATGACTAGACCTCACTATAACCTTGTCTAAGTAAACAAGAAGAAAAAGAAGAATAAAAAGCACATCCAAGTAAACAAAACTTGCCATTGCCATTACAGTCAAGCTAGTTGATTAGAAGCACAAAATAAGGCTTTACTTCACCATAAAGAAAGTCATGCTTCGCCAATATTGTGAAAAAAAATATATAATAAATACAAAAAAAGAAAAAGCCCATAGAAGATAAAGGCCAAAAGAAAAAGGGCAAAATACCCGGTAGGAAACCCACTAAGGGGGCTACGCAAAAGGTAGGGTCAACTCGGTAGGATACCCGAACAAAAATAAATGGTAGCCTAGGCAAAAGTTAGGGATACAAAATAAGGTCCGCTAGGATTCCCTAAACAAATACAAAAAGAAGGAACCTAGACAAAAGATAGGGCCAAAACACAATATCCTAGTTCGAAAACACAAAGGGCGATCTAGGAAGATCAACTAGCCATAAAAAGCAATGGAAATAAACTAAAGCGCAAATACAAAAAGGGGAAACGTTTGCTTAGATAAAAGCTTAAATACTCAAACCTAACCTTAGCCAACCATTCTTACAAAAACCTTTTTCTAAAAGTTAACAGTCTAAAACACAAGCCGTTGAATTTGCCCTCTTACTTCTCTTCTCTTGACCCTCACAACAATATTCTAATAATTAATTTGGGAATATGGAGGCGTATAGTCAACAAGAGGATTGAAACCCCTAAAGTGAAGAAAAAGGGACTCTAACATGGCAAAGTGTGCTCTACAAAAAAGAGAGAAAAAGAAAAAGAAAAAAAGGGAAGAAAAAAGAAAAATCAAATTATTCCTCGATCACAAAAAATCTGGCATGGTACAGCCAAGTACAGGAAGGCAAACCAGAAGGCACTCAACGCTACAAGACATGTCAGTTAACTCCTTCTGGAAAACTAATTTAAATAGGCATTATAGGACATCAAACATGAAAACATTGCATGCATAAAATGTTTTTGAACCAGATCCTATTCCCTTAAAAAAAAATCTCTCAGAATCGAGATGGTCGTCTCACATTTCCAGATCGCCGTCTCGATCTTCAGTAAAATGAGACCGTCATCTCGACTTGACTAAAAACGAGACCGCCTTCTCGCTTGGCGAGACGGGCGTCTCGCTTAAGTCCAAAGTTGAGACCGCCGTCTCGACTTCCCAAACGACGGTCCTGAATCCGAAAAAATTTCTATAAATAGAGGAGGGCCTAGGGGGGTCTCCACACCTCCTCTTGCACTCCCACTCTCCATTCTCTCACTCTCAAGCACCCTACTCTCAAGATGCACCGTGGAGATCAGTTTAGAAAGAGAAGAGGCTCTGCAGGCCCTAGCAGCTCCTCAGCTCCCGCTCCGCAGGACCGCACGCAACTCTCACCACTGCACCAGGCCCGCTTAGAGCACATCCGGGGGTACACATGGCACCCCATGCTAAGATTCGATTTCGGCATCCTCGCCGAATTCGGATGGGAAGATGACGTCCGGGCCCACATCGACAGCATAGGGTGGGGCTTCCTCCTTCAGCCTCCACCTACCCACGTCTACCCCCAGGCGGTGCTAGAATTCCTCACCTCCATCTCCTATGCCCAGACTCCTGCCATGGTACCAGGTCTGTCACCGACAAAAATGGTGACATACTTCATGGGTGGGATGTACCGGACCACCACCCTAGACGAATTCAATGTGACCATTGGGTTCATCCAGCCCGAGGACGTGCTGACTCAGGACTACCAGGAGGCTATCTGCGCATGCCCCACCAACCTCACTACCGGCGAGATGTGGGAAGAGCTCACCGGGGCGCACACTTTGCCCACACTGATGAAGGGCTCTGCACTTCCCCCAACCCTCTGCATCTGCCACAAGCTGCTGGCTGGAACTGTTCACGGGCGGAAAGAGAGCCAGGGTAAAGTTACCCTCCCGGACCTCTTCGTCCTCTACTGCATGAGCTAGAGGCGCCGGTGCAACCCTGGCTATTTCTTCCTGAAGGCCCTCAAGGACTTCGGGAGCCGACCTGTGGGAGCCGTCCTCATGGCTCCCCTCATTACCCCCCTGGCAGAAAAATGGGGGTGCAGTGGCAGGGAGGAACTGGCCTCCAGCCTCCGACCCGAGACTATCAACAGGTCGGTCCTAGTCATCATGGGGATGCTGCTATCCTCCACCCCGCACTGGACATAACTTTGGATCTCCGGGATCTCGTAGCAATATACAATCTCCCGACACCTCCCGAGTTCCAACAACAACAGCAGCAACAACAACAACAACAACAACAGTACACAGATGACTTTGCTGGAATCAACCGCAATATCTATGATTTGCGCCATTAATTCGACCAGATGTCTATGAGACAAGAGCAAATGTCTCTAAGGCAGGATGTCTTTGACATGCGGTTGGAGACATTCGGCTAATATCAAGAGGGAATAAGGCAAGACCTGGCGGCATTCCGGCAGGAGTACCTCGACGAAGCCCGGGACCAGGCAGAGTTCCGAAGGCATATGTACCGGCAATTCCCCTCTTATGGATCGTCTCCAAACAGGAGTCCTCCGTCTTAGAGATAGGGCTTAAAAAATAAAACTGCTGTAATAAATTTTTATCATAAATAAAATTTATTTCATACATTTTGCTCTCCCTTCCAAAAGGAGTCAGCGTAACAAAAAGGAAACTAAAAGAGAAAAAGACTTACGCTAAAAAAAAAGCCAAAATCCAAGATGGCGAGAAAAAAGAGATAAAACCGCGGAAAAAGGCAGGATTAAAACAAGTCAATCAACAACTTTTTGACAACCAAATAAGAGTCGAACAACAAACAAAGACTGCCCGACAACTAGCAAAGTTGGATGACCACCAAAAGATAAAAAATCCCCAGCAACCAACAAGCTGGATGAACACCAACAAAATCCCCGGCAAAAAATCCCCAGCAACCAACAGACTGGACGACCAATATCAGAAAAGACACAGACAAGAGAACACATCTCAACACTCGGCGCATGACCTAGAGCAGTAAGCCGCCACCACAGCCAAAGGATCAACTACCGCAAGAAGGAGCATCCGGAGGCACAACACCAGATGGGGTATATACTCATCAAGCCTTACAAAAGGGGGCTTACCAGACGGGGGTTCATACTCGTCAAACACCAGATGGGGGTGTATACTCATCAGGCCTTACAAAAGGGGGCTTACCAGACGGGGGTTCATACTCGTCAAACCAGATGGGGGTTCATACTCATCAGCTGAAAGGATCAGCTACAGCTAGAAGGAGCATCCTCGAAGCGCACTTTTCCCCAGAAGATCAACTGCCACAAAGACGGAACATCTGAAGGGCAGCCGGGCTGGAGGGTCAACTCCTTTACCCTCTAGTCGATCTTCTTGGCATAACAAAGCCAGCAGTCGACTAGGCGGGTAAAGGGGGCGCAGCTGTAGACCCCAAATCTTGCCCGGCCTCATAATAAAGACCAAAAGACCTCCTTTTCGAAGATGGATGAAGCCTAAGAAGCCATTAGGAGAGACTATTAGGCCCCATACTACGATAGGAGGGATTTTCTTCATTAAAATAAGGATTTTCACCTTCAGAGGCCGAGACCGCCGTCTCGCATTCGGGACGACCGTCTCGCCTTTGCAAAAGGGCGAGACGGCCGTCTCGCCACCTGCGAATGGCGAGACCCCCTTCTCGTTTGGCGAGATGGCCTTCTCGCCATTTTTGCAAGGCGAGACGGCCGTCTCGAATGGTGAGACGGCCGTCTCGACCTTGTCAGACGAGACGGCTGTCTCGACCATGTCAGACGAGACGGCCGTCTCGACCTGACAGGCGCGAATCCCTATAAATAGTCGCGCCTTCACCCTCATTTCACACAGTTATTCCATTCTCTCTCTTGCAACTTCTTCAAATTCTCTTCTTAGAATCCCTCCGAAACATTTCTGGAGTTTCTGAGAGTTTCTTTAGAGTTTTTATAGCGTTTCCGAGAGTTTTTCCGGCGTGGTAAAGAGTGAGAAGCTGCCAAAACGCACCCTAGTTTTCAAGAAATTAATCAAAGAGCTTGCTTCAGAGGTTTCTTCTTTCTCCCTGTCGCTGCCGTCAAAACGAGGGCGGTCGGAGCGACGCGATGGTTTCTAACTCTCTATGTTTTCGCGTTTTTTATTGATGGTTACAACGCCTTTAGGTTGTCCGATAACCGGGCTGAACCTAGGGGCGAGGTTTTCGAAAACGTGCTCTTGGATTGTCCGATAACCGGGCTAATCCAAAAGCTAGTTTTTGAGGGTTCTCTGGAGTCGCCACCGACGTTTTTACCGGAAACATGGGAAAAGGAGTTTAAAGGCGTTGGTTTTCGAAAAACTAACTTTGGTCGTTAGAACCAGAGTTGGGTACGGGAGTTAGTTACGCGTAAAGGAAGTGTTAGTTCCTTTACGATGCCCCTTTCGGGTTCCCTATGATAGGCCAACTATTCTGTTAATAAATAAACCGGAAAAATACGCTTTTGCCCTTTTATTTTGTGGAATTTAAAAATTATGACTACATGGCCCTAATGTCTATTGCATAATTTAAATAAAGCGGTAAAAGGTAGAGAAAGAGAGTAGAGACCTTCGAAGCAAGCTTTCTATTTAATTCTTTAAAAATAGGGTGCTTTACGACAGCCCTTCACTCTACACGGCGTCGGAAACCTCTCGAAACGCTCTAAAAACATTCTAAAGACACTCAAAAGCTCCGGAAATGCGTCAGAGGGATTCTAGAGAGAAACTCTTGATGTGACTAGAGAGAGAGTGAGAAAGTTGTGTGGTGTGTGGAAATGAGGGGAGGGAGCGCCCTATTTATAGGAATTCGCGCCTGTCAGGTCGAGACGGCCGTCTCGTCTGACAAGGTCGAGACGGCTGTCTCGACATTCCAAACGGCCGTCTCGCCTTGCAGGAATGGCGAGATGGTGGTCTCGCCAAACGAGACGGCGGTCTCGCCTTTCGCGAGTGGCGAGATGGCCGTCTTGCCAAACGAGACGGCGGTCTCGCCACTTGTGCAAGGCGAGACAGCGGTCTCGACCCCAAAAGGCAAAAATCCTTATTTTTGTGCCAAAAATCCCTCCTATCCTAGTATGGGGCCTAATAGTCTCTCCTAGTGGCTTCTTAGGCTTCGTCCATCTTCGAAAAGGAGGTCTTCTGATCTTTATTGTGAGACCGGGCAAGATTTGGGGTCTACACTCCCCCTCTCTTTATTGTCTTACTTATATATTTAAATTGCGTAATAGATATTAGGGTCATGTAGTCATTATTTTAATTCTGCAAATAAAAGGGTAAAAGCGTCTTTTCACAAGTTTATTTATTAAAATAGTTGGCCTATCATAGGGAACCCGAAAGGGGCGTCGTAAGGGAACTAACACTTCCCTTACACGTAACTAACTCCCTTACCTAAACTCAGGTTTTAACGACCAAAGTTAGTTTTCAAAAACTAACGCCTTTTTAATATAGGGTGCTTTGCGGCAGCCCTTCACTCTACACGGCGTCGGAAACCTCTCGAAACGCTCTAAAAACACTCTAAAGACACTCAGAAGCTCCAGAAATGTGTCGGAGGGATTCTAGATAGAGAAACTCTTGATGTGACTAGAGAGAGAGTGAGAAAGTTGTGTGGTGTGTGGAAATGAGGGGAGGGAGCGCCCTATTTATAGGGATTCGCGCCTGTCTGGTCGAGACGGCCGTCTCGACATTCTAGACGGACGTCTCGCCTTGCAGTAATGGCAAGACGGCGGTCTCGCCAAACGAGACGGCGGTCTCGCCTTTTGCAAGTGGCGAGACGGCGGTCTCGCCACTTATGCAAGGCGAGACGGCGATCTCGAATCTGAGAAGGCGGTCTCGACCCCAAAAGGAGAAAATCCTTATTTTTGTGCCAAAAATCCCTCCTATCCTAGTATGGGGCCTAATAGTCTCTCCTAGTGGCTTCTTAGGCTTCGTCCATCTTTGAAAAGGAGGTCTTCTGATCTTTATTGTGAGATCTGGCAAGATTTGGGGTCTACAGCTGCCCCCCCTTTACCTGACTAGTCGGCTGTTGGCTTGTTGTGCCAGACAGATCGACAGGAAGGTAAAGGAGTTTGACCCTCTTGCTCGGTTACCTTCGGATGTTCCGTCTTGCGGTGGTTGATCTTTTGGGGAAAACTTGTGTTCATGCACTTCCGGGATACTCCTTCTGACGGTAGCTGATCCCTTCGGTGAACACGTGATAGAACCTCAGGATACTCCTTCTGACGGTAGCCGATCCTTCGGTTGATGGGTATAAACCCCCCATCAGGCTGGTAGTTGCAGTCCGCTGTGTGTCGAACTGGATGGGTATCAACCCCCCATCAGGCTGGTGGTTGCGACTTAGTGATCCGGCTCGAGCGCAGATCAGGCACACCGCGTGCGCAGATTGATAGGTATGAACCCCCTATCTGGCTGGTACAGTCCACTACGTAGGACTGGTGGTAGTGGCGGCTTACTGTTCAGGTGGCCCATGCGTCGGTCAGACACTCCTTGTGTGCTAGTTGATAGGTATAAACCCCCTATCAGGCTGGTACAGTCCACTGCGTAGGACTGGTGGTGGTGGCGGCTTACTGCTCGGGAAGCTCATGCGCCGGTTGGTGAGATGTACTCTTTCTTGGTTTTCTTTGGAGATGTTGTCGTCCGGTCTGCGCCGGCGATTTTGTGGGTGCTTATCCAGCTTGCTTGGTTTGCTGGGGATTCTTTGTTTTTGATCTTTTGTGGTAATCATCCGACTCTTGCTGGCTGGTCGAGCGATCTTTGTTTGTTTGTTCGACTCTGCCTTATTTTTCGAAACTTTGTTGGTTGTGTTAGAATCGCGCAGCAGAATGTTCGCGTGGTCGGACAAAAACCAAGAGGGGGGGTGAATTGGTTTCTTAATAAAAATTAGGTTTTCAAAATTTTACCCAAATTTTAGCGATTAAAATCTGTGTAAATGTAAATAGAGAAAGGGATAGAGACTTACACAGGAAATTTATACTGGTTCGGATCAAAAGACCCTACGTCGAGTTGCTAATCACTCAAACAGAGGATTAACGCTGTCATTATGATCAAAGTTGTTACAATCAAATTACAATGAAAAGATAAAGATAAGAAAACACCTCTCTTGAAATCCACAAGAGATGATGAACAACTTTCCCTAGAGACGGCACAACACACAATCCACTAAGAACTCCACTTAGTGATTCTTATCGCTTCTAGCCCACACCAGGTTCCAAAAGCTCCCTTTCCTTGCAACAAATAGTTCTCTGGCACTCACAGCACTTAACTTTTGTATGGAAAAGGTTGTTCTTCTTTTCTGAGTGCCAAAGAAGAGTTTAAGTAGAGAAATTAGGGTTCAGGAATTAGGGATTTCGAAATAGGGTTCTTGGGAATAGGGTTTTCGAAAATAGGTTTGATTTGAAGTTAAAACTCAAAATCTGACTGGTTTAATCGATTAAAAGAAGTGTTAATCGATTAAACCAGAGCCAAAAATCAACAGAACCCAAATCTCTCTGTTTTAATCGATTAAAAGGAGGTTTAATCGATTAAACCGCCTGATAATCGATTAAAAGTTGGTTTAATAGATAAAACCAGTGAGTTTTTACAGAAAATGGTTTTTCTCACTGTTTTAATCAATTTTTTCCCTATTTAATCGATTAAAGCCGAGCCTGGATGATAAACTTGAGCTTTTTTAAGCTTCTAAGGTTCAGACTATGTACCGGCTATCTCAAACACTAAAATTACAGACTCAATCTAATTAAAACATAGTTATTACACTACAAAACAAGTCTTCAACTCTCTAAGTTCTTGAGTTCTTGAATCATCATCAAAATCAACAATCTTCATGTCCATCAAGTGCAACATCAAGTCCTTGAATGTTCAACAATCTCCCCCTTTTTGATGATGATCAAAATTATCTTTTAAAGCCTTGTAATAACCTGTTTTATCTGTCAAACTAACAAACACATTAAACATACCAGATAATATTTAAATGCAATTCATGAGAGGCTTTAAATATTTCTCCCCCTATTTTGATTATAATAAAAAATAACTCTGCAAATAACAATCATAAGGGCTCCCCCTCAAAATATGCATAAGTTGGAGATAACTCCCCCTCAATCAAAGCATCAAGGAAACATCATATTTTATTGCAGAACCAATCATTCATTACAATAACAAGAGAAAATGACAAAAAGAAAATAATCAACAAAATTTAAAATTCTGCACTATCATCATCATTAAAGTGTGCATCAAATCTATTTTCTAAATGACACACTTTATCATCTACATCAGATATACGGCGAATTAACTCCTCATGCCGTACTCCAGAAAGAGTAAAGAATGATTGCATCCTCTGATTCATGTCAGATAACATGTCTTCCATGGATTGTCGGGTTTCATGACGAGTAGAGGAAGTTCCAACACTTTGGATTTGGTCAAAGGGAAACTCAGCTGCTGGAGGCATATCTTCATCAGAATCTTCATTAGCATCACCTTGATTAGGAACGTCATCTTTGTGAACATAAATATCATTGACACGCACCATTTGGAGTTGAATCAATGTGCTGCCCAGCATGCGGTTCAAGTTATTTGTTCTAACTGCTTGTTCACCTTCAACATTCACTCCTTTATATTCAAGAATACGAGAGACAAGTAAAGCATATGGAATTTTGAATGTGGGATGACGTTTTGCTTTTAACATGGTCATTGTGACAAGAACGCCCCAATCTAAAGGTTCATTATTCATTATGGCATGAATAATTCTAAGATCAATTGAAGAACATTGGGCATGATTTGTAGCCCGAGGACATAGGATCCAGACAATTAGATGTAGAATCATGCGTTCCTCCATCATTAAAGGTCCAGCAAGAAGGAGACGTCCAATCTCCATGGAGGGATTTCTCAGAAAAGAACGGTAAGCTAAGAACCTGTCAAAATCATCTAACTCACCATAAATGTTAATAGCATCGTCTCTAATTGGAAAGTGAGCGACATTTTCCCAAATATCATCGTCAAGAATAATTGTGACACCCTTTACTCTAGAAGTAGCAATTTGATCTCTAAATTTAAATCTAGAGTAAAATACCCTAACCAAGTCCGGATAATAAGTACCTTGCATTTGGATGAAGGGAAGAACTCCTTGAATTTCAAGAAGGTTGGGAAAATTGAATCCCCTATTGATGAATTGCTCACCAATAATAAACTTGGGAGAAATAATAGCCCTTTCCTTCCAGTAGGTTAGAAATTCTTGTTGTCCATCTATATCAGAAATCCACCCTTCTACAGAATTAGGACGTGGATGAGAGGAGGGTGCAAATCTTCTTCTAGTAGGAATCTTAGTGCGAGAAGATGAGGCCATTGAAAGAATAAGAGAATAACAAGAAGATTTAGGAGGGCAAGGTAAGTTAGAAGTAAGCACGATTGCAAGAATAAGGCAACATAGCTTGATTTCAAGAGATAGAAGTGAGTAGAAGTGAAATAGAGGTCCCTATATATAGCCAAGCATGTCTAACGGTCATATTGAAGTGAATAGAGGCCAAAAGAGCCGTTGGCAACGGCTAGAACCCATACTTACCAGGTTTAATCGATTAAAACTCAGAATAATCGATTAAACCAGTTCCAGTCGCATTTAATCGATTATTTCGAGCTGATAATCGATTATCAGACACTTTTAATCGATTAATGAATGAATTAATCGATTATTCCAGAGAGGAATGCCCTGTTTTGGATGTTTTGAGTGTAAATAATCGATTATAACTCCAATTAATCAATTATTCCAGAGAGTACATCAAATTTTTGAGGTTTATACACATGATAACCTATGAACATCCTATACCACGAATTATAACATTACAATCATCCAAAAACAGTCAAATTAAGCAGAATTTAAGCTATTTATAATATCCCTAAGTCTCTTCTAAGATCATAGAATCTATCCTTGGGTAGAGGCTTAGTAAAAATATCTGCTAATTGACGTTTGGTATCTACATACTCTATTTTACAATTTCCTTTGCTGATATGATCTCTCAAAAAGTGATGTCTTATTTCTATATGTTTAGTCCTAGAGTGCATTACTGGATTCTTAGTAAGATTTATTGCACTCGTATTATCACACATCAACGGAATGTCATTTAAAAATATACTATAATCTTCTAACTGTTGTTTCATCCACAGAATTTGAGCACAACAACTACCAGCTGCAATATATTCAGCTTCAGTGGTAGATAAAGCAACACATGCCTGTTTCTTAGAATGCCAAGATATTAAGGATGAACCTAACAAATGACAAGTCCCACTAGTACTTTTCCTATCAATTTTACATCCACCATAATCAGCATCGAATATCCTATTAAACTCATACAAGCATCGACTGGATACCACAAACCAAAACCAAGTAGTTCCTTTTAAGTATTTTAAAATATGTTTCACTACAATTAGATGAGATTCTTTAGGACAAGCCTCGAAATCTAGCACACACACAGACAAAATGCATAATATCAGGTCTACTTGCAGTTAAGTATAACAGTTGATCCTATCATACCTCTATACATAGTTTGATTAACTTCCAAACCCGATTCATCCTTGTCTAGATAGCATGAAGTTCCCATGGGTGTGTTAGCTTCCTTTGAGGTGTCCATTCCAAACTTTTTAAGGATCTCTTTGCAGTATTTGGTTTGAGAGATGAAAATGCCATCTTTAAGTTGCTTGATTTGTAGTCCAAGGAAGAATGTCAATTCTCCCATCATAGACATTTCAAACTCTCCCTGCATTATCTTAGCAAATTCTACACATAACGAATTATCAGTTGATCCAAAAATAATATCATCAACATACACCTGGACCAATAAGATATGTTCTTTAACTTTCTTTATAAACAGTGTAGAATCAATTTTTCCTCTAGAAAAATCATTTGATGTTAGGAAACTACTTAACCTTTCATACCAAGATCTAGGAGCTTGTTTCAACCTGTATAAAGCTTTCTTTAATTTAAAAACATGATTAGGAAAACTAAAATCCTCAAAACCAGGGGGTTGCTCCACATAAACTTCTTCTTTAATAAAACCATTTAAAAATGCACTTTTAACATCCATTTGATATAGTTTAAATTTCATTAAAGATGCATAGGCAAGAAGTAGGCGTATAGCCTCTAACCTGGCAACAGGAGCATAAGTTTCATCATAATCTATACCTTCCTCCTGACAATAGCCTTTTGCAACAAGTCTAGCTTTATTCTTTGTTATGTTCCCATCTTCATCAAGCTTGTTTCTAAACACCCATTTGGTTCCAATAACTTGATGTGACTCTTCTCTTGGGATTAATTCCCAGACTTGATATCTTTCAAATTGGTTAAGTTCTTCTTGCATGGCTATGCACCATTGGTCATCTTTAAGTGCTTCCTCAACATTCTTGGGTTCAATCTGTGACACAAAAGCTACAGACATACAAAAGTTAGACATGTTTCTAGTTCTTACCCCTTTTGAAATATCACCTATGATATTGTCCATTGAGAGTCCTCTTGGTGATTGCCATTCTTTTGCTAATTTAGGTGTTTGAGAAGGCTCATTTTCTTCCAAATATAATTCATCAAGAGCTTCTCTTATATACTCATCATCACGTACAATTTCTTTATTTGACTCAAGAGGATTTCCCCCAAGGTCTACAATCTCATCAAAGGTAACATGAATAGATTCTTCTATATTCAAAGTTCTTCTATTAAATACCCTATAAGCCTTGCTAGTTAATGAATAACCTAAGAAAATGCCTTCATCAGCTTTAGAGTCGAATTTTCGTAAGTTGTCCTTTCTATTATTTAATACAAAGCACTTACATCCAAAAATTTTCAAATGAGCAACATTAGGCTTTCTACCATTTAACAATTCATAGGGAGTTGATTTTATAATTGGCCTAATGAGCATCCTATTCTAAACATACTAAATTATCAATTTTCTTTGAATAAATACAAGAGACAAACAATTCATTTAACTATAGGAACCCAAATATATTTTCCTTTAGGAACACCAAAATGCTTAATTTTACATCTATTTGAAGTATGACCATGTTTCATACAATAAAAGCATGCTTTAGATGTAACTTTTGAATATGATGAATTTTTAACCATAGATGTTCTAGTTCCTTTTTCTACCCATACTCTTTTATTTTTCCTTTTAGGCTTTTTCAAAGGAACTTGATAATTTACACTATTTTGAGCAAAAACAGTTTTATCCTTCTTAAAATCACTTATTTCCTTTTCGACTTTATCAAGTAGATGATTAAGAATATCTATGTCATATTCATACTCTTTACAAGTTTCACATGCTAAGTTCTTATCATCATTCTCATCTAAACATACAATTTTCGTTTCTAAGGATTCCTTTTCTTCTAAACATGTGATTTTCATTTTTGAAGAGTCAATTTCCTTTTCGGATCTACTTAGATTCTTCTTTACAGCTTTATATTCATCTTTCAAGTTCTTAAAGGCACTAAATAACTCATTATATGCATTTTGCAATTCATCATGGTTATTATCATCATCACTAGAAGATGAGTCGGAATCACTTACCTCAAAGTCGGAAGAAATGATGTCATTTGCCAACAAGCAAATGTTAGCTTCTATTTCCAGATCACTTGACTCCGAAATCGAGTCACTATCATCGGTTCCTTCATAAGTTACTCTTAGTTTATCCCACATTTCTTGAGCACTCTTACAAACGGAGATCCTGTAAAACTCGTCAAGGGTTAAAGCAGATGAAATTATATTTCTAGCCCTAACATCATATTGGGCTTTCCTATTTTCTTCATCCGACCATCTAGAAAATTGTTTTGGTACTTCTACTCCATTTTCAAAAACTTTAGGAATAAAAGGACCGTTTAAAATAGCGTCCCAAATGCCTCTATCAACAGACTCTAAAAAGATTTGCATTCTTACCTTCCAAAAAGGATAATTTTGACCCGCAAAAAGTGGGGGTCTGTTGATAGACGCACCTTCGGCAAAAGTTTGATTTTGTCCGGCCATTTTCGAAAATTTGAATGACTATCAAAGCAAGCTCTAATACCACTTGTTAGAATCGCACAGCAGAATGTTCGCGTGGTCGGACAAAAACCAAGAGGGAGGGTGAATTGGTTTCTTAATAAAAATTAGGTTTTTAAAATTTTACCCAAATTTTACCGATTAAAATCTGTGTAAATGTAAATAGAGAAAGGGATAGAGACTTACACAGGAAATTTATACTGGTTCGGATCAAAAGACCCTACGTCCAGTTGCTAATCACTTAAATAGAGGATTAACATTGTCACTATGATCAAAGTTGTTACAATCAAATTACAATGAAAAGATAAAGATAAGAAAACACCTCTCTTGAAATCCACAAGAGATGATGAACAACTTTCCCTAGAGACGGCACAACACACAATCCACTAAGAACTCCACTTAGTGATTCTTATCGCTTCTACCCCACACCAGGTTCCAAAAGCCCCCTTTCCTTACAACAAACAGTTCTCTGGCACTCACAACACTTAACTTTTGTATGGAAAAGGTTGTTCTTCTTTTCTGAGTGCCAAAGAAGAGTTTAAGTAGAGAAATTAGGGTTCAGAAATTAGGGATTTCGAAACTAGGGTTCTTGGGAATAGGGTTTTCGAAAATAGGTTTGATTTGAAGTTAAAACTCAAAATCTGACTGGTTTAATCGATTAAAAGAAGTGTTAATCGATTAAACCAGAGCCAAAAATCAACAGAACCCAAATCTCTCTGTTTTAATCGATTAAAAGGAGGTTTAATCGATTAAAAGTTGGTTTAATCGATTAAACCAGTGAGTTTTTACAGAAAATGGTTTTTCTCACTGTTTTAATCGTTTATTTCCCTATTTAATCGATTAAAGCCAAGCCTGGATGATAAACTTGAGCTTTTTGAAGCTTCTAAGGTTCAGACTATGTACCGGCTATCTCAAACACTAAAATTACAGACTCAATCTAATTAAAACATAGTTATTACACTACAAAACAAGTCTTCAACTCTCTAAGTTCTTGAGTTCTTGAATCATCATCAAAATCAACAATCTTCATGTCCATCAAGTGCAACATCAAGTCCTTGAATGTTCAACAGGTTGAGGTGATGACTTGTCTTAATCCTGCCTTTTTTCTCGCGGTTTTATCTCTTTTTTCTCGCGATATAGGATTCTGGCTTTTTTCTTGAGCGTACGTCTTTTTACTCTTAGTTTTTTTTGTTACGCTGACTTTTGGAAAGAATGGCAAAGAATGCATGAAATAAAATTTTATTCATAAGGAAAATTTTATTACAACCACCTATTCTTACAAGTACTGTCCCTAAGGGCTATCATCTGGAGACGACTCGGGGTGGGGGAATTGCTGGTATACGTATTCCCGGAATTCTGCTTGTTCCCGGGCTTCATCATCGTACCTTTGCTGGAAGGTTGTCCAGTCTTGTCTCATCCCCTGCTGATACTGGTACATCGTCTCCAGCCGGGTGTCAAAGGCTTCTTGCCTTTGGGAAAATTGTTCCTACCTTAGGGACATCTGTTCTTGCCGCATCGACATCTGATCGAAATGCTGGCAGAGATCGTTGATGTTGCGGTTCAGGCCAGCGAAGTCATCAGTGTACTGCGGGGGTTGTTGGTGCTGAAGTGGCTGCTGGAAGTCGGGAGGCGTGGGGAGATCATGCATCGCCACAATGTCCTGGAGGTCCAGCGCGAAGTCCAGGGAGGGATGAAGGACCAACTGGGTCCCTTGGCGCATCAGCATCCCCATGCTGACCAGGACCGATCCGTTGATGGACTCGGATCGGAGGCTTGGGGCCAGTTCTTCTCGGCTAATGCATCCCCATTTTTCTGCCAGGGGAGTGATGAGAGGAGCCACGAGGACGGCTCCCACTGGTCTGCTCCCGAAGTCCTTAAGGGCCCTCAGGAAAAAGTAGTCAGGGTTGCAGCGCCGCCTCTGGCTCATGCAATAAAGAACAAAGAGGTCTGGGAGGGTTACCTTACCCTGACTCACCTTCCTCCCATGGACAGTTCCAGCCAGCAGCTTGTGGCAGATGCGAAGGGCTGGAGGGAGCGCAGAACCCTTCATCAGCGTGGGTAGTGTGGGCGCCCTGGTAAGCTCCTGCCACATCTCAGCGGCGGTGAGGCTGGCGGGGCGGCTGCAAATGGCCTCATGGTATTCCCGAGTGAGCACGTCCTCGGGTCGGACGAATCCAATGCTCACATTGAATTCGTCGAGGGTGGTGGTCCGGTATTCCCCACCCATGAAGTAGTTCACCATCTTGGTGGGTGGGAGGCCCGGGACCATGGAAGGAGCCTCGGCGTAGGAGATGGATGCCAAGAACTCTAGTACCGCTTGAGGGTACACGTGGGTAGGTGGAGACTGCAGCAGAAAGCCCCACCCGATGCTGTCTATGTGGGTTCGGACGTCATCCTCCCACCCAAATTTCAGCCAGGATGCTGAAGTCGAGCCTGATCATGGGGTGCCATGAGTAACCCCGGATGTGCTCGAGGCGAGCCTGGTGTTGCAGCGACAGCTGAGTGGGGTCTTGAGGGGCTGGTGCCGAAGAACTGCTGGCACCGGCAGTGCCTCTTCTCTTCCTAGAGGGGTTTCCACGGAACATATTGGCCAAGAGGTGCTTGTAAGTGGTAGATATGAGAGTTGGAGGGTTCTGGAGTGCAGAGAGTTGTGAGGAAGCCCCTCCTTCGCACCCCTATATATAGGGGGAAACTTCGGTTCGAGACCGCCGTCTGGGAAGTCAAGACGGCGGTCTCAATTTTTCCTAAGGCGAGACAGCGGTCTCGTCGGTCGAGACGACGGTCTCAATTTGCTGGGGGACCGAGACGACGGTCTAGAAATCCCAGACGGCCGTCTCGAATTTTCGGTATATATATATATATATATATATATATATATATATATATATATAGTTTGGAACAAGAAAATAGGACCTGATTCAAAAACATTTTATGCATGCAATGTTTTTATGTTTGATGTCCTATGATGCCTACTTTAGTTAATTTTTCAGAAGGATTTAACCGGCGTGTCTTGTTGCGCCGAATGCCCTCTGATTTGCCATGTTTACTCTTGGTTGTACCATGCCAGACTTCTTGTGACCGAAGGATAATTTCTTTCTATTTTTTTCTTCTCTTTTTTTTTGTTCTTCCCTTTTTTTTTGTGTAGAGCACTCTTTGCCATGTAGTGTCCCTCTTTCTCCACTCTAGGGATTTCAATCCTCTTGTTGACTATACGCCTCCATATTCCCAAATTAATTATTAGAATTTTGGTATGAGCGTCAAGAGAAAAGAAGTAAAGAGGTAAATTCAATGGCTTGTGTTTTAGAATGTTTATTTTTTAGAAAATGGTTTTTGTAAGCATGGCTGGCTTAGGTGTTTAGGCTTCGTCTAAGCAAATGTTTTTTTCTCTCTTTTTTTTGTATTTGCGCCTTTTAGTTTTATTTCCATTGCTTTTAATGGCTAGTTGATTTCCCTAGATCGCCCTTTGGGTTTTCGAACTAGGATATAGTGTTTTGGCCCTAACTTTTGTCTAGGTTCCTTCTTTTTGTAATTTTTGGAGAATCCTAGCGGACCTTATTTTGTAACCCTAACTTTTGCCTAGGCTACCCTTTATTGTCGTTCGGGTATCCTACCGGGTTGACCCTATCTTTTGCGTAGCCCCCTTTGTGGGTTTCCTACCGGGTATTCTGCCCTTTTCCTTTTTGGCCTTTGGCTTCTATGGGCTTTTCTGTATCTTTTTTTTTGTGTATTTATTTTTTGTTCACAATATTGGTGAAGCATGACTTTCTTTTATGGTGAGGTAGAGTCTTATTTTTTTGTGCTTCTAATAAACTAGCTTGATGGTAATGGCAATGGCGAATGTTGATTATTTGGATGCACTTCTTATTTTTCTTCTTCTTTTTGTTTACTTAGACAGGGTTATTCATGAGGTCTAGTCAAAAATAGAGAGAAGAGAAGCAATTTGTAAGAAGTATTCTTTATTAATTAATAAGGGAATATGTGCCCTAAAATGCCTGGGGGTCGGGCTGGCCCCGGGGGATCATCTCTAACAATCATGGGGTTTACATCCCTTAGAAAAAGATCTCCTAATGACTAGGGTAGCTCTTGACGCTTGCACCCCTCCACCTCGGAAGATCTGCTTGAGTGTGCGGAGGGGAGACTTCCCTTTTCTTCTTTCCGCTCGGCCCTTGGTAGGGTCATATCCTAGGCCATGCTTGAAAGGATTATCTTTGAATTCTAGGGGTTCCCTCGCCCTGGGAATCTGCCCCTAGTCCTTGGCCAGGATGGTAGCCATGCTTCAACATCATGCGGGCTACCTTTGTGTTTTTGGGAAGTCGCTCTATACTGGCAATTTCGAGCGCTTGAAAAGATGTTTCAAGGGCCTCTTCAACCGCATCCACATAAGGTTGGGTAGACGGTCCACTGATCAAAATGTCGTATTCTTCTTGGACCATGATCAATTTGTCATCCACTATGAACTTGACTTTTTGGTGGAGTGTTGAAGGTACTGCCTTAGCGTCATGAATCCAAGGCCTGCCGAGGAGACAACTATATGCTGGAGTAATATCCATTACATGGAAATCGACGTTGAAGATAGTGGGTCCAATTTGGATTGGCAAATTAACTTCTCCCACTACTTCACGTTTTGATCCGTTGAAGGCTCGAACGATGGTGCTGCTTGGGCGCAGACGGGTTCCTTGGATATTCAACTTGTCCAGTGTGCACTTGGGCATCACGTTCAAGGAGGACCCGTTATCCACAAGAACTTTGGCGATGAGGTATTCCTTGCATTTGACTGAGATATGCAAGGGCTTATTGTGGTTTGACCCCTCGAGGGGGAGTTCTTCCTCTATGAAGGTGAGGTGATCGCTTGCCGTGATGTGACCGACGATCCTCTCAACCTTTTCTTGGGATATGGTATGAGGTACATGCGCCTCGCTCAAGACCTTCAGCAGGGCATTTCTATGCGGTTCCGAGCTCATTATCAAAGATAGCAACGTGATCTTTGTGGGTGTGCGATTGAGCTGGTCTATAATGGAATACTCACTTTGCCTTATGAACTGGAGTAATTCCTCTGTCTCCTCCTTGGATTCCTTATTTTCTTTTTCTTCTTCGGTCTTTTTATTTTTTTCATTTATTCTTGAGGACCTCTTCTTGTGTGTCCTTGGGGGAGTAGACTCTTCCACTTCTAGTCATGCCCCCAATGCCGGCTATATTTGTTATTTCTTCTTTTATTGGTGGAGATTCTCCATATCTCCACGGTACAACTTTATTTGATTTGTAGGGGAAAGGACGTGGCATAAATAGTCGCACTAGTGTCCTTGCCCCCTCTTCCTTATTCTTGAGGACCAACGGTTGAGGCTTATTATCCTCTTGCGGTGAGTCGACCGTTGGGGTAAGCTTTATTAGGAGTGGCCTTCTCTCCATTCTTCTGATTTGGAAGACGTGTCAGTTAATCCTTCCTTTTTATTATCTTATTTATTAAGCGTGAAGGAGGGGAAATTAAATATGCAAATGAATGTCATGCATGCAAGTAGACAATTGTGGAAAAGAGGAAAAATTTCATTTATCCATTCAAAAGGTGTACATTCCCCTACTCCATACTACGAAGCAACTTTTGGCAAAAACGGAAAAGCCTAAAGAAACCCACAGGCGGGTCATGATCTCTATGTAGTTCTCTTTCGGCTTCCCGGACGTGACGAGCAAGTGCTTCGCTTTGCTTTTGGACCGCCTGACTCATATCCTCGCTGTACTTTTGAGCCTCTTTGATCTTCGCCTCTTGATGGACAACCAAGGCTTGCAGTTCGTCGAGTTTTGCAACGGCTCGGTCTTTCTCTTGTAGTACTTGGCCGTACTGAGCTAGCCCGTCTCTTTCTTTGCAGCGTAGCTCAGCGAGACTTTTGTTGAGTCTCCGGTTGGCCTCTCTCTCTTGGCGTATGTCTGACCGAGTCTTGGTGAGTTCTTGCAACAATTCCTTGATCATCTGAGCCTATTTTGCTGATTCGGCCTCAAGGTGTGCAGACTTGGCGGTTATTTTTTGAAGTTGGCTATCCGAGCTGGTTCTGGCAGTTTTGGATGCTCGGATAGCTTGTTCGTTTGAGTCAGCACATTGATCCTTGAGGCACTCTATTTCATGATCCTTTTTCTTGCACTGCCTTTGCAGACCATCTATGGTGAGGATAGATTCTTGCTTTCTTTCTTCAAGGGCCCTCATCTGGGCTCCCATGATTTCTATGCTCTGGGTCAAGGCATCGACTTGAGCCTGCAACTCTTCACTATTGGCGCTTGTAGTGAGTGTGGTGGATGGTTGAGCCATCCCTCTTCTTTGTCTCCACACCTCGTAGTCACTGGAGACAGTCACTCGAGCTTTTCCTAGCTCTCTATCTCCCATATAGACTGGTCTCTCCCATGCTCTTCTCACGGCTAGTGAGTTGGCGATTGTGCATGGGTCTCCGAAGAAACACAGTCCTCCGAGTTCCCCCCGAGAGATGGTAGTTTGAGTCCTCATGAGCTGTCTCATAGCTACTCTAGGTGAGTAGGCTATGCAACCCCTGAGTCCTATCAAGGGTACGTTCGGATAGTCTCCACATTTGATGAGAACTGCGCCAGGTCGGAACCAAGGGCAGACCCAGGATATACTGTTGGCATCCCTTTGTTCGAACTCATCCCTCCATTCTGAAGTTAGGCATCGTTGGAGAGGGATTTTGGAGAAGCTCCTCAAAGGATCGGGGAATATCCCCATGTGACTGGAGGCGTAGAGGTGCGTAGCGCTCCACACCAATAGTAGTGAAGAGCAGCAGCGAAGTGTTTTTCCTTGCTTCTGGCGGCAAAATTCCACCGAGAGCAAGGTGTCGGCAAGAATTGCAGGCAAGGGGCTCTTCGAGTTCACGTCCCAGGCGAAGAAGGCGTCCATGACGGCTTGATCCACTGTGTCGAGGTGGAAGGGAAACAAGATAGTTCCAAAAATGATTAAAGCTAGGGTTTTATTGAAGGCGACCCACTTTGTCCTTTCTGCCAAGTCAGACAGGTGGTCTTCTAACATCGAGACTTTCCAACCTTGGACGTTCCTTTTCCTATCAGGGCAGTCTGCCGGAAGGGTAGTTGAATGATGGCAGCGACTTGTGCTGCAAGAGTATATGCCCCGTGGCGGATATGGACCCCAGCTGATTTGGGCCATTTCAACATAATCTCATACTCCTCCAAGGTAGGCACCATATCGAACTGCGGAAATTCAAAGCATCGCAAACTGGAGTTTCAAAAGTGGATTAATACCCTGAGGAACACTTGATCGACACAGATCTTTAGCAGGTTGAGAATCCGTCCATAGGATTTTTCAAAGTCGGCGCGGACCTCCGGTGGCATTACTGCGCAAAGCCGTTCCAACTTCTCAGTATGATATCAGGTAATATCCACCTTCTTTAATTGTCTACTAGTCCCCTCCATTTTTCTAAAACCAAAATGCATATTTTATGAAAAATGATGCTTATTTGAATGAATGTGAGTGTTTATTTTTGTTTATCATGTTTTGTATGGTATTTACGTATTTTTTGTTTTTGAAAAAAATAAACTACCTATATGAATGATGTTTATGAATCAGGTCCCATTTATCGTTTTGGAAACAAATTTTTATTTTTTGATTTTTATTGCTTGATATTTTATAGCCTTTTATCTCTTCTGTCGGAACTACATGGCTACTTAGCTTGCAAAGAACCTAAAACCAGGCTAGCTAAAAGGCAGACTGTCCGAGATAAAATGTGGCTTTATGCAAAAGAATATTTAGCGTCCCTTATCTCTTCTGTCGGAACTGCGTGGCGACCTAGCTTACAAAGAACTTGAAACTAGGCTAGCTAAAAGGCAGACTGTCCGAGATAAGGGCGTTTATTGCGAAAATTTTTTTTTGTGATTTTTCTTCTGTTGTTTGGTTATGCTATGCAACAGACAAATGCAACAAACATATGCACACACAATTCGATCATCCGTGAACAGGCGAGAATTCGTTTTTATCACGAGGTAGGGTTTTCTTGTAGAAAAGTGAATTGGCGAGGGTAGGTTCTAACTGTTTTCACCAGGCTAAGGCCCCCAAGGTGCCCCCATTATAAGGTCCCCACTCTCCAGCCTTCCGACCATGCTTAGCACTAAGGCCATAGTCAGTCTTGTTGCCAAAAGAGGAAGGTTATCACCTTGAGTGGTGGTTTCCGATCACACCGGTGGGCACAAGGCCATCACTATAGCGAACCGTACCTGCCACCCACTCCCTATGGTTTTCTCACTTGCCCCCGGGTATAGAGGGAACTGTTGTGTGCAAGGGTTTGTGTACAGTTTGTATTTCACACAATTGCATAAGTATAAACAAGCAACAGTTATTAAAGCCAAACCGTAAAACATGTTATAATACAAGGTAGGGCAAAAGCGTTATTTTCTTGGTTTATTTCTTTTTTAAGCTGGCCCATCACTAAATGGGATCAACTCTCTAGGCTTCCCCAGTGGAGTCGCCATCTGTCGCCGCCGTCAAAACGAGGGCAGTCGGAGCGACGCGATGGTTTTTGACTCTCTATGTTTTCGCGTTTTTTATTGGTGGTTACAACGCCTTTAGGTTGTCCAATAATCGGGCTGAACCTAGGGGCGAGGTTTTCGAAAAGGTGCTCTTCGATTGTCCGATAATCGGGCTAATCCAAGAGCTAGTTTTTGAGGGTTCTCTGGAGTCGCCACCGACGTTTTTACCAGAAACATCGGAAAAGGAGTTTAAAGGCGTTGGTTTTCGAAAAACCAACTTTGGTCATTAGAACCAGAGTTGGGTAAGGGAGTTAGTTATGCGTAAAGGAAGTGTTAGTTCCTTTACGACGCCCCTTCGGGTTCCCTATGATAGGCCAGCTATTCTGTTAATAAATAAACTGGAAAAATACGCTTTTGCCCTTTTATTTTGCGGAATTTAAAAATTATGACTACATGGCCCTAATGTTTATTGCATAATTTAAATAAAGCGGTAAAAGGTAGAGAAAGAGAGTAGAGACCTTCGAAGCAAGCTTTCTATTTAATTCTTTAAAAATAGGGTGCTTTGTGGCAGCCCTTCACTCTACACGGTGTCGGAAACCTCTCGAAACGCTCTAAAAACACTCTAAAGACACTCAGAAGCTCCGAAAATGCGTCAGAGGGATTCTAGAGAGAGAAACTCTTGATGTGACTAGAGAGAGAGTGAGAAAGTTGTGTGGTGTGTGGAAATGAGGGGAGGGAGCGCCCTATTTATGGGGATTCGCGCCTGTCAGGTCCAGACGACTGTCTCGTCTGACAAGGTTGAGACGGCCGTCTCGACATTCCAGACGGCTGTCTCGCCTTGCAGGAATGGCAAGACGGCGGTCTCGCCAAACGAGACGGCGGTCTCGCCTTTTGCGAGTGGCGAGATGGCCGTCTTGCCAAACGAGACGGTGGTCTCGCCACTTGTGCAAGGCGAGACTGCGGTCTCGACCCCAAAAGGCGAAAATCCTTATTTTTGTGCCAAAAATCCCTCCTATCCTAGTATGGGGCCTAATAGTCTCTCCTAGTGCCTTCTTAGGCTTCATCCATCTTCGAAAAGGAGGTCTTCTGATCTTTATTGTGAGACCGGGCAAGATTTGGGGTCTACACTCCCCCTCTCTTTATTGTCTTACTTATATATTTAAATTGCGTAATAGATATTAGGGTCATGTAGTCATTATTTTAATTCTGCAAATAAAAGGGTAAAAGCGTCTTTTCACAAGTTTATTTATTAAAATAGCTGGCCTATCATAGGGAACCCGAAAGGGGCGTCGTAAGGGAACTAACACTTCCCTTACACGTAACTAACTCCCTTACCTAAACTCAGGTTTTAACGACCAAAGTTAGTTTTCAAAAACTAACGCCTTTTTACTCCTTTTTCGATGTTTCTGGTAAAAACATCGGTGGCGACTCCATAAGAACCCTTCAAAATTAGTTCTTGGGTTAGCCCGGTTATCGGACAATCCAAGAACGCCCTTTCGAAAACCTCGCCTCTAGGTTCAGCCCGGTTATCAGACAACCTAAAGGCGTTGTAACCACACCTATAAAAATGCGAAAATTGGAAAGTCGGAACCATCGCGTCGCTCCGACCGCCTCGTTCTGATGGTGGCGACAGCTAGTGAATTAGCAATCGTAAATGTGTCTCCGAAGAAACATAGTCCTCCGAGCTCCCCTCGGGATATTGTAGTTTGGGTCCTCATGAGTTTTCTCATAGCTACTCTCGGCGAATAGGCTATGCAACCCCTGAGTCCTATCAACGGTATGCTTGGGTAATCCCCACATTTGATGAGGACTGGGTCGGGTCGGAACCAAGGGTAAACCCAGGATAATTGGTTGACGTCCCATTGTTCCAACTCGACCTTCCACTCTAAGGTTAGGCGTCGGTGGAGAGGGATTTTGGAGAAGCTTCTCAAAGGGTCGAGGAACATCCCCATGTGACTAGAGGCGTAGAAATGTGTGATTCCCCACACACAAAGTAGTGAAGAGCAACATCTAAGTGCTTTTCCTTGCTTTTGCGGAAAAATTCCACCCAGAGCAAGATGTCGGCAAGAAGTGCAGGCAATGGACTCTTCGAGTTCACGTCCCAGGCGAAGAAGACGTCCATGAAGGCTTGGTCTACTGTGTCGATATGGAAGGGAAACAAGATTGCTCCAAATATAATCAAGGTTAGGGTTTTGTTAAAAGTGGCCCATTCTGCCCTTTCAGCCAAAGCAGACAGGTGGTCTTCTAACATTGAGACTTTCCAACCCTGGATGTTCCCTTTTTCTATCAGGGTAGTCTGCCGGAATGGCAATTGGATGATGGCAACGACTTGTGCTGCAGAAGTATATGCCCCATGGCGAATATGGACCCCGACTGATTTGGGCCATTTTAGCATAAGTTCATACTCCTCCAAAGTGGGCACCATATCGAACTGCGTAAATTCGAAGCAGTGCAGACTAGAGTTCCAAAAATGAACTAGAACCCTGATAAAAATGGGATCGACACAGATCTTCAACAGGTCAAGGATTCGTCCATAGGATTTTTCAAAGTCGAAGCGGACCTCCGACGACATTATTGCACAAAGTCGTTCCAGCTTCTCAGTATGGTACTGGGGAATGTCCACTTTCTACTAGTCCCCTCCATTTTCTAAACACCAAAAATGCATGTTTTATGAACATGATGCTTATTGTAGGTATGCATGCGAGTATTTGTTTTTCCTATTTATCATGTTTTATCTCTACATGATGTATGGTGTTATTCGCGTATTTTTCAGAAAAATAAACTACCTATATGGATGATTTTAATGTTTATAAACAAGGTCCCATTTATTCAATTTGGATCTTTATTTGATTTTGTTTTTAGATCCTTTTATCTCTTCTGTCGAACTGCGTAGCTACTTAGCTTACAAAGAACCTGAAACCAGGCTAGCTAAAAGGCAGACTGTCCGAGGTAAAATAGTTTATTGCGAAAGAATATATTAGCATCCCTTATCTCTTCTGTCGGACTGCGTGGGTACTTAGCTTACAAAGAACCTAAAACCAGGCTAGCTAAAAGGCAGACTGTCCGAGTTAAGGGTGTTTATTATAAAGATATTTTGTTTTTATCTGTTGTTTGGTTATGCCATGCAATCAAATGCAACAAACAAATGCACACACAATTCAGTCATCTGCGAACACGTGAGAAGACAATTTAATCACGAGGTAGGGTTTTCCTGCAGAAAAGTGCATTGGCAAAGGTGGGTTCGAACTGTTCTCACTAAGGCTTAGGCCCCCAAGGTGCCCCCATTATAGGGTCCCCACTCTCTAGCCTTCCGACCATGCTTAGCACTAAGGCCATAGTCAGTCTTTATGCCAAAAGGGGAAGGTTATCACCTTGAGTGGTGGTTTCCGATCATACCGGTGGGCACATGGCCATCACTACGGCAAACCGTACCTGCCACCCACTCCCTATGGATTTCTCACTTGCCCCCGGGTATAGAGGGAACTGTTGTGTGCAAAGGTTTGTGTACAGTTTGTATTTCAAACAATTGCGTAAAATAAACAAACAACAATTATTAAAGCCAAGTAATTAAAGCATGTTATAATACAAGGTAGGGTAAAAGCGAAAGTTCTTAGTTTATTTATTAAACTAGCCCATCACTAAATGGGATCAACTCTCTAGGCTTCCTCAGTGGAGTCGTCATCTGTCGCCGTCGTAAAAAAGAGGCGGTCGGAGCGAAGCGATGGTTCTGACTTTCCATTTTTCACGTTTTTATGGGTGACGTTACAACGCCTTTAGGTTGTCCGATAACCGAGCTGAACCTAAGGGTGAGGTTTTCGAAAGGGTGTTCATGGATCGTCCGATAACTAGGCTGACCTAAGAAAAAGTTTGAAAGGGTTCTTATGGAGTCGCCACTGATGTTTTTACCGGAAACATCGAAAAAGGAGAGAAAAGGCGTTGGTTTTCCGAAAACCAACTTTGGTCATTAAAACCAGAGTTGGGTAAGGGAGTTAGTTACGTGTAAGGGAAGTGTTACTTCCCTTATGACGCCCCTTTCGGGATCCCTATGACAGGCCAGTTATTTTATAGATAAACTGTTGAAATAACACTTTTACCCTTTTATTTGCAGAATTAAAATGATGACTACATGGCCCTAATATCTATTACGCAATTTAATATGAATAAAAAAAGACAATAAAAGAGAGGGAGAGAGTGAGGAAACCTCCGAAGCAAGCTTTTGATTAATTCTCTTGAAAAATAGGGTGCATTTTGACAGCCCTTTGCTCTTACAACGTCGAAATCTCACTCGAAAACGCTATAAAAAGCTCTTTTAGACACTCAGAAACTCCAAAAATGCTTCGGAGGGGCTCTAGGAGAAGAATTTTGAGAAATTGTAGAAGGGAAGGTGGAAGAACTGTGTGAAATGAAGGGGGGAGCGCTCACTATTTATAGGGATTCGCGCTTGTCAGGTTGAGACGGCGGTCTCGACTGGCAAGGTCGAGACGGTGGTCTTGCCATTCGGGACGGCGGTCTCGACTTGAATCAATGGCGAGACGGCGGTCTCGTTTGGCGAGACGACGGTCTCGACTTGCCAACTGGCAAGAAGGCCTTCTCGGCAAACGGGAGGGGATCTCGCCAATGGTAAGTGGCGAGACGACGGTCTCGACCCCTAAAGGCGAAAATCCTTATTTTTGTATAGAAAAACCTTCCTACTCTAATATGGGACCTAATAGTCTCTCCTAGTGGATTTTTAGGCTTCGTCCATAATCAAATAGGAAGTCTCCAACTCTTATTTTGAGGTCGGGCAAGATTTGGGGTCTACAGGGGTTTTCGATCTAGCAGGCTACCCTGATTTTTACCTAAGAATATCCTAGCAGGCATTTATTCTTTTCTTATATTTTTTTATGCTTCCTCTTTTTAGATGCATGTTTTGATCTTTGATTAAAGGTCCTTGCGCATATTTATAATTTATCAATAAAGAGGCATTTCCATAATATTTAGTTAAGAGAAAGGAAATAAGAGGGAATTTTGTTAATAAATGAGCAAAAGTTTATTTCTTTTACAGAAGGATTATAAAGGTATTTAGAAGAATGGATGGTTAGGTTTGGTTGTACTGTATAAGTTTACATAGTCATGCCCATGATATCTGCCCCCTTTGTTCTCCTAATTGCTTCAGTTGAGATGCTTGAGCTCAGAGTGAAGACTACGCAGGCCGCTTGCTCCCGGAAGAATGTTACCTTATAATTAGTAGTTCAGAACTTCGTAGTTTGTGACCCATTTTCCAATTTTATCCTTCTGGGCTGGAAGCAATTTCTTTATCACTAGATCCCCTTCTTGGTAAGTATAAGGGTGGACCTTTTGGTCATAAGCCCTTTTGATCTTCTTTATAAGCTTGTCCGTGACATATAACATTCAGTCATTTTTCTTCAGTAAGATTTAGCTGGTCATATCGGATTTGAACCCATTTGACTTTTGTTAATTTTGCTTCCATTATAATTCGCAGGGAAGGTATTTCGACCTCTATTGGAAATACAACCTCCATACCATATACAAGGGAGAACGAAGTAGCTCTTGTGGAAGACCTTACAAACGTTCGATAACCGTGAAGGACAAAAGGCAACATTTCATGCCAATCCTTATAGGTCTTGACCATCTTTTGGACGATCTTTTTGATGTTCTTATTGGCTGCCTCTACTATTATCAGTAGTATGTAATTTTGAAGTCCTGGCATATTTCCTCCATCATCTTATTATTCAAGTTGGTTCCATTATCAGTAATGAGACGATGTGGGATGTCGTATCGACATATAATATTCCTCTTGACGAAAGTAGTCACCACCTTTTTGGTCACATGTGCATAAGACGCGACCTCTACCAATTTAGTAAAATAGTCAATGCCCACCAAAATGAAACGATGACCATTGGACGCTCTAGGTTCGATGGGTCCTTTTGTCATTATCATTAATTCCCTCAGGGTATTCACCCTTTGTCAGGTATCGCTTTATGTCATGATACCAAGGGGATTTATCTTTTTCGCTATCTACTGTCATACAAAAGGCTTATTTATCATGTCTTCTGACTTGGATGACGGGCATCTCATGTTCTTGTTCCAATGCAAACATGGATGACAACGTAGCGAGTGCATCTGCAATATGGTTATCTTCTTGAGGGATGTACTTGAAACTGACGCTCTCCATCCTCGAAATCATATTACGAATGTGCTTTAGATAAGGGATTAATTTGGAGTTCCTGGTTTCCCATTCACCCTTGAGTTGATAAATGACAAGGGATGAGTCACCGAATATTTCAAGCTTAGTCGCCCCATGATCTAGAGCTGCTTGGATACCTAAAGCACATGCTTCAAATTCAACCATATTGTTTGTGCAATCAAAGTTCAGCTTGGTTGTTATCGGGATATATTTCTTTTCAAGAGATATTAAAACAGCTCCAATCCTGTGTCCAAGTAGGTTCGAGGCTCTATCAAAGAACATAATCCACACATTATTTTTGGGTTTTTCATGTTGGATATGCATTATATGCTCATCTGGAAAGTCGTCTTGGAGGGATTGATATTCGTCAGTTGGTCAATGTGCCAGGTAATCTGCTAAAGGACTACCTTTGATAGCTTTTTGGGTGACATGAACGATGTCAAATTATGAGAGGAGTACTTGCCACCTGACTATCCTTCCAGTCAAAACGGGGTTTTCAAACAGATATTTGATTGGATCCATTTTGGAAATCAACCAGGTCATGTGTCTAACCATATACTGTCGAAGACGCTGAGTTGCCCATACCAATCCACAACATTTTTTTTCGAGTGATGTATAGCGGGTTTCATAGTCTAGGAATTTCTTACTATGGTAATATATGGCTTGTATCATCTTGTTCACCAAGTACACATCCCATAGATTCGTCGAGGATTGAAAGATAAAGGATCAAAGGTTTTCCTTCAATGGGTGGTACCAACACTAGGGGATTGGTCAAACATACCTTAATCTTTTCAAAAGCTTGCTGACACTCATCGTTCCAAATTGTCGGTTGATTTTTATGCAACAGCTTGAAAATGGTTGTACACTTATCGGTTAATTGTGCAATGAACCGTGCAATTTAATTTATCCCACCCAAAAACCCTCTGACTTCTTTTTCTATTCTTGGTGGGGGCATTTCCCAAATCGCCTTTGTTTTATCATGGTCTACCTCAATTCCCTTTTTACTAACAATGAACTCGACGAGTTTACCCAATCGTACTCCAAAAGTACATTTAGCAGGATTTAGCTTAATCTAGTATTTCTGAAGTCGGTTGAATAACTTCCTCAAATATTGGAGATGGTCCATCTCGTTTTTGGACTTGGCAATCATATCATCTACATAAACATCAATCTCTTTGTGGATCTTGTCGTGAAATAATGTTACCATAGCCCTTTGATAGGTGGCTCCTGCGTTTTTGAGTCCAAAAGGCATTACTCTATAACAGAATGTACCCCACGGTGTAATGAAGGAGGTTTTTTCTCTATCTTCGACATCCACCTTAATTTGGTTGTACCCCGCGTATCCATCCATGAAAGAATAGAGTGTTCGTAGCAGTATGATCTACCAACATATCAATATGTGGTAAGGGAAAATCGTCTTTTGGACTTGCACAATTCAGATCCCTATAATCTAAACACACTCTAATTTTTCTGTTTTTCTTTATGACTAGCACAATGTTTGCTAGCCATTTGGGGTATTTGGACACGATTAGAAAATTGGCATCCAACTGTTTTTCCACTTCCTCCTTACTTTTCAAGGACCATTTGGGCTTTACTCTTCTGAGCTTCTGTTTAACTGGCCGAAATCCTTCTTTCAATGGTAATCTGTGTTCCACTATACTCTCATCAATTCCATGCATGTCATGGTAAGACCATGCGAACACGTCCGCATATTCTCTTAAAAATTCTATCAACCCTTCCCTGACGTTATTATCGATTTGGGTATCGATATTTACTTCTTTCTTATTATCTCCTTGTCCTAAATCGATGACCTCATTTTTTTCCTGATGGGGTTGTATCAATTGAGCTTCTTTTTCCAACATTCTTTGCATGTCCGGAGAAATGGTCCCCTCCTTACTGTCTGACGCAACCCATTCGCCTTCGGCTTTCGGATCCCGTAGAGAGTTTTCAATCATAGACATGACTATATGATTACGCTTTGGTTTAGATTTTTTATTAAATATGAGAAAATATGAGAGAAAAAAGAATGAGAAAGAATATGAATATTATGACAAATTCCTCATTGTATTAATGAAAGGAAAAGTAATTACAAAGCCCATTTTAATCAAAAACCTTTGTGATCATGAGCACAGATCACAAGAGATACATCGAAAGTTTTATTATTATTATATTTTTTTCAAACCAAAAGATGTACAAAATGAGGAGCCCTAGTTAGTTGGCCTTCTCTATCCTGCCCTTTACTCTAGTTTTGATAAAGGCTTGTCATCCACCTTTGGAGTAGAGGCGTTGAAGGTGATCCATCCTACATCAACTAAATCTTGGATCTTATGTTTTAAGGCCAAGCAATTATCCGCGGAGTGTCCCAGAGCATTCGAATGATAATCACACTTCTCATTAGGCTTGTACCATTCCAGATATGGTGGATCCATATTCTTTGGAGGGACGCGTGCTAGGAGCTTGGGGTCTAGCAGTTTTAATAATAGACTTCCATAAGAGGTTGGGATGGGAGTGAATTTCCTCTCTTGTCTATGTGATTTGGTTTACTGCAAAGAGGAGGAAGGAGTGGCAAAATTGATAGCGTTTATGCCTCCCTCCTTCTTCTTGCTGAAGGACATTTTAAATGTTGCAGTGGAAGAAGAAGGTTGTGCAATCCTTCCACTTTTTAGTCCTTGCTCCACTCTTTCTCCTATAGTTACCACATCTGCAAAGAGTGTCGACGTGTTCCCTATCATTTTGTTGTAATAGGGACCATCCAAGGAATTGATAAACATGGATGTGGTTTACTTGTTTGACAGAGGGGGCTCTACTTGAGCTGCCAATTCCCTCCACCACTGGGCATATGCCTTAAAGGACTCGTCATTTTTCTTACTCAGCAATTGTAAATATGACCTATCTGGGGTCAGGTTGATATTATATTTATAACAACAGAGGAAAGCATCAGCCATTTTTCTCCAAGCCTGGACTTGTCCTCCTTCCAATTGCATATACCAGTTTAGAGATGAATCAACCAAGCTCTCCTGAAAGCAATGAATCAGGAGCTTCTCATTATCAGCATACACAACCATCTTACGGCAGTACATTGTAAGATGACTTTTAGGACAAGTCATTCCCATGTACTTTGGGAAATCTGGAATCTTGAATTTATGGGGGAATTGAATATTTTTAACGAGGCACATGTCAGCCACCTCTTTGATATCAAAATTATGACCCTCCATGGCCCTTAACCTCTCTTCGAGAGCAGTAATCTATTGTTTGGAAATCTTAGGAGTACTGATATGTAGTGTCCTCCTGTCAGACTGGACATGAGATCCCTGTTCATGTTCAAAAATGGGTTCCTCTTCTTCCTCATGGTGGGAGGCATGTTCACTTTGAGGACCCTCTTTATGGAGACTTTGTTGACGCATCATCTCCATCATTTGAGCATTTGCTCCTTCACCAAGTTAAGCTCGGTGGTGAGTTTGCGATTTTGCTATTCAAGTTGTTCCATCTTCTTGGCCTTTTGCATGTGGGTGAGGACGGGTAGAAGACCAACCACTTTCTAAATGATTTAAATATTTTATTATAGCTTTTTATTATGAATGATTAATGTGGGATAGATATGTCTTAGATGATAGCTTTGGTATCTTCTTAAAATCTTATGCTTTAGGGAGTACCATACCCACCTTAGTGTGATGGTTCCTTTTATCAAAGGTTACCATCATACCTTAGCACACTTATCTCTACTAGGAAGGTTATAAACTCACTTGGGTCTCTTATGCTTTTTTCTAAGGATATCTAATGCCCCCTAGTGTGAATGTGCTTATGTATGAGAGATTTTATGATGATGTATACTTTCCTTAATGCATTTATTTTCTCTCATAGTTTTACCACTTATTGAATGATATGGTATGAATGACACGACCTTATCAAAAATCTTTTTATTGTAAGAGGTATATATATTGCTTTAAATTGTTTTTATATTTTTTATACCCTTTTATCTCTTCTGTTAGTCAACGTGGCTACTTAGTTTACAAAGAACCTGAAACTAGGCTAGCTTAAATGAAGACTGTCTAAGATAAAGTTGGTTTATCTTTATATTTTTCTAGTTTTTAAGAATTTTTTTTTGTTTTAACTGTTGTATGATTATTCTATACAAATGCATCAAACAAATGCACACACAATTCACCCATCCACGAGCAGAGCCACGCTGTTTAATCATGAGGTAGGGTTTTCCTGCAAAAAAGTGCTTTGTTAAGGTGGTTCTAAACTGTTCTCACCAAGGCCAAAGGTCCGTAAGGTGCCCCCATTATAGGGACCTCTCAGTCTTCGGATCATGCACGAAACTCCGTGTCAACATCCTTGGACCGGAAGAATAGAGTTATTACCTTGAGTTGGTGATTTTTCGACAACGGATGTAGCCCTGTGTGCCAATAAGTTGGTCATATCTGCCACCCACTCCCTATAGGTAATCACTCTTGCCCCCGGGTATAGAGGGACTGTTGTGTGCAAGGGTTTTTGTGTACAGTTTGTATTTCAAACAATTTGTAGAAAGTAATCATACAGCAGTTATTAAAGCCATACAATAAAACATACAAAGAAGGTTAAAGGCATAATTTCAAATCTTTATTTAGTTTGAATTTATCTGTCACTAAATGGGATCAACTCTCTAGCTTCCCTAGTGGAGACGTCATCTGTCGTCATCGTCCGTTCTGACGTCTGGGGACATCTCGAACGTTTATGCGAGCGGTTGCGATATGATGGTTTAGACTCATGTTTATTTTGTAAAGAATATGATCATTGCTTACGAGGTGCTCAATAACTGAACTAACCTCTAATAAAAGCAAGGTTTTCGTAAAAAGGGTTCTAAGGAGTCACCACCAATGTTTTTACCATAAACATTGGAAAGGATAAAAAGGCGTTGATTGTAAGAAAAACCAAACTTGGCCATTATAACCAGAGTTAGGTAAGGGAGTTAGTTACGTGTGGGGAAGGTATTAGCACCCCCACAACGCCTCTTTTGGGTTCCCTCTGACGAATTAATTCATAAAATAAAGATTAACCTCTAATTCTGAGTATTTGAAAATGATTCATAATAATTCTAATTGGCTATGTAAAGAAATCAAGACTTGTGAAAATTGTCCTAAATTGCAAAATAAAATTGCATATCTGATAAAGACTGTCTCCAAGTTTGCATAAGGTAAAACTAATCTTGATGTTCTTCTTGGTTCTCAAAAGCTTGTTATTGATCGTGCTAGTATTGGTTTCAAACCTATCATTGGCAAGAAAACTAGAGCTTTCAAAAACTATTTTTCATATAGAAAACCAGTTTCATCACCATTCATTACTTGCTTCTACTGTATGAAAAATGGGCATTCTGTTAAATTTTTTAAAATTAAGAAATATGCAGTTCCAAAAGGATGAATGGAATGGGTTCCCAAAAAATTATTGAAAATAACCTAAGTGGACCCTATTATCTTCAAAAGGGTACCAAGATTATGTTAAATTCTTTTACAGGAACAACAAATTGAAGATCTTTGGTACCTAGATAGTGGTTGTTCAAAACACATGACTGGGGATATTGAAAGAATTAATGGTTGAGTTCAAGAGGGGGGGTGAATTGAACTTTAAAACTTTTTCGCAAAACTTACTTTCTTTTGGAAGAATGAGTTATCTTTATTTAATCTTTGTGAAGGTAGTTTGGTTTAAACACAACAAGTTTATTGACAGAAAATAAAAGAGATGAAAGAAGAATATTAACACACAAATTTATACTGGTTCACTCTAATCCAGAGCTACATCCAGTTCTTGACAAACCAGTCAAGTCTCACTAATACCAAGTGAAAATTTACAACCAGTAGATACTCACCAATCTACCTCAAGAACTATCTTGCAAACCCACAAGACAGAATCTTGAAAAACACCCAGTAACCAAACCCAGTTACCGTACCAAGTGCAGATTACAATCCAACCTGCACAAACAACTTTTACAAAAGAATATAGAAAGAAAAAACCTGGACTTGAAGTTTCTAATTGTCCAGAACCAATTCTATCAGCACTTTCTCTATCTGAATGACCACAATTCTGATCACAACACCTTATGATATGAAAAAGATTCTTGAATGCAGAGAAAGTCACGTATGAAAGTTTCACAGATTGATTTCACAAGTTTTCTCAAGTGGTGTGTTGTATTGTGTTTTCAAAAGATAGATCAAATCTGTATATATAGAGTAAATCGGAAAAACGAACGTTTCATCCGTTAAAAACTGTTTTAGAGAGTCATAAGATAAGTTGGTTAGTAGTAAAACAGGTTTAGAAAAGACTCGATCGATTAAAACGAAGTATGATAGATTAGACTGAGTTATGATCGATCAGAATGAAACTATGATCGATTAGACTGAGTTATGATCGATCAGAATAAAACTATGACCGATCAGAATGAGTTATGATCGATTAGAACAAAACTATGATCGATCAGAGTATTATTTCAATCGATTAAAAGATCGGTTCAATCGATTGATTTCATTTAAAGTTCCATTTAATCAATTAAGACATCGATTCAATCGATTGATTTCATTTAAAGTTCTATTTAATCGATTAAGACATCGATTCAATCGATTGATTTCATTTAAAGTTCTATTTAATCGATTGATTCGAGTTTTAATGGATTAAAACAACTTAATGAAAAATGACAACTCTCTGTTTCAATCGATTGAAAAACATTTTAACAGATTAAATTCCTGCAAACACTCAGTATAAAAAATAGTCTCTCTGTTTTAACAGATTGAAAAATATTTCAACAGATTGATTTTCTAAAAACTCTTAGACTAAAAAAGGTCTTTCTGTTTCAACAGATTTAAAATCATCTCAACAGATTGAAAATGCGAAACTTGATATTGAAAAATTCATTGAGTTATTTTAACTTGTTGATTCCGCGAATCAATCAATTGAATTTTCGATTATGTAAGACCATTTATTATGTTAAGTGATTTTAACAGATTGAAAATCCTTTTCAACAGATTGAAAAAAAACTTAGTTTATTCTTTTAATTCTTAAACGTAAGTTTTTTCATAGAAAAATGATTTTCAATGATATGCAATATTTTAAGGTGCTTATCACAAAATATAATGGCCTATCAAGAGATTAAGTGCTAAAACTTAAAAACCTAATCATCTACACACCCACAACCTAAGTTATATTTATGTCTTCATCAAATCCACCAAGTGCTTCAGATATCTCAAAGTTTCAAAATTCAAAACTCAAAAATGGTGGGACTGTTATTTATGAAGATAATAACAAAGGTAAAATTCTTGGAATGGGAGATGTCAAGTGTGCAGTATCAGGTATCATTAACAATGTATTGTATGTTGAAGAGTGAAAACATAACTTGATCAATATCAGTCAGCTTTGTGACAAAGGTGACTGTCGCCATCGTCCCCTCGCGGAAGGAAAAACGAAATGTGAGAGCAGTCGCGACGCGATGGTTGAGACTCACGTTTTCGTAAAATAAGTTGGTCATCACTTTTAGGATGCTCGTTAACCGAACTATCCTTAAAAATGAGGTTTTCGCAAAAAGGATTCTACGGAGTCGACACCAATGTTTTGACCATAAACATTGAAAAAGGATAAAAAGGCGTTGGTACAAAAAACCAATTTTGGCCATTATAACCAGAGTCGAGTAAGGGAGTTAGTTACGTGTTGGGAAGGTGTTAGCACCCCATAACGCCCCTTTCGGAGAAAATAAAGACTTTTAGAAATTATGATTTTACCCTATTTATATATTTGCAGTATTTATTAAATATCTACATGACCCTAATTTCTAATGCATACAGAGGAAAGCGATAAAGGAAAATGATAAAAGAGTAAGAGATTGAGAAGAACCTCCGAAGCGAGCTTTTATAGATCTTTAAATTTGAGGACACTTTTTGGCAGTCCCTCATGAAAGTGAGGAGATCTTATTGAACTTTATGATAGAATGAAGATTTTGTGGATTTGATGAAGTCAAAGGCTACTTGGGTTTAAAGCTAGAGTATTTAGTGAGTTATCATCAATATTAATAGGTATTCATTCATATCTCTCTGCTGCATGAGGTTTGATCAAACTTGTTGTTATCAGTTAAAAAGATTAAAACAACTTAAGGGAATTTTTGTCAAGTGTTTTAATCGATTAAAACTTGTTGTTATCAGTTAAAAAGATTGGCAGAATTATAATTGATTAAAACGCAAATTAATTGATTAAAACAACTTAGAGATTTTTTGTTTAACTATTTTAATCAATTAAAACATCGTCGCATCAGTTAAAATAAATATGGAAAATGATTAAGTACATTTTAATCGATTAAAAGAAGATTTAATAATTGATTAAAAGAAAGTTTTAACCGATTAATTAAACCAGTAGTTGAAAAACAACTCTATATAAATAGAATTTCTTCAGTCTTTTTAATATTATCTTTAAGCAATCAATCAAGCAATCATAAAAGAGATTTTCAACAAAGAATTGCGCAAGTTTTGTAGAGTTTTACAAAGTTCTTTCTTGAGGTATTTTGCTTTATTTTTGTGAAGAAACTCATACTGCAGGAGCTGCATAAATAGGGTTTGATTGTTCTGATTTCTTCTTTTTTTATTTCTTTAATTCTTTACTGAATTGTTGGTGTCTAGAATTGTTGGGCACTGGTTCTGTAGCTAGAATGTGGCTATAGATTGGTTCAAGAACTGGAACTTGGTTCTTGGGGAAGGTTTAGGTGCAAGAACTGAAATTTGGTTCTTGTGGTAGATTGGGTGTTGTGAGATTCAGAATTGTAATCTCTAATACATTCAATCTAGTGGAATTCAGCTGTAATTTGGCTGAAAACTGGATGTAGCCCTGTGGTTTGGGTGAACAAGTATAAATATTGGTTGTCCTTTTCTAAACCTTTACTTTCTTGTGTCTTACATTGAATTGCTTATTTTTCTTGATTCAAGAAGTGATAAAAATTCAAAATCTTTGAAATAGATAATCTGTATTCTGTAAATTGCAAAAATCTTTCAAAGATCAATTCACCTCCATCTTGATCTCAGCCTACATTTCTAACAGTTGGTATCAAGAGCAGGGTCTTGAAAATTACTCAAGACTTTCGGTCCAAATCTTTTCATGGCTAAAAACCAATTTACCTTTTTCTAAGGGTGCTTCTATTAACAGACTTCCATTGTTTTGTGGTACATATTATCCATTTTAGAAGATAAGGATGAAGATCTTTATTGAATCTATTGATAGAAATGTTTGGGATGTAATTGTAAATGGTACACTAATTACAGAAAAAGAATGGTCCAGCTTAAATGATGAAGAAAAGAGAAAAGTTCAAAGTGATTGCACTGCTAAGAACATAATTACATATGCTCTTAACATGGATGAATTTTTCAGGCTATCTAAATGCAAATCTGCCAAAGAAATGTGGGAAATTCTTGAGGTGACCTATGAAGAAGCAATATATATATATATGTTTGATGGCTAATCTGGATTTTCCAACCACCAGCGTAAGTTTTGATTCTTTTATTAATTCTATGAATTATAGCTCATTACAGGATGCTTTTAATGAAATGCATGAAGTAGAAAAAAGACTTGAAATAGAAAATAAAAGATTAAAAAGCTTGAACAACAGGTTAGAAAACAAAATCAATCTACTTGAATAGAAAATTCTTGATGAAGAAACTTATGCTGGATATTTGAAAATGATTGATAACAATTCTGACTGCATGTGTAAAGATCAAGAGGATTGTGAAAATTGTCCTGAATTACAAAAGAAACTAACATATCTAATAAAGACTGCTTCTAAATTTGCACAAGGTAAAACCAGTCTTGATGTTCTTCTTAATTCTCAGAAATTGGTTGCTAGTATAGGTTTCACACCTTTTGTTGGAAAGAAAACTAGAGCTTTCAAAAATTATTTCTCATACAATAAACCTAATACATCACCATTTACTACATGTTTCTATTGTATGAAAAATGGTCATTCTGTTAAATTTTGTAAAATCAAGAAATATGTTGTCCCAAAAGGAAGAATGAAATGGGTTCCCAAGAAATCATTTCAAATAACTTGTAGGACCCTATTATCATAAGAAAGGGTACCATATTGTGTTATTTTTTGCAGGAACAAACATCTGGAGATCTATCGGTACCTGGTGAACAAATAAGTATTATGGATATGAAGGATCTAAAAATTTTCAGGAACTGGTTGTTTTAATTGATACAAAACTTGTTTTAATCGATTAAATTCACTTAAAAAGAAACTCTGAAAAGTTGTCCGTATAGTTTTAATCGATTATTCATCGAATTAATCGATTAAAAGCTCTTGGTTTTACAACTAATATTCCAGATCTCTGTTTTAATCGATTAAAAATGATTTACATAAGTTAAAATCATTAAACAAGTTCAAAATTAATCGATTCTTTCTTATTTTGATCAATTAATATTATGTTAGTATTTCATTAACCATATACAGTACTAAATTAATCGATTCTTTCTTGTTTTAATCGGTTAATTTTTTGTCCCCGTACAAAATTAATCGATTATATCTCCTTTTAATCGATTAGTACCACAACTATATCAATCTGTTTTTCAGGAACAACAAACTGAAGATCTCTAGTATCTTGATAGTGGTTGTTCAAAACATATGATAGAGGATATCTTAAAATTTTACAGTCTAAAGCTAAAAAATGGTGGTACTATCATCTATGGAGATAACAATAAGGGCAAAATTCTTGGAATTGGTGATATCAAATGTACAAAATTAACAATGTATTGTATGTTGAAGGATTGAAACATAATTTGATCAGTATCAGCCAGTTGTGTGACAAAGGTCACAAAGTCATCTTTGAACCAGAACAATGTCAAATACTCAGATCAGGTTCAAACTAGGTATTGATCACTGATAAGAGAATCAATAACATTTACATGTTAAATACTAATTCTACCAATAACTGCTATCTAATTCCCAAAGAAAATGATTCATGGTTATGACATAGAAGATTAACACATATTCATATGCATCATCTTAACAAATTGATTTCCAAGGATCTTGTAATAGGTCTACCTAAACTAAAGTTTGTGAAAGACAAAGTATGTGATGCATGTCAAAAGGGCAAACAAATAAAAGGTACTTTTTTGCAGAAAAATGTTGTTTCAACTTCAAGACCTCTTGAACTTTTGCATATGGATCTCTTTGGTCCTTCAAGGACTATAAGTTTAGGTGGGAATCTATATCCATTGGTTATTGTAGATGATTTCTCAAGATTTACCTGTACAATCTTTTTAAAATTGAAATTCAATACTTTTCATGCTTTTAAAAATTTTGTTAAACAAATTCAAAATGAAAAAGGCTATTTCATTTCTATCGTCACCGTCCGTTCCGACACCTCGGGGCATCTCAAACGTTTATGTGAGCGGTTGCAATATGATGGATTAGACTCACTTTTTTGTAAAAATATGATCATTGCTTCCGAGGTGCTTAACAACTGAACTAACCTCTAATAAAAGCAAGGTTTTCGTAAAAAGGGTTCTATAGAGTTGCCACCAATATTTTTACCACAAACATTGGAAAAGGATAAAAAGAAGGCATTGATTTTAAGAAAAAACAAACTTGGCCATTATAACCAGAGTTAGGTAAGGGAGTTAGTTACATGTGGGGAAGGTATTAGCACACCCACAACGCCCCTTTCGGGTTCCCTATGAAGGATTAATTCATAAAATAAATATTAAGAGAAATTATGCTATTACATTATTTTATTACATAATATTAAAAATGGTTATCTACATGATCCTATTTTCTACTGCACATAGGAAAGCAATAAATAAAGCAATAAAGAGAAGAGTAATGAAAAGAACCTCTGAAGCAAGCTTTCATTACAAATCTTCAACTCTGAGGATGCTTTTTGGCTATCCTCCCGCACTACAAGGACTCTCCTCTCCCGAATACAAGAAAAGAATTTTAGACTATCGAATGTCGGATATCTCAGAAGAGATTTCCTTAACCGATTGTTACCTTATAGGCAATCAAAAAGATCATTCGAGAACTAGAAGTGTATGAGAGAGTAGAGAAAGGTGAAATTATTGTGAAAAAGCTGCAAATGGGCCCCCTATTTATAGTTTTCGCTGTCAGAACTCTAGGAAGGTTGTCTCAGCCTCAGAAAGGTGGGACGCACGTCTCAGCCACTTGGGACGGCTGTCTCGAGTGTTTTCTTCAAATTTTGCGTTTTATTGCTTTAGAAAAGCTCTCCTTTCTTCAGACGGAAGCTGATTGATGCTGTTAGATGTCCACCGAAGCTTTACCCATCTTCGGAGCGGAAGTATTTTGATTTTTATTGAGAGGTCGGGCAAGATTTGGGGTCTACAGCTGCCCCCCTTCACCTGCCTAATTTTCTGTTCGCTTAATGTGCCTATGAAATCAATTGGTAGGTGAAGGAGTTAACCCTCTTGCCCTGTCATCCTTTGGACGCTCCTTTACTGAAGTTGCTGATCCTCTGGATGATGAATGTTTTTATAGGTACAAACCCCTATCTAGTTTGATGAGAATGAACCCTCATCTTGTCCGAACCCCCTTCTGTAAGGCTCTTGTGAATACAAACTCCCACCAGGTCTGAGTCCCCTTCTGTAAGACTCTTGTGGGTACCAACCGCCACCAGGTTCAAACCCCCTTTTGTAAGGCTCTTGTGAGTACAAACCCCCACCAGGTCCGAACCCCCTTCTATAAGGTTCTTGTGAGTACAAACCCCCACCAGGTCCGAGTCCCCTTCTGTAAGAATCTTGTGGGTACCAACCCCCACCAGGTCCGAACCCCATTCTGTAAGGTTCTTGTGAGTACAAACCCCCACAAGGTCTGAGTCCCCATCTGTGGTCCTTGATCATATGGTCCTTGATGACAAATACCCAGTTTACTCTGATTCTGTGGTGGATACAGTACATCAGTACCAAATCCCCTTCATTCAGTACTGCATGATTGCTCCCCCTGGGAGTAAGCTGCCAGGCCACTAAAAATGCAAGAACTCTTTCTTCAAGTTTCAACTTTCCAGTGTTGAAGGAACTCACAGAGTCACGCTCATTTCTCAAACACGAGCGAAAGTATTGAACTTTGTTGAATTCGTCCACATCAGAGGTATATCCTTTAGTGACTTTCACGCCTTCATTCTTGAGTCCAGCAACATCTTTCCAAACAGTGGGAGTAACCTCTATTTCCACTCCTTTAACTTGAGTTCTGAGTGTAGAGCCTTCAAATGACAGATTAGTGAAGAAAACTTTGATAAGGTCAGGATAGATTTTACCATTGAGCTCAAGGAACTTCTGAAGCTACTGGTGTTGCAGCAGCTTCCGAACACCTCTGAATCCTTCAGCATCCAACCACGAGAATTTCAGAACCTTAGGAATATTAATTTGTTTCCTGCTCATTTCGTGAATGAATAAGTCCATCTTTTCTTGGTTCCCATTGAACCAGGATTCAATCCGCCCTCCTCCTGAGGTTCCTTGCACAACAGATGAGGATTCTCCTTTGCTGAACTTCTTCCTCCTGGATTTGGTGCGCTTCAACATTTTCTTTTGAGAGATGAACCGAAAAACAGAGAAGAGAGAATTTCAAAGAGAGAGTACAAGATTTTCGAATCAATATTACATGATAAGAGGAAATGAGACTCTTCATCTACTTTGAATAGTCAAGTTTTGTCTCTTTGTGAATTACTGCTTTTCTGCTCCATGTGTCACAGATGGTAAAGGCAAAGAGAGAGAAAGAGAATTGTTACTGTGATATTCAATTACCTTCACATCTGATTTCCAATCACAGTCATTCAGCTTTTATTGGATAACTATGACATTTAAGAAAGTAGCTGAAGTTGTTCCCAGTTCTAAAGGCACTCATCCCAATCTGCAGTAAGTTATTAGAGGCAACGCATACACTACTAACCCTAAAAAAATTAACCAATTGATTTTCCATAAAATCAATTGATTTTCAATTACTGATATAGATGCAGATCATCATAAGTAAAATAAATCGATTGATTTGTAAAAGAAACACATGCAGAGCAACAGAGTTATTGAAATAAATCGATTAAAAACTTATTTAATCGATTAAACGGGTAATACATCATGAACATAGATTGAGAATCAGGAAATCAACAGATTATTTCGCAATTTCAATCGATTAAAACACATAATTTCAGAATTTTTAGTCAATTTAATCGATTGAACATGTTATCAACCTGTTAAAAAGCACAGTATCATAATAAAGAATCAATTATTCAATACTAGATATATCCAGAATTCCTAATTCAGTTCTAAGCATATTAAGTCTATCTCTAGGGAGTGGTTTGGTGAACAAGTCAGCTAATTGTTTTTCAGTTTCAATGAATAAAATTTCACAATCACCCCTAGATACATGTTCTCTAATAAAGTGATGTCTAATTTCAATATGCTTAGTTCTAGAGTGTTGAATAGGACTTTTAGTTAGATTAATGACACTAGTATTATCACAAACCAGAGGTACTGTGTTGAGGAATACTCCATAATCTTTCAATTGTTGTTTAAGGTAGATACTTTGAGCACAACAACTCCCAGCTGCTATGTATTCAACTTCAGCAGTTGAAAGAGCTACACATGCTTGTTTTTTGCTGTGCCATGATATGAGACTGCTTCCCAGTAAATGGCATGTACCAGAAGTACTTTTTCTATCCAATCTACATCCTGCAAAGTCAGAATCAGAAAATCCAACAAGTTTAAGAGATGCACCTTCAGGATACCATAGTCCAACATTAATGGTTCCTTTAAGGTACTTGAGAATCCTTTTAGCCGCGGTGAGGTGAGATTCCTTTGGATTTGCCTGAAATCTAGCACAAAGACAAACACTAAACATAATATCAGGCCTACTAGCAGTCAGATATAGAAGAGATCCAATCAAACCTCTATATTTAGTTTGATCAACTGATTTTCCTTTTTCATCTAAATCTAGACAACAGTTAGTAGACATGGGTGTGGAGGATTCTTTGCAATTATGCATATCGAATTTCTTCAACAACTCATTACAATATTTAGATTGATTTAGAAAAATACCATTCCTTAATTGTTTAACCTGGAGACCAAGGAAGAATTTCAATTCTCCCATCATAGACATCTCAAATTCACTTTGCATTTCCTTAACAAATTTATTACACAAGACATTATTAGTAGAACCAAAAATGATATCATCAACATAAACCTGCACCAGAATAATGTCAGATCCAGATTTCTTAATGAATAAGGTTTTGTCAACTTCACCTCGTTTGTAGCCTTGATCAATTAAGAAATTACTTAGCCTCTCATACCATTGTCTAGGAGCTTGTTTTAATCCATAAAGAGCCTTTTTCAACTTGTAGACATGGTCAGGATGCTTGTGATTTTCAAAACCAGGAGGCTGAGCAACATAGAATTCTTCATTAATGAGTCCATTTAGAAAGGCACTCTTGACATCCATCTGGAGTAATCTGAAACCACTAATACAAGCATAAGCTAATAATAGTCTAACAACTTCAAGTCTAGCTACTGGTGCAAAGGTTTCATCAAAATCAATTCCTTCCTGTTGATTATATCCTTTGGCTACCAACCTAGCTTTATTTCTAGTAATAATGTCGTGTTTATCTAATTTGTTTTTGAATACCCACTTAGTACCAATTACATTGATATCTTTGGATTTAGGAACTAATTCCCACACATTATTTCTTTCAAACTGATTAAGCTCATCATGCATGGCACTAACCCAATATTCATCATTTAATGCATCCTTAACAGTTTTAGGTTCAATTTGTGAAATGAATGCCATATGATTGCAGAATTGATGAAGAGAATGCCTAGTGGATACTCCCTTATTGATTTGTCTAATGACATTGTCTAGAGAAAGATCTCTAGGGACAATCCATTCTTTAGGAATCTCATCCAAGATATCTTCTTCCTGTTCTTCAGCAATTCTTTCTGGTGGATCAGCTTTTGTAGGATCAACTGACTGATCACCTTCTTCGACAATATGCTGATCTAAATCACTAGGATGTTTTAACTGATAAGAATTATCAGTTAAATCGTCATCATCTACAGTCCCTGTTGTTTTATTCTGCAACACTCGAGAAGACTCATTAAAAACAACATGTACTGATTCTTCAACAGATTTTAGTGTCAGATTATAGACTCTATATGCATGACTGTTAGAAGAATAGCCAAGAAAGATCCATTTATCAGATTTTTCATCAAACTTGCCAATATTTTCTTTCCCATTGTTTAAAACAAAACATGTACATCCAAAAACCCTGAAATAGTTTATGTTAGGTTTCCTTCCTTTGTAAAGTTCATATGGGGTTTTCTTAAGGATTGGTCTAATCAAAACTCTATTCAAAACATGGCAAGCAGTGTTTGCAGCATCTGCCCAAAAGTATTTAGGTAAAGCATTTTCACAAAGCATTGTTCTAGCAAGTTCCACAATGGATCTGTTCTTTCTTTCCACAACACCATTCTGTTGAGGACTTCTCGGAGCAGAAAAGTTGTGTTTTATGCCATACTTTTCACAGAACAATTCAAACTTTTCATTTACAAATTCTTCACCATTGTTACTTTGAATAGAAGTAATGACATAACCTTTCTCATTATGTAGAACCTTGGCAAGCTTTTTAAAAGATTTGAAAGAATCAGATTTGGCTTTTAGAAATATAGTCCAAGTAAATCTGGAAAAATCATCAACAATTACCATGATATAGAGATTACCACCTAGGCTTTTATTTCTTGAAGGACCAACCAAATCCATGTGAAGCAGTTCCAAAGGTCTAGAAGTAGAAACAATGTTTTTGTTTGAAAAGGATTTTCTAGTTTGTTTACCTTTTAAACAAGCTTCACAGATTTTGTCTTTCAGAATTTGAAGCTTGGGTAGCCTAGAGACTAAATCTTTAGAAATCAGTTTGTCAAGATGATTAAGATGAATATGTGCAAGCCTTCTATGCCATAACCAAGATTCTTCTTCTTTAGTAAGAAGACAACTTTGAGATGAGATAGAATGCTTGATATCTAGCATGTAAATGTTATTTAACCTCTTACCTACCAACATTACCGTGTCAGATTTTGGCTCACAGATTAGGTAGATTTCTGGTTTGAAGATAACCTTGTGACCTAGATCACATAATTGACATATACTGATTAAATTGTGCTTGAGACCTTCAACAAGAAGAACATTGTGAATAGTCACGGTTTCACCATCTCCTATATCTCCAGAACCTAAGATTCTTCCCTTGTTGTTATCTCCATATGTCACGTGTCCTCCATTCTTCAATCTCAGTTTCTGGAATTTTGAAATATCACTTGTCATATGCCTTGAGCATCCACTGTCCAAGTACCAAAGTGATTCTTGTTGTTGTTCCTGAAAAATCAAACATCAAGTATTTGGTACCCTTAATTACTTTGGGTCCTTAGTGGTCAAATTTTCTGTTTCACATATTTTGGAACCCATCTCATTTTACCCCGTGGCACAAAGTGTTTTCTAATATGACAAAATTTTATAGTATGCCCTTTTTTCATACAATAATGACAAGATGAGAAAGGAGATGTTGTTGGTTTTCTAAAAGAAAAGAAATTCAAATATCTTTTAGTTTTAATCCCAACCTTAGGTTTGTACCCAATTCCATTATGGTCAAAAACACAGTTTTGGGACCCAAGAAGTGTATCTAAGTTTTATTTGCCTTGAGTAAACTTAGACAGAGTTTTAATCAAATACTCAACCTTATTCTGCAAAGAGATACACTTTTCACACTTGTTGTTAGCAGCAGTATTACTAGCAGATGAATTATTGTAGATTATCTCAAGATGTTCCATATTGATCTTACTTTCTAGTAATTCTCCTTCTAGGATTTTAACCCTATTCTCTAACCAGTTATTTAGTCCTTTTAACCGATTATTTGTATGAGATAAATTCCTAGCTTCATTATGCATTTCATTGAAAGCATTTAATAACGTGCTGTAATTCATTTCATTTTCTGTGGGGGTTGAACTTACATGCGATGAAGAGGATTCACAGCCAGCCATTAAGCATAGATTCACTTCTTCACCTTCAGATACAGAACTAGAGGATGAATCATTGTCTTGCCAAGCTATGTAGGCCTTTTTCCCTTTGTACTTTAACTCTTTCTTGTTTTGATTCTTGGATTTTTTCTGGACATTCACTCCTTATGTGTCCCTGCTTACCACAAGAATAACAAGTAAAAGTATTTTAAGTAGATTCAGTTCTTTTATCAGTGTAACTTTTAACTTGGCCAGGTCTGTTCTTCTTTCTAAGAAATTTCCCAAACTTCTTAACCAACAGAGTCAGATTCTCAGATTCATCTTCTTCAGAATTGCTACTTTCTTCAATTGTCTTGAGAACAATGTTTCCGCTTTTCTTTTCTACATTTTCTTGTTCTCTAAACCTATTGATCTCCAACTCGTGTTCCCTTAGCTTACCAAACAATGATGCAGTAGTCATCTCAGTTAAGTCTCTTGATTCTGATATAGTTGTCACCTTTGGTTGCCAAGTTCTGTCCAGACATTTTAGAATCTTGATGTTTAACTCTTCCTTGTCAAATGTCTTGCCTAATCCAATTAGATGATTGACTATATGCGTGAATCTTTTCTGCACATCTGCAATGGTTTCACCTTGCTGCATTTTGAACAATTCATAGTCCCTAATTAACTCATGCTTTCTTGCCCTTTTCACATCAGAGGTACCCTCATGAGTGACCTCTAGAATCTCCCACATTTCTTTAGCAGAGGCACATTGAGAAACCCTGAAAAACTCATCAAGATTTAAGGCAGAGGTAATAATATTCTTAGCAGTATAATCATATTGTACTTTCCTATTTTCTGCATCAGTTAATTCAGCCCAGTCTTTTTCAACAATTTTACCATCTACTGTATGAGTTGGTTTGAAAGGCCCATTAACAATTGTATCCCAAATACCCCTATCAAGAGATTCAATAAAGATTTTCATTCTAACCTTCCAGAAAGAATAATTCACACCAGCAAATAGAGGAGGCCTATTAATAGGGGCTCCTTCCGAAAAACTCATCTTTCCCTTAGCCATTTAAACCTTTGGACCGAATTCTTGAGTAACTTACAAGAACCAGCTCTGGTACCAATTGTAAGAATTAATGGTTGAGTTCAAGAGGGGGGGTGAATTGAACTTTTGAAAACTTTTTGAAAAACACTCTTTCTTTTGGAAGAATGGTTAAACTTTATCCAATCTTTTGTTAGGCAGATTTGATTTTAAACAAAGCAAGACTATAAGCAAGAATTAAAAAGAGATGAAAGCAGAAATTCAACACAAGAGTTTATACTGGTTCACTCTTTCCCAGAGCTACGTCCAGTTCTTGACAAATCTGCCAAGTTCCACTAATTCCAAGTGAAAAATACAAACCAGTAGATATACACCAATCTACCCCAACAACTATCTTACAACACCACAAGATAGACTCTTGAATTAACCACCCAGTAACCAAACCCAGTTACTGTAACCAGTGCAGATTCAAACCCAATCTACATAATTAACCTTTGTACAAGTATGAAAAGAATAAACCTGGACTGCAGCTTTAACAATATAGAAGTCCAGAAGCAATTTCCCCACTCAGAACTTTCTCTCTTGATGAACTTTCAACAATCTTGATCTAAACGCCTTATGATATGAAAAGTTTTATGAATGCACAGAGAAAGGCACTAATATGATAGCTCAAAAATTGCTTTCAAATGTTTTCCAAATTGTGTATTCTAACAGAGAAATCAAAACTGTATTTATAGAGTAAAGGAGAGAAGTCTGATAGATTCAATTAATTAAAAATGCCTTGGAGTCGTAGATGACCGATCAAAATAGTTTTATGACTGATTAGAATAAGATATGATTGATCAGAATAAGATTGTGATCGCTCAGAATTAGATATGGTTGATCAGAATTGAGTTGTGATCGATCAGAATATTTTTCAATCGATTAAAATGTCGTTTCAATCGATTGATTTCATTTAAAAATTAATTCAATCGGTTGTTTCGAGTTTTCAATGGATTGAACCAGTTCAAAGAAAAATGGTAGCTTTCTGTTTCAACAGATTAAAATATATTTCAACAGATTGAAATCCTGTGATACTTTAAAGTGAAAAATAACATCTCTCTGTTTCAACAGATTGAACTTGATTTCAACAGATTAAAATTGCGAAACCTTTAATATGGAAAAATCATTAAGATCATTTTAACCTGTTGATTCTGCGATTCAATCAATTAAAATTTTGACACATATGAACATTTCCTATTTAAATGATTTTAACAGATTGAAAATTCTTTTTAATAGATTGAAAAACTCAGTTTGTTCTTTTAATGCTAAAATGTTGGTTTTTCATGCAGTAAAATAAGTTCAATGAGATGCATCATTTAAAGGCGCTTATCACAAGATCTATTGAACTATCAAGAGATTAAATTCTAAGCCTATGACCTATCTATCTACACACCCACAAAATAAACTCTCTAAACTCTATATGTCTTCATCAAATCCAACAACTGCTTCAAACCCCCTTCTATAAGGTTTTGTCAGTTGATGACCTTGAAACCTCAGGATGCTCCCTTTGTTAGTCGATCTTGTGGCTGATGAGTACGAACCCTCATCTGGTTCTGAGTCCTTTGTTATGGACTAAAAATGTGCTGGCGACTTACTGTTTCTGGTCATGCACCAATTCCATGGGGAGTATTTATTTGAGGATTTTGTGTTTTGACTTTTTTGGGTGGTCATCCAGCTTGCCAAGGATTCTTTGTTTTTGGCTTTTTCTGATAGCCATCCAACTTGTTAGTTGTCGGGTATTATTGATGATTGCCTCTTGATTTTGGCAAGAATCCACTGAGGATTTGTTGATTTCTCATGTTTGTGCCTCTTGAGTAGGAAGATGTTTCAATAGTGATGAAGAGTTTATGTTCAGTTTTGTAATGCCTTTGACTAGGCTGATTTCCCTTTTTGGGGATATTGGCTCTTTTGCTTGCCAGATCTTGCCTATGTATTCCATTGTGGAATATTCATGTTGGATAGACAAATTACTCCTTGAGGATATGAACTTGTAATTTTGCCTTTGCTGATAGGCTCACTAGGGATAATCTTTCTTTTTTATTTGCCCCCTGGGAGAATAAAGGATTTTCTCTTTTTTATTGAACCACTTGGGGAGACGAGAATTCTGACTCCTTAATTATTGATGGACTTTTGAAGTCCTTATTCTCCTTTAGGAAGTATGACGGAGATTTTGGATGAATATGCTTGATGACTCACGTGGCGGCGATGTTGAGTCATGAGGTAATATTTTTGTTGCCTGCGGAGTAGGCGAGGATCCTCTTGGGGATGATCAAGCCTTTCCTTTGACTTTTCTTTGTTGCACTTCCCTTTCTTGAACGAGAGGAGAAATGATTGGAGCTTTGGATTTCCTGAAGCTCTTTTATTCTTCTAGTATTTTCTGTTTTTCAATCACAAAGATGAAGCCTAGCCTCCGTATATGCATGATTATTGTTCTTATTTAAAGAAACTTATTTTTTATTGATTTTGACAAAGTCATTTTGTGCAACTACTTTGTGTGTGGATGTTCAAAATGCAATCTATTTGTTTATGCTAATGGGCAAGGCCTAAAAGGTCCCTTGGATAGACCAAAAGGCCCCAAATTAGAATAGGAAGGTTTTTTGTACAGAAAAATAGGGAGGACAACCTAGAAGGTCAAGACCGCCGTCCAAGAGAGGCTAAAGGCAGTAGAGGGACACAACTTTGATGTCAAAGAGGCGGCAGACATGTGTCTGGTCGAGAACATCCAGTTCCCGCCGAAATTCAAGGTCCCAGATTTCCCTAAGTATGCTGGACTAACCTGCCCCAAGAACCATCTTACGATGTACTTTCGTAAGATGGCTGCACATGCTGAGAACGAAAAACTTCTGATCCACTGTTTCCAGGAGAGCTTGGCTGACTCAGTCCTCAACTGGTACATACAATTGGAAAAGGGGCAGGTCCAAAGCTGGAAGCAACTAGCTGATGCCTTCCTTCATCGTTACCGATACAACATCGATCTGACCCCTGATAGGTCAAATCTTAGGACTTTAGGCAAAAGGAACGACGAGTCCTTCAAAGCATACGCACAGAGGTGGAGGGAAATGGTTGCCCAGATAGAACCCCCGCTAACGGATAAGGAGACAGTGGCTATGTTCATAGACTCACTGACAAGAGCTTACTACGACAAGGCGATAGCCAGTACATCTAACCTTTTCTCGGACATAGTCACCGTACAGGAGAGAGTGGAGCAAGGGTTGAGAAGTGGGAAGATAGCGCAATATTCCCATGTCGGTGTCTTGTTCAGGAAGCCCTCCGACAAGAAGGAGGAGGAAGTTGTGCATGCGATTAACCTTGCTACTCCTTCTTCCGCTCCGCAGAAGATTCGGCAACCGCGCATAAAAGAGAGGAAGTTCACTCCTATCTCAACTTCCTATGGAAAGTTGCTTCCTCAGCTGCTAGAAGCCAAGCTCTTGGCCTGTGCTCCTCCCAAAAAGATAGAGCCTCCTTATCCCAAGTGGTATAAACCGAACGAAAAATGTGACTACCACTCGGGTTCACCCGGACATTCAACAGAGAACTGCTTGACCCTGAAGTATAGGGTCCAAGAGTTAATCGACACCGGGTGGATAACCTTTGATGCCTCTACCTTTGATGTGGACGCCAAACCTCTGTCAAAGCCAGAGTAAAAGGAGGGAAGGATTGGGAGGATCAGCTCTTAGGGTTCCTTTTTTTTTTTTTTAAAAGGTCTTTCTGTTGTATTTCCCGCGGTCCTCGCCCGTGGTCGTGGGAACACTGACTAAAAGGGCATGTAAATATGCTTTCTTTCTTTTTTAATACATGAGACATTTTTTCGTCATATTAATTCTTATTCTTTTCCCTCTTCTATTTATTATTCTTCCAAAAATAATTGAATAATAAAATCTATGACTAAATCAGAACCTAAAAAACATCATGTCTGTGATTGATGAATCTCTGTGGGACCCGAAAACTAAAGGTGAATGTATCGAGTCCGACAGTGAGTAGGAGACCATTTCCCCGGACATGCAAAGAATGTTAGAGAAAGAAACGTGCATCATACAACCGCATCAAGAGGAAACATAGACTATCAATTTGGGACAAGGAGACGATGATAAAAAGATAAATATCGGCATCCAGATTGATAGTAACATCAGGGAGGGATTGATACAACTTTTAAAAGAATATGTGGATGTGTTCGCCTGGTCCTATCATGACATCCCGGGCTAGATACAAGCATAGTAGAACACCGATTGCCATTAAAGAAGGATTTCGGCCAGTAAAACAAAAGCTCAGGAGAATCAAGCCAGATTGGTCCTTGATGATTAAGGAGGAAGTACAAAGACAATTAGACACCAACTTCCTAATAGTATCCAAATACCCCGAATGGTTGGCAAACATAGTTCCCGTTATCAAGAAAAGCGATAAGGTCAGAGTATGCGTGGACTATAGGGACCTAAATCGAGCAAGTCCAAAGGATGACTTCCCCCTGCCACACATTGACACACTAGTAGATCACACTGCTACAAACACGCTTTATTCCTTCATGGACGGGTATGCGGGATACAATCAAATTAAGTTGGTCGTCGAAGATAGGGAAAAAACCTCCTTCATCACACCATGGGACACCTTTTGCTATAGAGTAATGCCTTTTGGACTGAAAAATGCAGGGGCTACCTATCAGAGGGCTATGGTCACACTATTCCACGACATGATCCATAAAGAAATAGAAGTATACGTGGATGACATGATTTCCCAGTCCAAAAATGAGGTGGACCATATTCAATATCTTAAGAAGCTGTTTGATCGGCTTCGAAAGTATCAACTTAAACTGAACCCACAAAATGTACTTTCGGAGTACGGTCAGATAAACTCTTAGGGTTCATCGTCAACCAAAAGGGAATCGAGGTAGACCCTGATAAGACCAAGGTGATTTTGGAAATGCCCCCACCAAGAACAGAAAAGGAGGTCAGAGGATTTTTGGGGCAAATCAACTATATTACCCATTTCATCGCACAGCTAACGGACAAATGTATACCATTCTTTAAGTTGTTGCGTAAAAACCAACCAATGTTGTGGAATGAAGAATGCCAACAAGCGTTTGATAAAATCAAAATATGCTTAACCAACCTGCCAGTATTGGTACCACTCATTGAAGGAAAACCTCTGATCTTATATCTGTCAATACTCGAAGAATCCATGGGATGCATGCTCGACCAGCAAGATGAAACAGGGAAAAAGGAGCGAGCCATATATTATCTCAGCAAAAAGTTCCTAGATTATGAGACCCGCTATACACCATTCGAAAAAACGTGTTGTACATTGGTGTGGGAAACCCAACGTCTCCGACAATACATGGCTCGACACACAACATGGTTGGTCTCCAAAATGGACCCAATCAAGTAGCTCTTTGAGAAGCCCATCTTGACCAGAAGGATAGCTAGGTGGCAAGTGCTCCTCTCAGAATTCGACATCGTTCATGTCACCCGGAAACCTATTAAAGGCAGTCCCCTAGAAAACTATCTAGCACATGGATCAATGAACGAGTATCAGTCTCTGCAAGACGATTTTCCCAATGAACATATCATGCACATTGAACACGAAGAGACCAAAGAAGATGCATAAACTATGTTTTTCGACGGAGCCTCAAACATGCTTGGACACGGGATAGGAGCTATCTTGATATCCCTAGAAAAAAGTATATCCTAGTAATGGCCAGGTTAAATTTTGACTATACAAATAATATGGCCGAATAAGAAGCATGTGCACTGGGAATCCAAGCAGCTCTAGATCATGTGGTAACCAAACTCAAAGTTTTCAGCGATTCATCTCTTGTCATCTATCAACTCAAGGGTGAATGGGAAACCCGAAACCCCAAATTAATCCTGTATCTAGAGCATATCCGTGATTTAGTTTCGAGGTTGGAAAGCGTCACCTTCCAGTATATTCCTCGGGAAGACAATCAATTTGCATACGCCCTCACTACTCTATCATCCATGTTCTCTTTAGACCAAGAGCATGAGATGCCAACCATTCAAACCAAGTTGCATGACAAACAAGTTTTGTTCATGACACTTGTTGCTGCCGTCAAAAAGATGCGGTCGGAGCGACGCGATGGTTCTGACTTTCCAATTTTCCCATTTTTATGGGTGATGTTACAACGCTTTTAGGTTGTCCGATAACCGGGCTAAACCTAGAGGCGAAGTTTTCGAAAAGGTGTTCTTGGATTGTCCGATAACCGAGCTAACCCAAGAACTAATTTGAAGGGGTTTTTATGGAGTCGCCACTGATGTTTTTACCGAAAACATCGAAAAAGGGGTAAAAAGGCGTTGGTTTTCGAAAACCAACTTTGGTCGTTAAAACTAGAGTTAGGTAAGGGAGTTAGTTACGTGTAAGGGAAGTGTTAGTTCCCTTACGATACCCCTTTCGGGTTCCTTATGATAGGCCAGCTATTTTACAAATAAACCTTTGAAAAGACGCTTTTACCCTTTTATTTGCGGAATTAAAATAATGACTACATGGCCCTAAATTCTATTACGCAATTTAATCATAAAAGTAAAGACAGTAAAAGAGAAGGAGAGAGTGAAGAAACCTCCGAGGCAAGCTTTTGATTAAACTTCTGAAAAGTAGGGTGCGTTTTGGCAGTCCTTCGCTCTTTACAACAACAAAAACTCTCTCGAAACGCTATAAAAACCTCTCAAAAACTCTCAGAAACTCCAGAAATGCTTCGAAGGGACTCTAGGAAGAGAATTTGAAGAAAGTGTAGAAGGGAAAGGGAAGAACTGTGTGAAATGAGGGGGGGAGCGCTCACTATTTATAGGGATTCGCGCCTGTCAGGTCGAGATGGTCGTCTCGTTTGACAAGGTCAAGACGGCTGTCTCGCCATTCGGGACGGCCGTCTCGACTTGCAAAAGTGGCAAGACCACCGTCTCGTTTGACGAGACGGCGGTATCGACTTTTCTAGAGACGAGAAGGCCTTCTCGCTAAACGGGAGGGGGGTCTTGCCATGGACAAGTGGCGAGATGGCCGTCTCGACTTGCAGCAATGGCGAGACGATAGTCCCGAAAAGCGAGACGGCGGTCTCGACCCCTGAAGGCAAAAATCCTTATTTTAATATAGAAAATCCTTCCTATCCTAACATGGGGCTTAATGGTCTCTTCTAGTGGGTTTTTAGGCTTCGTCCATCTTCGAATAGGAGGTCTTCTGCTCTTATTTTGAGGCCGGACAAGATTTGGGGTCGACAACACTAAATGGCGAGCAAGACTGAAACCCCTGGTATCATGACATCAAGCGATACCTCACAAAGGGTTAATATCCTAAAGGAATTAGTGATAATGACAAGAGGACCATTCGGAAAAGGGTTGTAGGGTTTGTATTGATCGGAGAAACCCTCTACAAAAAGAACTTCGACTCCACCCTGTTAAGGTGTGTGGATCAAGAAGAAGCTCAAACCCTAATAAAATAAATTCATAAAGGGGCTTTTGGGACCCACACACCTGGGCATGTCATGGCAAAGAAAATCTTAAGCGCAGGGTATTTCTGGTCCACAATGGAGGCCGATTGTCACCAATATGCTAGAAAATGTCACAAGTGCCAAATCTATGCCGATAATGTTCACGTTCCGCCTGCACCTCTCAGCACCCTGGCTACACCATGGCCATTCTCCATATGGGGCATTGTAGACCCCAAATCTTGCCCGGCCTCCAAATAAAGTCAGAAAGCTTCCTATTTGAAGACGGCCAGAGCTTAACAAGCCACTAGGAGAGACTATTAGGCTCTCGTACCAAGATAGGAAGGTTTTTTGGCCCAAAAATAAAGTTTCTCGCCCTGAAGGGACGAGACCGCCGTCTGGGAATACCAGACCGCCGTCTCGTTTCAACGCCAGGACGAGACCGCCGTCTCGATTTTCCAGACGGCGGTCTCGACACTCGCAAAAACGAGACGGCGGTCTGGATTTTCCAGACGGCGGTCTCGATTCTCGCCAAGTCGAGACGGCGGTCTGGATTTTCCAGACGGTGGTCTCGACCCCGTGACATGAGCGAGACGGCGGTCTCGAATTACGAGATGGCGGTCTCGACCCTGTCAGACGAGAACGGCGGTCTGGACCCTGACAGCGCGAAAAACTATAAATAGGGGCTCTCCCCCCCTCATTTCCACACAGAAAAACCAAGAGCTCTCCCTTCTCTCTAGAATTTCTCTCTCTAAGAATCCCTCCGAGGCATTTCCGGAGTTTCTGAGCGTCTTTAGGCATATACAAAGTGTCCTAAATCTTCTTTAGAATCCCTCCGAGGCATTTCCGGAGTTTTCTGAGAGTTGTAGAGTGAAGGGTTGCCAAAACGCACCCTCTTTTTGAATATAAAGCTTGCTTTGGAGGTGCATATCCTCATTCTCTATTCTTTAAAATTACTGCTATTTAAATTATGCAATAGAAGCTAGGGCAATGTAGTCACATATTTAAATACCGCATAATAAAAGGGTAAAAGCGCAATTTTCTAAGTTTAATTATTCGCAAATAGCCGGCCTATCATAGGGAACCCGAAAGGGGCGTCGTAAAGGGACTAATACTCCCTTTACATGTAACTAACTCCCTTACCCAACTCTGGTTCTAATGACCAAAGTTGGTTTTCGAAAATCAACGCCTTTTTAAACCCCTTTTCCGATGTTTATGGTAAAAATATCGGTGGCGACTCCATAGAACCCAAAATAAATAAGTCCTTGGGTTAGCCCGGTTGTCGGACAACTCAAGGACACTTTTCGAAAACCTCGTCTCCAGATTAGCCCGGTTATCGGACAGCCTGAAGACGTTGTAACCACCAATAAAAAAAACGCGAAAAATCAAAAAGAGTCGAAAAACCATCGCGTCGCTCCGACCGCGCCCCCGTTTTTGGGGAGGCGGCGACAGATGGCGACTCCACTGGGGAAGCCTAGAGAGTTGATCCCATTTAGTGATGGGCTGGCTTAAAAATAATTAAACCAAGAAAATAGCGCTTTTACCCTACCTTGTATTATAACATGTTTTATTGTTTGGCTTTCAATAAACTGTTGTTTGTTTATACTTACGCAATTGCTTGATATATAAATTGCACACAAGTCCCTTGCACACTACAGTTCCTCCTATACCCGGGGGCAAGTGAGATAACCATAGGGAGTGGGTGGCAGGTACGGTTCGCTGCAGTTAGGGCCTTGTGCCCACCAGTGTGATCGGAAACCACCACTCAAGGTGATAACCTTCCTCTTTTGGCAACAAGACCGACTCTGGCCTTAGTGTTGAGCATGGTCGGACGGCTGGAGAGTGGGGACCCTATAATGGGGGCACCTTGGGGGCCTTAGCCTGGTGAGAACAGTTAGAACCTACCCTAACCAATACACTTTTCTGCAGGAGAACCCTACCTCGTGATAAACGAAATCTCGCCTGTTCGGGGATGATCGAATTGTGTGTGCATATGATTGTTGCATTTGTATGTTGCATAAACAAACAAGAGAACAAAATCACAAAAAATATTTTACAAATAAACACCCTTATCTCGGACAGTCTGCCTTTTAGCTAGCCTGGTTTCAGGTTCTTTGTAAGCTAAGTAGCCACGCAGTTCCGACAGAAGAGATAAGGGACGCTAAATATTTCTTTCGCATAAAGCCATATTTTATCTCGGACAGTCTGCCTTTTAGCTAGCCTGGTTTCAGGTTCTTTGCAAGCTAAGTAGCCACGCAGTTCCGACAGAAGAGATAAAAAGCTATAAAATAAACAAATAAAATACAAAAAAATACAAAAACATCAAAAATATATATAAATAAACAAACTTCTGACAAAGTCAACTCATCCATATTACATCATATCATGAGTAAAGAAAAAAAAAACAAAGAGAGAAAATGAAAATGAGAGTGCATTCAGCATCATTTAAAACCTCTCATACATAAGCATACTCATGATAGCTTAAGCACTCAACATGCATTAATAAAACTGCTTGGACATTCTAGAAAGTGGTTGGTCCTCTCCCCACTCGTACTCGTGCGCAAAAGGCTAAGGCAATGGAAAATCTAGAGGAGCAAAACCGGAAGCTCACTGCAGAGGTTAACATTCTCCGCGAGCAGGTGGCCCAATTAATGGAGGTCGTGCGCCAGGGCCAGAGCAAGGGCGGTGAGGGCCAAGCTGAGCATATCCCTCCTCATGAGGAGGAGGAGGAGGAGGAGCACTTCTTTGGCGATAAGGATGTTAAGACTGCTCGCATCCTTACCCCAGAAATATCCAAACAACAACTCTCCGCCCTGGAGGAGAGGCTGAAGGCGGTCGAAGGGCATAACTTCGACGTCAAGGAGGTGGCTGACATGTGCCTCGTAAAGGACATCCGTTTCCCTCCCAAATTCAAGGTCCCGGACTTCCCCAAGTACTCCGGGCTGACCTGCCCTAAGAACCATCTTACGATGTATTGCCGTAAGATGGCCGCCCATGCTGACAACGAGAAACTCCTGATCCACTGCTTTCAGGAGAGTCTGGCGGACACGGCTCTCAACTGGTACATGCAGTTGGAGAGAGGGCAGGTCCAGAACTGGAAGCAGCTGGCAGACGCTTTCCTCCGTCGCTACCGTTATAACATTGATCTGACACCCGACAGGTCAGATCTTAGAGCGCTGAGCAAGAGGAACGACGAGCCCTTTAAAGCGTATGCCCAAAGGTGGAGGGAAATGGCAGCCCAGATAGAGCCTCCTTTGACGGACAAGGAAACAGTGGCTATGTTCATCGACTCACTGACAGGAGCGTACTACGACAAGGCAATAGCCAGTACCTCCAACCTCTTCTCGGACATAGTCACTGTAGGCGAGAGGGTGGAGCAAGGACTGAGGAGCGGGAAGATCGCACAGTCTTCCCAAGCTGGTGTCTCCTTCAGGAAGCCCGCCGGCAAGAAGAAGGACGAGTCTGTGCACGCAATCAATTTTGCCACTCCTTCTTCTACCCCACAAACGCCCAAGCAGCCCCGCAAGAAAGAAAGGAAGTTCACTCCAATCTCCACTTCCTACGGGCTGCTGCTACCTCAACTGCTGGAGGCTAAACTCCTGACCTGCGCCCCTCCCAAGAAACAGTTGGAGCCTCCCTACCCCGAATGGTATAAGCCGAACGAAAAGTGCGCTTACCATTCGGGCGCACCCGGTCACTCTACAGAGAACTGCTTGGCCCTTAAGTATCGGGTTCAAGAGTTAATCGATGCCGGGTGGATTACTTTTGACGCCTCTGCTTCTAGTACCGATGACAAACCTCTGTCGAAGCCAGAGTAGCGAAGAGGGAGGACTGGGAGGACCGGCCCTAGGGTTTCTTTTTTAAGCTTTCTCTATATCTCCTGCGGTCCCCGCCCGTGGCCGCAGGAATTTTGATTAAAAGGGCTTGTACATACATCTTCATCTTCATTAATATACGAGGCATTTTTGTCATATTCTTTCTTTTCTCTCTTCTATTTATTATTCTTTCAAAAAATAAATTGAATAATAAAATCTATGACTAAAACAGAACCTAAAACGCATCATGTCTATGATTGATGAATCCCCATGGACTCCGGAAACGGAAGGCGAATGGACTGAGTCCGACAGTGAGCAGGAGACCATTTCTCCGGACATGCAAAGGATGCTGGAAAAAGAAACACGCATCATACAACCACATCAGGAAGAAATAGAAACTATCAATTTGGGAAAAGAGGATGAGGATAAAAAGGTGAACATCGGCACCCAAATGGAAAATAGTACGAAGAAGGGATTAATACTGCTCCTAAAAGAATATATGGATGTATTCGCCTGGTCATACCATGACATGCCGGGGCTTGACACGAGCATAGTGGAACACAGATTGCCACTAAAAGAGGGGTTCCGACCTGTAAAGCAAAAACTCAGGAGAATTAAACCCGACTGGTCCTTAATGATAAAGGAGGAGGTGCAAAGACAGTTGGATGCCAATTTCCTGGTAGTTTCCAAGTACCCAGAATGGTTGGCCAACATAGTACCCGTCATCAAAAAGACCGGGAAGGTCAGGGTCTGCGTGGATTATAGGGACCTCAATCGAGCAAGTCCAAAGGACGACTTTCCCCTACCACATATAGACACGCTGGTGGACCATACCGCTACTAACACGTTGTATTCCTTCATGGATGAGTACGCAGGGTACAACCAGATCAAACTGGCCGTGGAGGATAGAGAAAAAACCTCCTTCATTACACCGTGGGGTACCTTTTGTTATCAAGTAATGCCGTTTGGGCTGAAGAATGCGGGGGCAACCTACCAAAGGGCTATGGTCACACTATTCCACGACATGATCCACAAAGAATAGAAGTATATGTGGACGACATGATTGCCAAGTCCAGAAATGAAATGGACCATATTCAATATCTCCGAAAGCTTTTTGATCGACTTCGGAAATATCAACTTAAGCTAAACCCCGCAAAATGCACTTTCGGAGTACGATCAGGAAAACTCCTAGGGTTCATTGTCAGTGAAAGAGGAATCGAGGTGGACCCCGACAAAACAAAGGCAATTTTGGAAATGCCTCCGCCAAGCACAGAAAAGGAGGTCAGAGGTTTTCTAGGCCGAATAAACTACATTGCCCGTTTCATCGCACAGTTAACAGATAAATGTATCCCCATCTTTAAACTGTTGCGCAAGAATCAACCAGCGGTGTGGAACGAAGAATGCCAACAAGCGTTCGATAAAATCAAAGCTTGTTTAACCAATCCACCGGTATTGGTGCCACCCGTTGAAGGGAGACCTCTGATCCTATATTTGTCGGTACTCGAAGAGTCCATGGGATGCGTGCTCGGCCAGCATGATGAAACCAAAAAAAAGGAACGAGCCATTTACTATCTCAGTAAAAAATTCTCAGACTATGAAACCCGTTATACACCATTCGAAAAAACATGTTGCGCATTGGTGTGGGTCACTCAACGCCTCAGGCAGTACATGGCTCGACATACAACATGGTTGGTTTCCAAAATGGACCCAATCAAATACCTCTTCGAGAAGCCCATCTTGACCGGAAGAATAGCTAGGTGGCAAGTTCTTCTCTCAGAATTTGACATTATCCATGTCACCCAGAAAGCTATTAAAGGAAGTCCCCTAGCGGATTATCTAGCCCATGGATCCACAGATAAATACCAGTCTTTGCAAGATGACTTCCCCGATGAGCACATCATGCACATCGATCACGAAGAGACCAAAGAAGAAGCATGGACCATGTTTTTCGATGGAGCTTCAAACATGCTTGGACACGGGGTAGGAGCTATTTTGATATCCCCTGAAAAGAAACATATTCCTGTAACGGCCAGACTTAATTTCGATTGTACCAACAACATGGCCGAATACGAAGCATGCGCATTGGGAGTCCAAGCAGCTTTAGATCATGGGGTCACTAAGCTCAAAATATTCGGTGATTCATCCCTCGTCATATACCAACTTAAAGGTGAATGGGAAACCCGAAACGCCAAATTGATCCCATATCTAGAGCACATCCAAGAGTTGGTCTCAAGAATGGAAAGCGTCACTTTCCAGTACATCCCTCGGGAAGACAACCAAATTGCCGACGCCCTCGCCACTCTATCATCCATGTTTGCCCTGAACCAGGAGCATGAGATGCCAATCATTCAAGTTAAACTGCACGATAAACAAGCTTTCTGCATGGCAGTAAATAACGAGCGCGATCAAAACCCCTGGTACCACGACATCAAGCGGTACCTCATGAAGGGAGAATACCCCGAGGGGATCAGTGATAATGATAAGCGAACCATTCGCAAAAGGGCCATAGGGTTCACATTGATTGAAGGAACCCTCTACAGAAAGAGCCCCGATTCCACCCTCTTAAGGTGTGTGGACCGAGAAGAAGCCCAAACACTGATAAAAGAAATCCACAAAGGGACTTTCGGAACCCACGCACCCGGGCATGTCATGGCAAAGAAAATCCTCAGGGCAGGGTACTATTGGTCCACGATGGAAGCTGATTGTCACCAACATGCCAAGAAATGTCATAAGTGCCAAGTATACGCCGATAACATTCATGTGCCGCCCGCACCTCTCAGTAACCTGGCTACACCATGGCCATTTTCCATGTGGGGCATGGATGTCATCGGACCCATCGAACCCAAAGCATCTAACGGCCATCGCTTCATATTGGTGGCGATCGACTATTTCACCAAGTGGGTTGAGGCGGCATCATACGCACACGTAACCCGGAAAGTGGTGACCACCTTCATCAAGAAAAACATCATATGTCGGTACGACATCCCTCATAAGCTCATTACTGATAATGGGACCAACCTCAACAATAAAATGATGGAGGAATTATGCCAAGACTTCAAAATCCAGCACCACAATTCCTCTCCGTACCGACCAAAGATGAATGGTGCAGTAGAGGCAGCCAACAAAAATATCAAGAAAATTATCCAGAAAATGGTGGTCACCTATAAAGATTGGCATGAAATGCTTCCTTTTGCCTTGCACGGCTACCGGACGTCGGTTCGAACCTCCACAGGGGCTACCCCGTTTTCCCTCGTATACGGAATGGAGGTCGTGCTACCAATAGAAGTCGAAATACCTTCTCTACGAGTTGTCATGGAAGCCAAATTGACAGAAGCTGAATGGATCCAAAACCGGTACGATCAGTTGAACCTAATAGAAGAAAAACGACTGGACGCCATATGTCGGGGGCAAGCTTATCAGCGGAAAATTAAGAAGGCCTACGACAAGAAGGTCAACCCCCGCACTTTCCAAGAAGGAGATCTAGTAGTAAAGAAACTGCTTCCAGCCCAAAAAGACAAAATTGGGAAATGGGCAGCCAACTACGAAGGACCCTTTGTGGTCAAGCGAGCCTTCTCAGGAGGAGCCCTTATCCTCACCAATATGGACGGAGAAGAGCTCCGATATCCTATCAACTCAGATGCGGTAAAAAAATACTACACCTAAAGACATTGCTCATGACCCGTCAGGATGAAAACTCGCAAAGAGCGTCCTGGGCAAAAGATAGGGTCGATATTCCTCGCTAGGACACGTCCTAGGCAAAAATTAGAGGTGCAAAAAAAAAAAAAAAAAAAAAATGAATGAAAGAGCAATGATTACCTTAGCCGAAAACCGCAAAGGCGACTAAGGTAATACCTCCACAACATCAAGCAAACTTCGCATAGTCTTCACTCCGGGCTCGGGCATCTCAACTGAAGGGACCAGGAGAAATGGGGAAACAAAGATCACAGACATGATTGTGGCACCCTCATACAGTTTAGCCAACCCTGGCCAGCCATGCTTACAAATTCTTTTGTAAAACCCCCATGTAAAAATAAACCATCTGGTTACATAAATAAAATCGTCTTTCTCTCTTTACCTACTTGTGTAAATGCCTCTATATTAATGAAATATGAGCATGCATAAAACAAGCAATTCAAGAAAGCATAAAAAACAAAAGACGCACATCACCAACCAGGGCCATCCCAAGAAAAATACAGGGTAGCCTGCTAGATCGAAAACCCGCAAAGGGCGGTCTAGGCAAAAGATAAGGCTTTCGTAAAAAGAACAAGCCCATCAGAATGCCTCACACGAAGAATTAAAACCCGCTAGATCGAAAACCCGCAAAGGGCGGTCTAGGCAAAAGATAGGGTCAAAACAAAAAGTAAAGACAAAAATCACGAGAGAACAAAAAGAAGGAAAGTACCGGTCACTTTCTAAATGTCCTCAAATAAAATTGCATTAACAGCATCCACACACAAATAGTCGCACAAAAATGACTTTGTCAAAAGTAAAACAAACAAAAATACTATAGGAAAACAAAAAGCATTTAGTCTCATGCTTGCATTCATGAAAAACAACCAAAAAAAGGGGTATCCCGGTATGAATTCACCGACCTTCTTGCACTAACCAAAAAGCTTTACCTTTGCCTTCCTTTACAAAAGCCAGCGTACCAAAAGAAGCTTAAAAAGGAAAAAGGCACACGCTCAAGAAAAAACCAAAATCCAAAATCGCGAGAAAAAATAAATAAAACCGCGAGAAAAAGGCAGGACAAAAATTAAGACTACCTCAACCAATAAAAACCGACTACCAAGCAAAAGTCAAACACAAAAGAAGACCCGACTACCAGCAAGAGTCGGATAACCACCAACAAAAAATCAAAAGAACTAAAATCCCCAGCAATCAATGAAGCTGGATGAACAACAAACCAAATCCCCGGTACAGTCCGGATGACCATTCAAGAAGACCAAGAATATCTACCAGAGAGCCGGCGCATGAGCCACCCGAGCAGTAAGCCGCCACTACCACCAGTCCTTCGCAACGGGACTGTACCAGCCTGATAGGGGGTTTATACCTATCAACCAGCACATAAAAAGCGCCCGCCAGGCGCATGGGCCACCTGAACTGTAAGCCGCCGTTACCACCCTGATGGGGGGTTCATACCCATCCAGTCCCACACAACGGACTACCACCCTGATGGGGGGTTCATACCCATCCAGTCCCACACAACGGACTGCAACTACCAGCCTGATGGGGGGTTTATACCCATCAACCGAAGGATCGGCTACGTCAAGAGTAGTATCCGGAGGTTCTACCACTCATCAACCGAAGGATCGGCTACGTCAAGAGTAGTATCCGGAGGTTCTACCACGTGTCAACCAAAGGGATCGGCTACGTCAAGAGTAGTATCCTAGAGGCGCACAAACACAACATCTCCCCAGAGGATCATCCGCCACAAGACGGGACGTCCGAAGGGTAGCCGGGCAAGAGGGTCAACTCCTTTACCTTCCTGTCAATCTGTCTGGCACAACAGGCCAACAGTTGACTAGTCAGGTAAAGGGGGGGCAGCTGTAGACCCCAAATCTTGCCCGGCCTCCAAATAAAGTCAGAAAGCTTCCTATTTGAAGACGGCCGGAGCTTAACAAGCCACTAGGAGAGACTATTAGGCTCCCGTACCAAGATAGGAAGGTTTTTTGGCCCAAAAATAAAGTTTCTCGCCCTGAAGGGACGAGACCGCCGTCTGGGAATACCAGACCGCCGTCTCGTTTCAACGCCAGGACGAGACCGCCGTCTCGATTTTCCAGACGGCGGTCTCGACACTCGCAAAAACGAGACGGCGGTCTGGGTTTTCCAGACGGCGGTCTCGATTCTCGCCAAGTCGAGACGGCGGTCTGGATTTTCCAGACGGCGGTCTCGACCCCGTGACATGAGCGAGACGGCGGTCTCGAATTACGAGACGGCGGTCTCGACCCTGTCAGACGACAACGGCGGTCTGGACCCTGACAGCGCGAAAAACTATAAATGGGGGCTCTCCCCCCCTCATTTCCACACAGAAAAACCAAGAGCTCTCCCTTCTCTCTAGAATTTCTCTCTCTAAGAATCCCTCCAAGGCATTTCCGGAGTTTCTGAGCGTCTTTAGGCATATACAGAGTGTCCTAAATCTTCTTTAGAATCCCTCCGAGGCATTTCCGGAGTTTTCTGAGAGTTGTAGAGTGAAGGGTTGCCAAAACGCACCCTCTTTTTGAATATAAAGCTTGCTTTGGAGGTGCATATCCTCATTCTCTATTCTTTAAAATTACTGCTATTTAAATTATGCAATAGAAGCTAGGGCAATCTAGTCACATATTTAAATACCGCATAATAAAAGGGTAAAAGCGCAATTTTCCAAGTTTAATTATTCGCAAATAGCCAGCCTATCATAGGGAACCCGAAAGGGGCGTCGTAAAGGGACTAATACTCCCTTTACACGTAACTAACTCCCTTACCCAACTCTGGTTCTAATGACCAAAGTTGATTTTCGAAAACCAACGCCTTTTTAAACCCCTTTTCCGATATTTATGGTAAAAATATCGGTGGCGACTCCATAGAACCCAAAATAAATAAGTCCTTGGGTTAGCCCGGTTGTCGGACAACTCAAGGACACTTTTCGAAAACCTCGTCTCCAGATTAGCCCAGTTATCGGACAGCCTGAAGACGTTGTAACCACCAATAAAAAAAACGCGAAAAATCAAAAAGAGTCGAAAAACCATCGCGTCGCTCCGATCGCGCCCCCGTTTTCGGGGAGGCGGCGACAGGCATGGATGTTATCGGACCCATCGAACCCAAAGCATCTAATGGTCACCGCTTTCTCTTGGTGGCCATTGACTATTTCACCAAATGGGTAGAGGCAGCATCATACGCACACGTGACTAGAAAAGTGGTGACCACCTTCATGAAGAAGAATATTCTATGTCGGTAGGGTATCCCTCATCGGCTCATTACTGATAATGGGACCAATCTAAACAACAAGATGATGGAGGAGTTATGCCAAGATTTCAATATTCAACACCACAATTCCTCTCCATACCGACCTAATATGAATGGTGCAGTAGAGGCAGCAAACACAAATATTAAAAGGATCATCCAGAAGATGGTGATCACATACAGAGATTGGCATGAAATGCTACCCTTTGCCTTGCACGGATATCAAACTTCCATAAGGACCTCCACTGGGGCCACCCCATTCTCCCTCGTATACGGCATGGAGGCGGTGCTGCTGGTAGAAATTGAGATACCCTCCCTAAGAGCTTCTCAGGGGGAGACCTCATCCTCACTAATATGGATGGAGAAGAGCTTCGACATCCAGCCAACTCCGACGCAGTAAAGAAGTATTACACTTAAAGACATTGCTCATGACTCATCAAGATGAAAACTCGTAAATAGCGTCCTCGGTAAAAGATAGGGTCCATATTCCTCGCTAGGACACGTCCTAGGCAAAAATTAGAGGCAAAAAAAAAACAAACAAAAAGAGCAATCATTACCTTAGCCAAAAACTGCAAGGCGACTAAGGTAATACCCTTCCAAAAGCAAGCAGACTTCGCATGGTCTTCACTCCGAGCTCGAGCATCTCAACTGAAGTGACTAGGATTAACAGAGAGACAAATGTTAGGGACATGATTGTTATAGCTTATACAATGTAGCCAATCTTGGCCAGCCATGCTCCTAAATCCCCTTGTAAACCCTCTTGTAAACCATTTGTTTATATCAATAAAATTGTCTTTTACTTCTTTTCTCATGACCGATTTATGAAAATGTCTTTGTGCTAATGAAACATGATTATGCATAAGGAACCAACACAAGAAAGCATAAGAAAGGAAAAGAAAAAAAGATAAAAATGAACGGTGCCTGCTAGGACATTCTTAGGCAAAAAGTAGGGCAGCCTGCTAGATCGAAAAATCGTAAAGGGCGGTCAAGGCAAAAGTTAAGGCACTCATAAAAAGGAAAAAACCCGCTAAGATATCCTTGACAAAAATTAAGGCAGCCCGCTAGATCGAAAACCCACAAAGGGCGGTTTAGGCAAAAGATAGGGCTAAACCAAAATTAAGAGCCCATCAGAGTAATCACGTGAGAATAGAAAAATAATACCAGTCACTTTCTAGATGCATTAAATAAAAGTAGATTGCATTTAAGGCATCCACACAAATAGTTGCACCAGACGACTTTATCAAAATCGAAAAAACATAAAGAACCGCTTCAGGTAAATAACAAAAACGAAAAGCATTCATGTAAGGGGACTAGCTCCGTGCTTGCGTTTGAAAACAAGAAACACTAAAAAACAAGCCTCCAAATGAAGCTCCACAAACCAAAAGCCTTCACTTCTGATGAAGCACCCGCCCACCAAAAACTGAGCTAGAGTAGTAAGCTGCCACCACCACCAGTCCTACGAAATGGGCTACACCAGCCAGATGGGGGGTTCATACCCATCAACCTGCGCATGAGCCAGAGTAGTAAGTCGCAGTCGGTCCTACAACATGGACCATTCCAGCCAGATGAGGGGTTTTATACTCATCCAGTCTTACAACGGTAGACTGCAAACACTACCAACCGGATGGGGGGTTCATACTCATCAACGAAGGGGTTGGCTACCACCAGAAGGAGCATCCTGAGGTTCTACCACTTGTTATCTAAGGGGTCAGCTACCACAAGAAGGAGCATCCCAAGGCTACAAGCACCCAGATGGGGGTTCATACTCATCAACCGAAGGGTCGGCTACCGCAAGAAGGAGCATCCTGAGGTTCTACCACGTGTCAACTAAAGGGGTCGGCTACCACATGAAGGAGCATCCCAGAGGCGCACACACACATTTTTCGTCTAGAGGGTCGGCTACCGCAAGATGGAGCATCCGAAGGACAGCTGGGCAAGAGGGTGAACTCCTTCACCCTCCAGCCGATCTTTTTGGCGTAACGAGCCAACAGTCGACTAGTTAGGTGAAGGGGGGGCAGCTGTAGACCCCAAATCTTTCCCGGTCTCAAAATAAAGGGCAGAAGACCTCCAATTCGAAGATGGCAAAGGCCTAAAAGGTCCCTAGGATAGACCAAAAGACCCCAAATTAGAATAGGAAGGTTTTTTGTATAGAAAAATAAGGAGGACCACCTAGAAGGTTGAGATCGCTGTCTCGCCATCAGCAAAGGGCGAGACAGTCATCTCGTTCGGCGAGACGGTCGTCTCGCCACTTGTCAATGGCGAGACCACCTTCCCGTTTGGCGAGACCACCTAATCACCATTTATCAAATCGATACCGCCTTCTCGATTAGCGAGGCGGTCATCTCGCCATTTGTCAAAGGCTAGACCGCCGTCCTGTTTGGCGAGACGGCGGTCTCGACCTTGCTAGGTGAGAGGACTGTCTCGACCTAACAGGCACGAATCCCTATAAAAGGAGGGTGCACTCCCCTTCTTTTCACATAGTTCTCCAACCTTTCCTTCTGCAATTTCTTCAAATTCTTCTCCTAAATCCTTCTGAAGAAATTCCGGAGCCTCTTAGTATTCTTAGAGATTATTCTAGCGTTGCGAGGAAGAGCGATCAAGGTTGTAGAGTGAACGACTGCCAAAAAGCATCCTATTTCAAGAATATTAATCCCGAAAGCTTGCTTCGAAGGTTTTCATACTTTTTATCCTTTTTTTATCGCTATTTATCTGTGCATTAGCTGCTAGGGCCATGTAGTCTTTATTTTTTAATTCCGCAAATAAAAAGGTAAAAGCATCATTTTAAGGTTTACTTATAAAATAAAAGGCCCATCATAGGGAACCTGAAAGGGGCGTTGTGGGGGTGTTAATACCTTCCCCACGCGTAAATAACTCCTTTACCCAACTCTGGGTATAATGGCCAAAGTTGGTTTTTCTAAAAACCAATGCCTTCTTTTTTTTCCTTTTCCGGTGTTTTTGGTAAAAACATCGGTGGCGACTCCATAAGAACCCTTTTCGAAAACCTCGCCCTTAGGTCCAGCCCGGTTATCGGACAACCTAAAGGCGTTGTAACACTACTTTAAAAAAAACGTGATTCGAAAATCAGAAACCATCGCGTCGCTCTGACCGCCTCTTTTGACGGCGGCGACAGGGCTTCTCTTTTATGACCATGCTGATGGGCCCCTCTTTTATTCATCTTTTGGTTTTAGCCATATCTTTTGCCTAGACCGCCCTTTATGGGTTTCTGATCTAACGGACTGCCTTAATTTTTTCCTAGAATATCTTAGGGGGCTTTTGCCTTATCTTTTGCTTAGATCGTTCTTTTGGGGTTTTTGATCTAGCAGGCTACCCTGATTTTTATCTAAGAATATCCTAGCAGGCATTTATTCTTTTCTTCTTCTTCTTCTTATTATTATTTTATATATATATATATATATATATATATATATATATATAATTTATGCTTCCACTTTTTAGATGCATGTTTGATCTTTGATTAAAGGTCTTTGCGCATATTTATAATTTATCAATAAAGAGGCATTTCCATAATATTTGGTCAAGAGAAAGGAAATAACAGGGAATTTTATTAATAAATGATCAAAAGTTTATTTCTTTTACAGAAGGATTACAAAGGTATTTAGAAGAATGGATGGTTAGGGTTGGTTGTACTATATAACTTTAAACAGTCATGCCCATGATATCTGCCCCCTTTGTTCTCCTAATTGCTTCAGTTGAGATGCTCGAGATCAAAGTGAAGACTATGCAAACTGCTTGCTTCTAGAAGAATGTTACCTTAACCGCCTCTTCGATTTTCAACTGAGGTAACCATTAGTCTTAGTTTTTTTCTTTTTTTTCTTATTTTTTTCGCCTCTAATTTTTTCCTAGTACGTATCCTAGTGACGGATATAAACCATATCTTTTGGCCAGGGACACCCTTTGCGGGTTTTCATTCCTAACGGGTCTAGAGCAATGTCTTTAACCATAATACTTCTTCACCGCATCAGAGTTGATTGGGTGTCGAAGTTCCTCTCCATCCATGTTGGTGAGGATAAGTGCCCCTCCCGAGAAGGCACAAAGGGTCCTTCGTAGTTCGCTGCCCATTTTCCAATTTTGTCCTTCTGGGCTGGAAGTAATTTCTTTAGCACTAGATCCCCTTCTTGGTAAGTATGAGGGTGGACCTTTTTCTCATAAGCGCTTTTGATCTTGTTTTGATAGGCTTGTCCATGACATATAACATTTAACTGTTTTTCTTCAATAAGATTTAGCTGGTCATATCGGCTTTGAACCCATTCGGCTTCTATTAGTTTTGCTTCCATTATAATTCGCAGGGAAGATATTTCGACCTCTATTGGAAGTACAACCTCTATACCATATACAAGAGAGAATGGAGTAGCTCCTGTGGAAGTCCGTACAGACGTTCGATAACCGTGAAGGGCAAAAGGAAACATTTCATGCCAATCCTTATAGGTCTTGACCATCTTTTGGACGATCTTTTTTATGTTCTTATTGGCTGCCTCTACTGCACCATTCATCTTAGGTCGATAAGGAGAGGAATTATGATGTTGAATTTTGAAGTCCTGGTATAGTTCATTCATCATCTTATTATTCAAGTTGGTTCCATTATCAGTAATGAGACGATGCAGGATGTCGTATCGACATATAATATTCCTCTTGACAAAAGTAGTCACAACCTTTTTGGTCACATGTGCATGGCCTCTACCCATTTAGTAAAATAATCAATGACCACCAAAATGAAACGATGACCATTGGACGCTTTGGGTTCAATGGGTCCAATAATGTCCATGCCCCACATAGCGAATGACCAAGGTACAACCATAACACTGAGAGGTAATAGTGGGACATGAACATTGTCCGCATAAACCTGACACTTGTCACATTTTCTGGCATACTGAGGACAGTCTCCTTCTATTATGGACCAAAAATATCCTGCTCTGAGGATTTTTCTAGCCATGACATGCCCTGGCGCATGAGTCCCAAAGATTCCCTCAGGAATTTCTTTAATCAGAGTCTGGGCTTCTTCATGATCTATACATCTCAACAAAGTGGAATCAAAATTTTGTTTATAAAGGTGTTTCTCCAATCAACGTAAACCCTGTAGCGCTTTTTCGAATGCTCATTTTGTCCTTATCGCTAATTCCCTCAAGGTATTCGCCCTTTGTCAAGTATCACTTTATGTCATGATACCAAGGGGATTTATTTTTTCCGCTATCTATTGTCATACAAAAGGCTTGGATGACGGGCATCTCATGTTCTTGTTCCAATGCAAACATGGATGATAATGTAGTGAGTGCATCTGCAATATTGTTATCTTCCTGAGGGATGTACTTGAAACTGACGCTTTCCATCCTTCAAATCATATTATGAATGTGTTCTAGATACAGGATTAATTCGGAGTTCTTGCTTTCCCATTCACCCTTGAGTTGGTAAATGACAAGGGACAAGTCACCGAATATTTTGAGCTTAGTCGCCCCATGATCTAGAGCTACTTGGATACCTAAAGCACAGGCTTCATATTCGGCCATATTGTTTATGCAATCAAAGTTTAGTCTGGCTGTTACCGGGATATATTTCTTTCCATGTGATATTAAAACAACTCCAATTGCGTGTCCAAGCAAATTCGAGGCTCCGTTGAGGAATATAATCCACACATTATTTTCGGGTTCTTCATGTTGGATATGCATTATATGCATTATATGCTCATCTGGAAAGTCATCTTGGAGGGATTGATATTCGTCAGTTGGTCCATGTGCCAGGTAATCTACTAAAGGACTACCTTTGATAGCTTTTTGGGTGACATGAACGATGTCAAATTCTGAGAGGAGTACTTGTCACCTGGCTATCCTTCCGCTCAGAACGAGTTTTTCAAATAGATATTTGATTGGATCCATTTTGGAAATCAACCAGGTCGTGTGTCTAACCATATACTGTCGAAGACGCTGAGTTGCCCATACCAATGCACAACATGTTTTTTTGAGTGGTGTATAACGGGTCTCAGAGTCTAGGAATTTCTTACTGAGGTAATATATGACTTGTTCTTTCTTTCTCGTATCATCTTGTTGACCGAGTACACATCCCATAGATTCGTCGAGTACTGAAAGATAAAGGATCATAGATTTTCCTTCAGTAGGTGGTACCAACATTGGGGGATTGGTCAAACACATCTTAATCTTTTCAAAAGCTTGGTGACATTCATCGTTCCAAACTATCGGTTGATTTTTACGCAACATCTTGAAAATGGATGTACACTTATCGGTTAATTGTGCAATGAACCGTGCAATGTAGTTTATCCGGCCCAAAAACCCTCTAACTTCTTTTTCTGTTCTTGGTGGGGGCATTTCCAAAATCGACTTTGTTTTATCAGGGTCTACCTCAATTCCCTTTTTACTGACAATGAACCCAAGGAGTTCTCCCGATCGTACTCCGAAAGTACATTTAGCAGGATTTAGCTTAATCTCGTATTTTCGAAGTCGGTTAAATAACTTCCTCAAATATTGGAGGTGGTCCATCTCGTTCTTGGACTTGGCAATGATATCATCCACATAAACTTCAATCTCTTTGTGGATCATGTCGTGAAATAATGTTACCATAGACCTTTGATAGGTGGCTCCTCTGTTCTTGAGTCCAAAAGGCATTACTTTATAACAAAATGTACCCCACGGTGTAATGAAGGAGGTTTTTTCTTTATCTTCGACAACAACCTTAATTTGGTTGTACCCCGCGTATCCATCCATGAAAGAATAGAGAGTGTTTGTAGCAGTATGATCTACCAACATATCAATATGTGGTAAGAGAAAATCATCTTTTGGACTTGCACGATTTAGATCCCTATAATCTACGCACACTCTAATTTTTCTGTTTTTCTTTATGACTGGCACAACGTTTGCTAGCCATTTAGAGTATTTGGACACGATTAGAAAATTGGCATCCAATTGTTTTTCCACTTCCTCCTTAATTTTCAAGGACCATTCGGGTTTTACTCTACTGAGTTTCTGTTTGACTGGCCAAAATTTTTATTTCAATGGTAATCTATGTTCCACTATACTTTCATCAATTCCAGGCATGTCGTGGTAAGACCATGCGAACACATCCACATATTCTCTTAATAATTATATAAACCCTTCTCAATTTGGGTACCAATATTTACTTTTTTCTTCTTATCTCCTTGTCCCAAATTGATGGCCTCAGTTTTTTCCTGATGGGGTTGTATCAATTGAGCTTCTCTTTCCAACAGTCTTTGCATGTCCAGGGAAATGGACCCCTCCTCACTTTCTGACATAATCCATTCGCCTTCGGCTTTCGGATCCTGTAGAGAGTTTTCAATCACAAACATGACTGTATGGTTATGCTTTGGTTTAGATTTTTTATTAAATATGAGAAAATATGAGAGAGAAAAGAATGAGAAAGAATATGAATATTATGACAAATGTCTCATTGTATTGATGAAAGGAAAAGTATTTACAAAGCCCATAAAAAACCCTCGTGATCATGGGCACTAATCACAAGAGATACATTGGAAGTTTTTATTGTTATTTATTATTATTATTATTATTATTATTATTATTATTATTATTATTATTTTTAACCAAAAGATGTACAAAATGAGGAGCCCTAGTTAGCTGGCCTTCCCTATCTTGCCCTTTACTCTAGTTTCGATAGAGGCTTGTTATCCACCTCTGGAGTAGAGGTGTCAAACGTGATCCATCCTGCATCCACTAAATCTTGGACCTTATGTTTTAAGGCCAAGCAATTATCCGCGGAATGTCCCGGAGCATCCGAATGATAATCACACTTCTCATTAGGCTTGTACCATTTTGGATATGGTGTGTCGTCACCGTCAAAAGAGGTGGTCGGAGCGATGCGATGGTTCCGACTTTCCATTTTTCGCGTTTAATTATGGGTGAGGTTACAACGCCTTTAGGTTGTCCGATAACCGGGCTGAACCTAAAGGCGAGGTTTTCGAAAGGGTGTTCTTAAATCGTCTGATAACCGGGCTGACGTAAGAACAAATTTGAAAGGGTTCTTATGGAGTCGCCACCGATATTTTTACCAGAAACATCGAAAAAAGGGAGAAAAAGATGTTGGTTTCTTAGAAAAACCAACTTCGGTCGTTAAAACCAGAGTTGGGTAAGGGAGTTAGTTACACGTAAGAAAGGTATTAGCTCCCTTACGACGCCCCTTTTGTGTTCCCTATGACAGACCAGTTATTTTATAAAAAACTTTTGAAAAGACGCTTTTACCCTTTTATTTGCAAAATTAAAATAATGACTACATGGCCCTAATAACTATTGCGCAATTTAATATAAGTAGAAAGAACAATAAAAGAGAAGGAGAGAGTGAAGAAACCTCCAGAGCAAGCTTTTGATTAATTCTCGTAAAAATTATGGTGCGTTTTGGCAGCCCTTCGCTCTTACAACATTGAATTCTCTCTTGAAAACGCTATAAACACTCTCGTAAACACTCCTAAACTCCAGAAATGCTTCGGAGGGGCTCTAAGAGAAGAATTTTGAGAAATTGCAGGAGGAAAGGTGGAAGAACTGTGTGAAATGAAGGGGAGAGCGCCCTCTATTTATAGGGATTTGCACTTATTAGGTCGAGACCGCCGTCTCACCTGACAAGGTCGAGACGATGGTCTCAACTTTGATAAGTGGCGAGACCATCGTCTCGTTTGGCGAGACGGCGGTATCGACTTACCAAATGGCGAGAGGGTTGTCTCGCCAAATGGGAGGGGGGTCTCACCAATGGCAAGTGGCGAGAGGGTCGTCTCGCCAATTGAGATGGCGGTCTCGACTTGCCCTTGGTCGAGACGGCGGTCCGGAAAGGCGAGACGGTGGTCTCGACCCCTGAAGGTGGAAATCCTTATTTTTTGTACAAGAAAGCCTTCCTACTCTAATATGGGACCTAATAGTCTCTCCTAGTGGCTTTTTAGTCTTTGTCCATCTTCGAATAGGAGGTCTTCTGCTCTTATTTTGAGGTTGGGCAAGATTTGGGGTCTACAGCTGCCCCCCCGCCCTTCACCTGACTAGCCGATTGTTGGCCTGTTGTGCTAAGAAGATCGGCTGGAGGGTGAAGGAGTTAACCCTCTTGCCTGGTTGTCCTTCGGATGCTCCGTCTTGTGGTGGCTGATCCTTTGGGAAAAAGTGTATGCCTCTGGGGTGCTCCTTCTTACGGTAGCTGACCCCTTCGATTGATGACTACGAACCCCCATCTGGTTTGATGAGTATGAACCCTCGTCTGGTAAGCCCCCTCTTGTAAGGCCTGATGAGTACACACCCCCATCTGGTGTTTGATGAGTATGAACCCCCGTCTGGTAAGCCCCCTTTTGTAAGGCCTGATGAGTTCACACCCCCATCTGGGGTTGAGTCCACTTTGTAGAACTGTTGGTGGTGGCGGCTTACTACTCTAGCTCATGCGCCAAGTGAGAAAGCTTAGGATTCTCCTTTGATGCGTTCTCTTGCTTTTTGATATTTGTTGTTTAACTTTTTTGGAGTAGACGTCCGGTTTTGGCCGGGGATTATTTCGACCCTTTCGGTGGTCATCCAGCTTGTTGGTTGCCAGGTAGTCTTGTTTTGTAATTCGACTTTTGTTGGTCGTCGAAAAACTCTTGGTCAATGTGGCTGACTTGCGAATCTTGTTTTGTTTTTAATCCTGCCTTTTTTCGCGGTTTTATCTTTTTTTCTCGCAATTTCAGATTTCGGCTTTTTCGGGATTAAGCGTAAGTCTTTTTACCTTTTTAGTTTCTTTTCGTCACGCTGACTGTTTCGAAAAGAGAGCAAAAATGAATGAAAGAAATTTTTATTTATGATAAAATTTGATTACAACATTTATTCTAGGGTACTATCCCTAAGAGGGTGGGCTCGAGCCGGGAGACGATCCGGGAGGAGGGAACTGCCAGTACATATGTCTCTGAAACTCTGCCTGGCTTCGGACTGAGTCGAGATGTTCTTGTCGAAGCAGTGCCAGGTCTTGGCTCATCCCTTCTTGTACCTGGCCGAAGGTCTCCATTCGGGTCTCGAAGACATCCTGCCTTAGGGACATCAGGTCGAATTGTTGGCGCAAGCTATAGATGTTGTGGTTGATGCCAGCAAAGTCGTCCTCATACTGTTGTTGTTGTTGCTGGAACTGTGGGGGTGTCGGGAGGTATTGCATCGCCACCAGGTCCTGGAGGTCTAGGGTTATGGCTAGCGAGGGGTGGAGGGCCAACCAGGATCCTTGACAGATCAGCATCCCCATGTTGACTAGTATGGACCTGTAGACCCCAAATCTTGCCCGCCCTCATAAAAAAGACCAGAAGACCTCCTATTTGAAGATGGATGAAGCCTAAGAAGCCACTAGGAAATACTATTAGGCCCCATAATAGGATAGGAAGGATTTTCTACATTAAAATAAGGATTTTCGCCTTCAGGGATCGAGACCGCCGTCTCGCTTTTTGGGATCGCCATCTCGCTTTTCGGGATCACCGTCTCGCCATTCTAGCAAGTCGAGACCACCATCTCGTTTGGCGAGACCGCCGTCTCGCCACTTGCGAATGGCAAGAATGGCTTCTCGTTTCTGAAAAAGTCAATACCACCGTCTCGCCAAACGAGACAGCGGTCTCACCACTTTTACAAGTCGAGACGGCCATCCTGAATGGCGAGACGACCGTCTTGACCTGACAGGCACGAATCCCTATAAATAGTGAGCGCTCCCCCCCTCATTTCACACAGTTCTTCCACTTTCCCTTCTGCACTTTCTTCAAATTCTTCTCCTAGAGTCCCTCCGAAGCATTTTCGGAGTTTTTGAGAGTCTTAGAGTCTTCTCCTAGAGTCTTCCACTTTCCCTTCTGCACTTTCTTCAAATTCTTCTCCTAGAGTCCCTCCGAAGCATTTTCGGAGTTTTTGAGAGTTTTAGAGAGCTTTTTATAGCATTTCGAGAGAGTTTCCAGCGTTGTAAGAGCGAAGGGCTGCCAAAACGCACCCTAATTTTCAGAGAATTAATTAAAAAGCTTTCTTCGGAGGTTTCTTCACTCTCTCCCTCTCTTTTACTGTCTTTATTTTTATAATTAAAATTGCGTAATAAATATTAGGGCCATGTAGTTGTTACTTTAATTTCGTAAATAAAAGGGTAAAAATGTCTTTTCACAAGTTTATTTATTAAATAGCTGGCCTATCATAGGGAACCCGAAAGGGGCGTCGTAAGGGAACTAACACTTCCCTTACGCGTAACTAACTCCCTTACCTAAACTCTGGTTTTAACGACCAAAGTTGGTTTTTGAAAACCAACGCCTTTTTTACTCCTTTTTCGATGTTTCCGGTAAAAACATCTGTGGCGACTCCATAAGAACCCTTTCAAATTAGTTCTTGGGTTAGCCCGGTTATCGGACAATCCAAGAACACCCTTTCGAAAACCTCGCCTCTAGGTTCAGCCTGGTTATTGGACAACCTAAAGGCATTGTAACATCACCCACAAAAACACAAAATTTGGAAAAGTCGGAACCATCGTGTCGCTCCGACCGCCTCTTCTTGACGGCGGCGACAAGACCTGTTAATGGACTCGGGTCGAGGATCGGGGGAGATGCTCTCTCCGCCACTGCACCCCCATTTTTCTGCCAGCGGGGTGATGAGGGGAGCCATAAGGATGGCTCCCATAGGGCGGCACCCAAAATCCTTGAGGGCCTTCACGAAGAAGTAGCTGAGGTTGCATCAGCGCCCTTCGATCATGCAGTGGAGAGTGAAGAGGTCTGGGTAGGTGACCTTCCCCTGACTCTCCTTTCGCCCGTGGAGAGTTCCTACCAGCAGCTTGTGGCAGATGCGGAGAGCGGGAGTGAGTGATGACCCTTTCAGCAAGGATGGCAAGATGCGCATCCCGGTGAGATCCTCCCACATCTCACCTGCTGTGAGGGTAGGAGGCCGCTCGCAGATGGCCCCTCGGTACTCCTTGGTCAGGATGTCTTCGGGCCGGACGAAGCCGATAGACACGTTGAATTCGTCTAGGGTCATCGTCCAGTATGACCCATTCATGTAGTAGGACACCATCTTGACCGGCGGAAGTCCCGGTACCATCGTGGGGAGCTCGTAGTACATGATGGAGGCAAGAAACTCCATCACCGCCTGTGGGTATATGTGGGTGGGAGGAGACTGGAGGAGGAAGCGCCATCCAATGTTGTCGAGGTAGGCACGCACGTCATCCTCCCATCCGAATTTGGCGAGGATGCCGAAGTCCAACTTCAGAATGGGATGCCACGTGTACCCCTGGATGTGCTCTAGGCGGGCTTGGTGTTGGGGCAAGAGCTGAGTCAGGTCCTGTGGGATTGGGACCGTGGAAGCGCTTGGGCCAGAACCCCTTTTCTTTCTTGAAGCTTCGCCTCTATGCATTTTGGTGAGAAAGTGCTCAAATATAGGAGAAAGGTGTGTATGAAAGTGATGAAGATCTTATTGAAATACTTTGGCAAAGATCTCATTGATTTGATGAAGTCAAAGATGAAGTCAAAAGCAACTTTGCAGTGGACAAAAGTCACTAAGATAAAAGAGTAGAAGAATTAGTGTGTCTTCAGCTATACTTAGGTATAATCATTTTATCTTTTTTGTTGCATGAGGTTTCTTCACTTAAAAGATTTTGCAAAATGCCTCTAAAAATGTTTTTAACAATTAAAAACAAAGTATTTTGACAAAAGCTTTCTTAAACAAGTTTTTAACTGATACAACTTTGATAGAACCGATTAAAATTACTTAGAATGTTCAGAGAAGTGTTTTTACAGTATTTTAATCGATACAACTTGATTTTAATCGATTAAAACCACTTGGAGTTCAGGATGATCGATCAGAATACAATTATGACCAATCAGAATCAGATATGATCGATCAGAATTGAATTATGACCGATCAGAATCAGTTATGATCGATCAAAATTTAGTTATGACTGATCAGAACTCTTTTAATCGATTAAATCTCGTTTCAATCGATTAAAACAACTTAAAAAATTTCTACAAAGTGTTTTAATCGATTAAAACTTATTTTTATCAGTTAAAATAACTTGAAAAGTTTTACAAGAAAGTTTTGCGAGTATTTCAATCGATTGAATCGCGGAACAATCGATTAAATCAACTTAGAAGATTTTTTGTAAAGTGTTTTAATTGATACAAACGTTGTCAGTATCAGTTAAAACAAATCGTTAAAGAATCAAGAATGTATTAATGGATTAAAAGAAGTTTTAACAGATTTAAACTGCACTTTTAACAGATTAAAAGAATCTTTTAACATAATAATTAAACCAGCAGTTTTGAAAATCTTCTATAAAAACAGAGTTGGTTGAACTTTTTAAACATACATTGAACATCAGTTTTTACACATCCTTGAGCAATCAATCAAGCAAACTTTAGCACTCTTTTCAAGAAAGATTCGCATCAGTTTTTGAGAAGTTCTTTGAAAATCTTTCTTGAGGCAACTTGATTTCTTTTGAAGAAGAAACACTTACAGCAGAATTGCATAATCTGGTTTGAGCATTCTAGTTTCTTCTTTTTCATTTCTTTACATTCTTTTTGTATTGTTTGGTGCCTAGAATTTGGGCACTGATTTCTCTGCAGCTGGAATTTGGTTGTAGAGGTTATCAAGAACTGGAATTTGGTTCTTGGTGAGAGGTTGAGTGCAGGAACTGGAATTTGGTTCTTGTGGTAGATTAAGTGTAAGATTGTAAGTCTGTAAAACATTTGATCTAGTGGATCCCAGCTGGAATTTGGCTGGAGACTGGACGTAGCCCTGGTATTGGGTGAACCAGTATAAAACACCGGTGATATCTTTCTTAACCTTTCTCTCCTTTAATTCTGTCGCTGCGTTTATATTTGATTGATTGCTTTGTAATTCAAGAACAGATCTGAAATCTTATTTTTACAAATAGATAATCTGTTATTTGCAAAAAACTTTCAAAGATCAATTCACCCCCCCTCTTGATCTAAAACTACTTTTCTAACAATTGGCATCAGAGCGAGGTTCTTGAAAGTTATTCAAGTTCTTCGATCCATGGCTGAAAACAAATTTTCTGAGGGTGCTTGTATTGATAGATGATCGATGTCGTACTCGGTCAAATAATTAAAACAAATAAATGTAGTACTAGGAAGCTTTCCTAGGTCGTCTCCCAAAGACCACAAATTTCTATCAAAGTTTATCAATTTTTAGTAACAAAAAATTAAAAGGGGAGTTTTTCAAAATTAAAATATTAGATGAAACAAAACAAAAACAGATTATAAAAATGCGGATTAAAAACAAATTAAAATGCAATTGATTTTCTAATTCTAATGCAGCGTCACTTATCCTAGATTACGAAATTAATTCGAAATTAACCGACTAAGCGAAGATAAATCCCAAATTATATTCTAATCCAAAATTAATCAACTAAGCGAAGATTAATCTCAATTTAGCTTTAACCCTTGTTCTAATATGAAATTAACCAACTAAGCGAAGATTAATCCCAAATTTTCCTTAACCCTTATTCCAACATGAAATTAACCAACTAAGCGAAGATTAACCCCAAATTATCCTTATACAATTAAGCATTGCATACATCACATAATCTCATATCTAACACAGAATTAAGCAAACTGTGATATAATTCAATACTGAGATTAGAAGATGAAGAGTTAAGAGAACAAACAATATGAAATTGAAGAACAAAACCTCAATGATCTACTTGCATTCTTCTCAGAAAATCAATACAAAGATTTAGCTATCCATAGAAAGTTGAAAACGCAATAGAAGAAACATAATTAAAATTGAAACAAGAATTTAAAAATAATGACAGAAGAGTAACAAACTTGAATGTAAATTGCAGAAGATGAAAGACGGAAGTGTGGTGGCTGCCTAGTCCTTGTGTGATGTCTGATATGCCTCTCTTATATAAATAACCCTAACCCTAGTCTTTATTGAGGTTTTGGCTCAACTGGTCCATGAAACACATCATAAGTTGGCTTTAGTGCAGGTCCGTGAACTTCAAACACGTGCAGTATTTTCAATACTTATCCAAATTAAGCGATTTCGGTATCCTTTGAAAGCCTTTTGAGTTAGCTTTAAAACGCCACCATTGCTACTATTTTTGAAGGTCTAATGAATTTAGGAGACTTAAATTACTGAAGCATGTCCATTGGGCCGGCCTGGTGCGCTTCACCTGTGTTGGATAATTTATGTAAAATCCAATTTATCTCCGAATTGAATGATTTTGGATCCTATGGAAAGCTGAATGTGTCTAGATTATAATGTTTTGAAAATAATAATTTTTGGAGATCTGTAGAAAAAATGATAAATAAATCAGTAAACCAATGTTAGTACCCGTATAAAATAAAATATGACATTTGACCCAATTTTGTAAGCCCAAAATTGCTTTAAACTATAAAATGGCATCTAGCCCAATCTTCTAGGCCCAAAATTGCTTTAACTGTCCTAAAATTAATAATGAGAAAAAATTAGATCAAATAGATTTAAATTAATTAAAATCTAATTATTGGCCCAATGAAGCCCAATTAATAAAAATTCACTAATAATAGAAAGTTAAGCCCAAAACACTAATTAAAATAAGTTCAGAAAGGGAAGAAAATACGGAAATATATTGACTCATCAAATAACCCCACACTTAGCCTTTTGCACTCCTGGGTAAAATCAAGAAGCAAAACAAGGAAATAAATTCAAAAACATTAAATAAAATTATGCAAAGGACAAAAACAAAAATAAAGACAAACAAAAACATAAACAGATATACATATTCATCAATGAAACCTAGGAAAGGAAAGGAGTAGACAACATACAACACACAAAGAGTCAGACGAACCAGATACTCATGGAAATCATCCAAGCATTTCAAAACCTGGCAAGAGGTCAATCAGGTCAAAAGGTGAATCAAAGTGACAAACCTCACAAGATGCACTGTATCTCTCATGTGTCTAGGCTACTATATACTCTCAAAATACTCAAGAAAAGCAAACAACAGATAGACTTGGCAAGCCTCTAAACTCAACACCCAACGCACATGCATAAAAAGATCAAAAGGTCTTTTCAGGTTGTAATGGGGTTAGGGACAAAGTAGAAGATATCATATGGGATAAGTAGCTGTGAACCAGAGGAACTAGAGGAGCAATGGGGAATAAGTCAAAAATAAGCACAAGATGCATGCCCAAAAACCTTTAATATCAAACCTCCACTACTGCCTTTACCTCAACCACAACTTTCCTTTCTTTTTTTCTTTTTTTTTCTCTCTCTCTCTTTTTTTTTATATATCTCTTTCTTTTTTTTCTTTTTTTCTTTTTTTTTTTAAACTACATGAAATACACTGAAAGGAACACACAAAAACTGTACAGCAGAGATAACCAACTAGCCAGTACATGATCCAATGAAATACAAAATGCACCCCCACACTTATTCAATAACTTATTCCCAAAACAATTCGAAAGCTCCAAAAATCCCTAAGGTTAAGGTAATCATGGTTTTTCACTTAAGGCTTTTAATGAGCTTCAAAAGAAATAAAGGGAAACATAGGCTCAAAGGGGCTATCAAAGGAATTAATTCAAGGTAGGCTCATTTGGCTAGAGGCTAATCAGAACAAAAATGCCTTAATCATCTCCAAACATGCATGTGAATCAAGAAGTATCAATCAGAGTCAAGCCAAGGCTACTGCGCAAGCAATCAAGAGACATAACACTCAAGAAAGAACAGGTAGTGGCTCAATTCCTCACAAAGGGTAAGATTGTTGCCTTCAATTCAACCTCTCAAACATCGTAACCAACTTGACAAGCAGAGAAAAACAGGGATTTCAATCCAAAAAGCATAAAGCAACTCCTATCCCAAGAGTAAAGAAAGTGCCTACTACCTATACAAAACCTAGAAATCAAAGAAAAATATGCAAAACTATACACAAAACACAGAATATAAACCTACAATCCTATATCTCCCACCCCACACTTAAATTAGACATTGTCCTCAATGTAAACACAATCATATCCATTAAACAAATAGGACAAGCAAGATAAAAGAGTTGAAGGGGAAAGAAGAACTCCCTAATCATGGTGGGTCCCGGATCTATCTCCTCAGATGGTACAGGTGTTGAGGTCATCAAGTAGCAACTTTGTTCCGCTAAAACAAACAAAGTCTTCCTCATCATGGTGGTTCCTGGATCTATCTCCTCAGATGGGTGTTTCATGGCCTTTAGAATATTAAAGTGCACCACAATGTCATCAAATTCCATGGATAAGGTCCCTGCATGCACATCAATCTTGGTTCGTGCAGTCTTTAAAAATTGTCTTCCTAAAATGATGGGTGCAAAACCACGTGAAAATCCCTCGTCCATATCAAGAATGTAAAAATCAGTAGGGAAAATCAACTCACCAACCCTAAATAAGATATCCTCAATGAAACCTATAGGGTGGGTAACACTCTTGTTTGCCAACTGAATAACTATATTCGTAGGTTGCAGGGGTCCAAGAGAAAGAGATTTAAATATAAACAAAGACATGACATTAATTGAAGCACCCAAATCAAGCATGGCATTCTCAAATTTATTATTGCCAATAATACAAGGTATGCAGAATGTACCTGGGTCCTTACATTTCTCAGGAATGTAAGGAACAAATTTACCTATCAAAGCAGACACATTTCTGCCCATGCTGATTGTCTCAGTGCCCTTCATCTTCCTCTTGTGGGTGCACAACTCCTTTAAGAATTTAGCATATCTGGGAATTTTCTTGATGGCATCAAGCAGAGGTATGTTCACCTCAACTTTCCTGAAGGTCTTCAGAATCTCTTTATCGACCTCTTCCATCTTTTTGCTTGGAATTGCTTTGGGAGGGAATGGAAGAGGGATAGGAGGTCATTGCAGTGTCGAAGCTGGGCTGGAAGAAGGTCCATCTATATGCAATTTTTGGCTACCAACTGGTTGCTCGGGTGTAGGAACCGAGGCGGCTACGGATGAGGGTGGAGGTGTTGCAGTGGGTATGTCAATCTGTTTCCTCGACCTCAATGTGATGACACTCACATTCTTAGGATTAACCATAGTCCGTGCAGGGAGCTTGTTCGAATTTTGATTTTGCAATTGATTCACAGCGAGTAGCTAGTTGACCAATCTGGTTGGTTAAACTCCGAATGGAGGCATCATTTTTCTGTTGGTATTGTATGTTCATCTCAGCCATTTGTTTGACCAATTCCTCTAATGAAGGTGAAGAAGGTTGAAGAGCCTGGTGCTTCATTTTGCTGCCTCGATATTGTTGTTGCATTGGTGGAGGCACATAAGGTCCGCTTGGACCAGCAGAATTCGAAATGGTGGTGGTGGCAAAGGATTTTGCTCGCTGTTGGTGCTTGCTGATTGGACCATCTCGGATTTGGGTGATTCCTCCACCCTGGATTGTATCTATTGCTTGAGAGGTCAAAATTATGTTGTTGGTTCGGAGCCCTATTATTGAAAATGTTTGCTGCATAAGCTTGTGGAGCTCCGAACCTGTAGACTCATGCAATAATTGGCAGCAATCGGTGGGATGCTCAATTGAAGTACAAATGCCACAAACCCTTGCAGGTGGTGCAGGTCTCTGATTTGCAGCAAGTTGGGAGACTAGGGTGGTGAGGGCATCAATCTTACTTTCTAGCTTCTTCTCCACTAAATCTGATGAACCCACATCATGTACACCCCTAAGGACTATGGCATCACTCCTCATGTTAAATTGCTGGGAATTGGATGCCATCTTCTCAATTAAATCTCTAGCAGCAGCAGGTGGCATGTCTCCTAAAGCTCCTCCACTAGCTGCATCTATCATACTCCTATCCATTGTGTTCATCCCCTCATAAAAGTACTGCAGTAGTAGCTGTTCTGATATTTGGTGGTGAGGGCAACTTGCACAAAGTCTCTTGAACCTCTCCCAATACTCGTATAAGCTCTCTCCCATCTGTTGCCTGATACCTGATATATCCTTCCTGATGGCAGTGGTCCTGGAAGCAGGGAAAAATTTATCTAGAAAGACTCTCTTCAGATCATCCCAGCTCGTTATGGAACCAGGAGCTAAGTAGTACAACCAATCCTTGGCAAGATCCTCCAAAGAGAAAGGAAAAGCCTTCAGGTATATGTGATCTTCAGGAACATTTTGTGGCTTCATGGTGGAGCACACTATATGGAACTCCTTGAGATGCTTATGTGGATCCTCACCTGCACGACCATGAAACTTGGGCAGCAAATGGATTAGTCCAGTTTTAAGCACAAATGGTACATCCTCTTCAGGGTATTGGATACATAAATTTGCATAAGTGAAATCAGGTGCAGCCATCTCCCTGAGAGTCCTCTCACGAGGTCCAATAGGTTGATCACCCATGTTATTAGTTTGGAAATTATCAGAAGAAGGTATATTAGGTGTAGTACTCTCACTATGACTATCTAATGATTCAGACTCAAGAGATGAATTCCTAGAATGTCTAACTAATCTATGAAAAGTTCTGTCTATCTCGGGATCAAAAGGTTGTAAAAGGTCAGGATTGCTCCTAGTCATGCACTATATTCAACAATTCATGTATTTCCCAAGAGTTAAAAAAAAAATTCCTAAAAACAAATCAGTTGTTTACTGGAATGACAACGGTAGACCGTGAACAAGTACACCAGGTAGGTTCCCAGGAAAGAGAGGTGGGTCACTAATGGACACGCTTAAGTACCAAATCTTTCCTAGCCAGAACCCTCCTAGACATGCACTCTCACACTACCAAGCTATATCCAGAGTTTCCTATGAGAATGGAAATTATAAATTTTTTTTTTATAAAGCTAGAAAAACAAATTAGGGATGAAATTGTTTTTTTTTTAATTATTATTTATAATTTTATATATATATATATATATATATATATATTTAATATTTATTTTTTTGTTATTTTTTTTTGTTATTTTTTTATTTTTTATTTTAACCCAAAAGAGTTTTAGAATATAGTGAGCTATCAAAATAACTTAAAATCAAATAAAATATTCAAATAACTAGAAATCAAATAAAATATTAAAAACTAGCAATCAAATAAAATATTCAAATAACTGAAAATCAAATAAAATATTTAAATAACTAAAAATAAAATAAAATATTTAAATAACAGACAAATCAAATAAAATATTCAAATAACAGACAAATCAAATAAAATATTTAAATAACTAACAAATCAAATAAAATATAAAAAAAACTGAAAATCAAATAAAATATTTAAATAAAATAAAATAAAAACAAAAAAATGAAAACAGAAACGAGAAAATAAAAATTGAAAACCTAGACAAAAATCTTGGTCCCCGACAACTGCGCCAAATTTGATCGATGTCGTACTTCGGTCAAATAATTAAAACAAATAAATGTAGTACTAGGAAGCTTTCCTAGGTCGTCTCCCAAAGACCACAAATTTCTATCAAAGTTTATCAATTTTTAGTAATAAAAAATTAAAAGGGGAGTTTTTCAAAATTAAAATATTAGATGAAACAAAACAAAAACAGATTATAAAAATGCGGATTAAAAACAGATTAAAATGCAATTGATTTTCTGATTCTAATGCAGCGTCACTTATCCTAGATTACGAAATTAACCGACTAAGCGAAGATAAATCCCAAATTATATTCTAATCCAAAATTAATCAACTAAGCGAAGAATAATCTCAATTTAGCTTTAACCCTTGTTCCAATATGAAATTAACCAACTAAGCGAAGATTAATCCCAAATTTTCCTTAACCCTTATTCCAACATGAAATTAACCAACTAAGCGAAGATTAACCCCAAATTATCCTTATACAATTAAGCATTGCATACATCACATAATCTCATATCTAACACAGAATTAAGCAAACTGTGATATAAGTTTCGGTTTATTAAGCATAAACAAATTATAATTCAATACTGAGATTAGAAGATGAAGAGTTAAGAGAACAAACAATATGAAATTGAAGAACAAAACCTTAAAGATCTACTTGCATTCTTCTCAGAAAATCAATATAAAGATTTAGCTATCCATAGAAAGTTGAAAACGCAATAGAAGAAACATAATTAAAATTGAAACAAGAATTTAAAAATAATGACAGAAGAGTAACAAACTTGAATGTAAATTGCAGAAGATGAAAGACGGAAGTGTGGTGGCTGCCTAGTCCTTGTGTGATGTCCGATACGCCTGTCTTATATAAATAACCCTAACCCTAGTCTTTATTGAGGTTTGGGCTCAACTGGTCCATGAAACACATCATAAGTTGGCTTTAGTGCAGGTCCGTGAACTTCAAACACGTGCAGTATTTTCAATACTTATCCAAATTAAGCGATTTCGGTATCATTTGAAAGCCTTTTGAGTTAGCTTTAAAACGCCACCATTGCTACTATTTTTGGAGGTTTAATGAATTTAGGAGACTTAAATTACTGAAGCATGTCCATTGGGCCGGCCTGGTGCGCTTCACCTATGTTGGATAATTTATGTAAAATCCAATTTATCTCCGAATTGAATGATTTTGGATCCTATGGAAAGCTGAATGTGTCTAGATTATAATTTTTTGAAAATAATAATTTTTGGAGATCTGTAGAAAAAATGATAAATAAATCAGTAAACCAATCTTAGTACCCGTATAGAATAAAATATGACATTTGACCCAATTTTGTAAGCCCAAAATTGCTTTAAACTATAAAATGGCATCTAGCCCAATCTTCTAGGCCCAAAATTGCTTTAACTGTCCTAAAATTAATAATGAGAAAAAATTAGATCAAATAGATTTAAATTAATTAAAATCTAATTATTGGCCCAATGAAGCCCAATTAATAAAAATTCACTAATAATAGAAAGTTAAGCCCAAAACACTAATTAAAATAAGTTCAGAAAGGGAAGAAAATACGGAAATATATTGACTCATCAATAGACCTCCATTATTTTGTGGAACAGATTATCCTTATTGGAAAATTAGGATGAAGATCTTTATTGAATCTGTTAGTATAAATGTTTGGAATATAATTGAACAAGAAACTGATATCGTTAACAAAGATTGGTCTAGCTTAAATGACTATGAAAAGAAATTAATCCAGGATGATTGTATTGCCAAAAATATTATCATTTTGGCACTTAACAGAAACGATTTTTTCAGGATAGCACATTGTCAGACTGCTAGACAAATGTGGAAGATTCTTGAAATGACCTATGAAGAAACAACAGAAACATGCCTAATGGTCAACTCGGATTCACCAAAAACCAGTGTAAGTTCGACTCTATGAATTATAGCTCATTACAAGATGCTTTTTATGAAATACATGCAGTAGCAAAAAAATTAGAAACTGAAAACAAAAGATTAAAAAGCATGAATAGGTTATTAGAAAACAAGATCACTATTCTTGAAAAGAAAATAGTTGATGAAGAAACCAAGAATGAAAATCTGGAATTAGATAATAATTCTGATTGCATGTGTAATATTAAAGATTGCAAAAACTGTCCTGAGTTAGAAAAACAAGTATCGTACTTAGTAAAAACTGCAGCTAAACTAGCACAAGGAAAGACTAATCTTGATATGATACTTAATTCTTAGAAATTAGTTATTGACCGTGGTGGCATAGGTTTTACACCGTCTATTGGAAAGAAAACCAGAGCATTTAAAAATTATTTTGTATATAGTAAATATGTTTCGTCTCCGTTTGTCAAATGTTTTTACTGTATGAAAAAAGGGCATTCTGTTAAATATTGTAGAATTAAGAAATATGCCATACCTAAAGGTAGAATGAAATGGATTCCAAAGTTAAAGTCATTTCAAATAACCTAATTGGACCCAAGTAATTATAAAGGGTACCGAAATATGTTAAATTTGTTTTGCAGGAACAAAATCTGAAATCCCTTGGTATTCAAAACTGCAAATCAGGTTCTGTTTTCATAAACTGATTGTTTTAATTGATATAAAACAGTATTAATCGATTAAAATAACTTACAGAGGATATCGAGAAAATCTGTCCGTACTGTTTTAATCGATTGAAATGCGAATTAATCGATTAAAATGTTCTCAGGATTTGAGTCTAGCTGTTTTAATCGATTAAAAAGAATTTATATAAACTAAAAACACTAAGATGTCAAAATTAATCGATTCTTTTTCGTTTTAATCGATTTAAATTCTGTTATCATTTTATTAATTTCATCCTGTGCAAGACTAATCGATTCCTTTATAAATTAATCGATTATTTCACTGTAGCATTTTCAAATCTAGTATTAAAAATCAGATTAATAGGTTAATTAGTTGGTTAATCAATTAATTTGTTTTTGAAAATTAGTGTCATAACATTCAAATGAAAATTGGATTCACTGTAGTATATATTAGAAAATTTAGTTTCTTCCATTACAGTCATAAATAGCGGCCAAACAATCATGAATATTGCCGAATGAGTTTCGGACATAGTCTGTTATGGAACGTGCCCATATCCAATTTCCTTTCAATAGCACAAATTCTCATGATTGGAAAGCGAAGGCTGAAAAAAAAAAATCTTTGAATTGGAGACTAGACTAGTGGCATAATGTGGGAAGTTATTTCTGTTATTCATGGATGGAAAGGCTATTTCATGACAGAGACATTGCATACATCAACCTAGTTTCAAGAATAAATCTTGGGAACAAATTTCACAAGATATGTCATATCAATTTGATGATCGTGCTTTTGAGGATATTCTTGAATTAGTAAGATTGTAACAAGAGGAAGATTTGGGAGAATATTTGGTATGAAAACTAAACTGAAAAAAATCTGTGAGAATTCATAAACCACAGTCTCTGCAAGAAGGTATGCATCTTGAAAGATTTCAAAAGGGAATTTTAAAAGTTTTCGAAAATAAAATTGCTGCAAACAAAAGTCCAATTCGGAAACATAAACAAGGTCAGCTCAGGTTAATTTGTAGCAGAGTCATTCTACAACCAGTTTGAAGCTTTAGGTGTTTGTTTCAGCAACTACCAATTCGAAAGGTTATGTGCATAAGTTGAAATGTAAAGTTTGGGGTAAGCCCAATGCTATCTTCTTTGCCCAGGAAGAAATTGAGGCCGATGTAGTGTAAGACATGGACTTTGAGAAAGAACAAACTATATTTTGACAACAACACAGACATGATTCAAGCTACAGATGTCTACATTTATCTTAGTACTTTACATGGAATGCTGGGTGGTAATTCATTGCAAATCAAAGGAATTATCAAGAAGTAAACTGTCCCTTTTCTTATGGACTCTGGGAGTACACATAATTTCATTAGTGTCAAATGGGTCAAGTTGTTGGGACTGAAAGCATAGTTTATCAAGGATTTTTCAGTAATGGTTGCTTCTGATAATAAGTTGTTGATTACTAGGAAGTGTGAACAGATAACTTGAAGATTCAATGAACACACGTTTACATTAAAATTCTTGGTATTACCTAGCAATATATTTGGAATAATTTTGGGCATGCATTGGTTCAAGACTCTTGGTGAAATTCATTGGAATTGTGCAACTTTGATAATTCGTTTTAATCATCAAGGTCACGAGGTGATACTGTAAGGAGACAAATCTGAGACAGAAATTCAAGAATTGAATGGAAAGATTGGCACAGGGTATGTGTGTTTTATTGGCAGTATAGGGATCAATTTTATACTGATGACCTGGCATCCCTAATCTTTCAATAATTCTAAAGGAGTTTCAGATGTTATTGTGGAACCAAGGCAACTAAGGATGATTGAGTTTGTTTTTGGACAGAAAGGGTCCCTTCTTATCCCTTCTCATCTTTCTTTTATTGCTTATTTATTTTGATGCTTATTCATCCCTGAGAGTTTTAGCTGATACAAAATAGAATTAATCGATTAAATTGATATAAGATTTTATTCTGATTTTGATGGATCTATTAGTTAAAATTTAATCGATGCAGTTGATATTATTGTTAAACATCCTTCTAGCTGATCAGTGTTACAAAATATCCACTAAGATTAGGCGTGAGAAATTCGCATCAAACATTAATTAGTTTTCAAAACTGAGTGTTTTATTCAATAAAAAATCTTTTAAATCAATTAAAAGAATTTATACAACATCTTTCTTACTGTTTTAATCGATTAAATGTCGAAATAATCGATTAAATGCACTTATGTCTTATATTTCAAAGTCCTTCACTGTTTTAATCGATTAAACCTTTATTTCAATCGATTAAAATCATTAAACATGAACTTTTTAATCGATTTTATCCTGTTTTTAATCGATTTTTATTCTGGAAAGAAAAATTAAAGGCTTTAGTTAATGGTTGTTCTTGTAACATGCTACTAAAGCGTGATTCCCTTATCTTTACACGTGTTAATTGTATTCATTACAAACGTGTTAATGAAGATAAGTTTGAATCAACTTTGATTGATCTTTACATGAGTAAAGTATCGTATTTTTCATTTTTTTTCAAAATCTTTTCAATACATACCTATGCATTGTTTCTCTTCTGTTCCCAATTTTTTTTGATGAAGTCAAGAGGGGGAGAAATAGTTGCTTTTACTTTTGATCAATTTAAAGGGAGAAATAACTCTTAATTTAGGGGGAGCAACAATTTAGGGGAAGATAATTCATTTTTGATTACTCACTAATTTGTATTATCAAGTGACTTCTTTTGCAGAGTTTTTTTTTCAAAAGTGGTTTGTCTTCATCAAATAGGGGGAGACTGAAAGTGATGAAGATCTTATTGAAATACTTTGGCAAAGATCTCATTGATTTGATGAAGTCAAAGATGAAGTCAAAAGCAACTTTGCAGTGGACAAAAGTCACTAAGATAAAAGAGTAGAAGAATTAGTGTGTCTTCAGCTATGCTTAGGTATAATCATTTTATCTTATCTGCTGCATGAGGTTTCTTCACTTAAAAGATTTTGCAAAATGCCTCTAAAAATGTTTTTAACAATTAAAAACAAAGTATTTTGACAAAAGCTTTCTTAAACAAGTTTTTAACTGATACAACTTTGATAGAACCGATTAAAATTACTTAGAATGTTCAGAGAAGTGTTTTTACAGTATTTTAATCGATACAACTTGATTTTAATCGGTTAAAACCACTTGGAGTTCAGGATGATCGATCAGAATACAATTATGACCAATCAGAATCAGATATGATCGATCAGAATTGAATTATGACCGATCAGAATCAGTTATGATTGATCAGAATTTAGTTATGACTGATCAGAACTCTTTTAATCGATTAAATCTCGTTTCAATCGATTAAAACAACTTAGAAAATTTCTACAAAGTGTTTTAATCGATTAAAACTTATTTTTATTAGTTAAAATAACTTGAAAAGTTTTACAAGAAAGTTTTGCAGTATTTCAATCGATTGAATCGTGGAACAATCGATTAAATCAACTTAGAAGATTTTGTGTAAAGTATTTTAATTGATACAAACGTTGTCGTATCAGTTAAAACAAATCTGTTAAAGAATCAAGAACATATTAATGGATTAAAAGAAGTTTTAACAGATTAATTAAACCAGCAGTTTTGAAAATCTTCTATAAAAACAGAGTTGGTTGAACTTTTTAAACATACATTGAACATCAGTTTTTACACATCGTTGAGCAATCAATCAAGCAAACTTTACCACTCTTTTCAAGAAATATTCGCATCAGTTTTTGAGAAGTTCTTTGAAAATCTTTCTTGAGGCAACTTGATTTCTTTTGAAGAAGAAACACTTACAGCAGAATTGCATAATCTGGTTTGAGCATTCTAGTTTCTTCTTTTTCTTTTGTTTACATTCTTTTTGTATTGTTTGGTGCCTAGAATTTGGGCACTGGTTTCTTTGCAGCTGGAATTTGGTTGTAGAGGTTATCAAGAACTGGAATTTGGTTCTTGGTGAGAGGTTGAGTGCAGGAACTGGAATTTGGTTCTTGTGGTAGATTAAGTGTAAGATTGTAAGTCTGTAAAACATTTGATCTAGTGGAACCCAGCTGGAATTTGGGTGGAGACTGGACGTAGCCCTAGTATTGGGTGAACCAGTATAAAACACCGGTGATATCTTTCTTAACCTTTCTCTCCTTTAATTCTGTCGCTGCGTTTATATTTGATTGATTGCTTTGTAATTCAAGAACAGATCTGAAATCTTATTTTTACAAATAGATAATCTGTTATTTGCAAAAAACTTTCAAAGATCAATTCACCCCCCCTCTTGATCTAAAACTACTTTTCTAACAATGTAGGAGTGCAGGAGAGAATGCTTGGAACCCCCCCCCCCAAAGGCCCCTATTTATAGAATTCTCACTGCAATTCGGGACCACCGTCTGGAACTTCGAGACAACGGTCTTGTTTTGGACCTATGTTGAGACGCCCTTCTCGCCAAGCGAGAAGGCGGTCTCGTTTCAGTGCGATTCGAGACAGCGGTCTGAGAAGGCGAGACGGTGGTCTCGAATTTTAGCTGATTTTTTTTGTGTGAAGAAAATAGGACCTTGTTCAAAAACATTTTATGCATGCAATTTTTTCATGTTTGATGTCCTATAGTGCCTATTTCATTAGATTTTCAGAAGGATTAACTGGTGTGTCTTGTAGAGACGGGTGCCCTCTGATCTTTGTTTTTCTGTTGTACTTGGTTGTACCATTCCGGACGTAATGTGACCGAAGAATGACTTTTTCCTCTTCTCTCTCTTTTTTTTTTTTTTGAAAAGCACCCTTTGTCATGTTGGTGCCCTTTTTCTTTGCTTTAGAGGTTTCAATCCTCTTGTTGATTATACGCCTCCATATTCCCAAACTAATTGTTAGAATAAAGTTGCGAGGGTCAAGAGAAAAGAAGTAGAGGATAAATTCAATGGCTTGTGTTTTAGACGGTTGATTTTATTCAGAAAAGATTTTGTGAGAACTGCTGGCTAAGGTTAGGCCTGAGTGTTTAAGTTTTTGTCTAAGCAAACATTTTTTTTTGTGGATTTGCGCCTTAGCTTATTTCCATTGCTTTTATGGCTGATCGATTTCCCTAGACTGCCCTTTGGGTTTTCGAACTAGGATATTGTGTTTTGGTCCTATCTTTTGTCTAGGTTCCTTCCTTTTTTCTTTTTGTTTAGGGAATCCTAGCGGACCTTGTTTTGTAACCCTAACTTTTGCCTAGGCTACCCTTTATTTTTGTTCGGGTGTCCTAACGAGTTGACCCTATCTTTTGCATAGCCCCCTTTGTGGGTTTCCTACTGGGTATATTGCCCCTTTCTTTTGGCCTTTGGCTTCTATGGGATTTTTCTTTTCTTTTTGTTTTTTTCACAATATTGGTGAAACACGGCTTTATTTATGGTGAGGTAAATCATTATTTTGTGCTTCTAATCGACCAACTTGATTATTATGGCAATGGTACATTTTGATTATTTGGACGCGCTTTTATTCTTCCTTTCTTTTGTTTGTTTAGACAAGGTTATTATGAGATCTAGACATGAAGTAGCAAGAAGAGAAGCAGATAGTAAGAAATGTATTCTTTATTAATTAATAAGGGAATATGTGCCCTAAAATGCTTGGGGGTCGGGCTAGCCCCGGGTGATAATCTCTAACAATCACTGGGTTTACATCCCTTAAGCAAAGAAAAAGATCTCCTAATGACTAGGGTAGCTCTTGACGCTTACATCCCTCCGCTTCGAAATATCTGCTTGAGTGTGCGGAGGGGAGACTTCCCTTTTCTTCCTTCTGCTCGGCCCTTTGTAGGGTCATATCCTAGGCCATACTTAAAGGGGTTATCTTTGAACTCTGGGGGTTCCCTCATCCCTTGGAAATCTGCCCCAGTCCTTGCCCAGGATGGTAACCATGCCTCATCATCATGCAGGCTACCTTCGTATTATTGGGAAGTCTCTCTATAGTGGAAATTTTGAGCGCTTGAAAAGATGTTTCAAGGGCCTCTTCAGTCGCATCCACATAAGGTTGGGCAGACGGTCCACTGATCAGGATGTCATCTTCTGCTTGGACCGTGACCAGTTTGTCGTCCACTATAAACTTGACTTTTTGGTGGAGCATTGAAGGTATTATCTTAGCATCATGAATCCAAGGCCTACCGAGGAGACAACTATATACCGGAGTAATGTCCATTACATGGAAGTCGACGTTGAAGATAGTGGGTCCGACTTGGATTGGCAAATTGACTTCCCCCACTACTTCTCGCTTGGATCCGTCGAAGGCTCAAATGATAGTGCTGCTTGGGCGTAGACGAGTTCCTTGAATAGTCAACTTGTCTAGTGTGCACTTGGGCATCACATTCAAAGATGACCCGCTATCCACAAGAACTTTAGCAATGAGTTATTCTTTGCACTTGACAGAAATGTGCAAGGGCTGGTTGTGGCTTGACCCCTCGAGGGGGAGTTCTTCCTCTGTGAAGGTGAGGTGATCGTTTGTCGTAATGTGACCGACGATCCTCTCAACTTTTTCTTAGGATATATTGTGAGGTACATGTGCTTCGCTCAGGACCTTCATCAGGGCGTTTCTATGCGGTTTCGAGCTCATCATTAGAGATAACAGAGTTATCTTTGCAGGTGTATGATTGAGCTGGTCAATAATGGAATACTCGCTTTTCCTTATGAACTGGAGTAACTTGTCGGTCTCCTCCTTGGATTTTTTTCCCTTCTTTTTCTTCGGTCTGTTTATTTTTCCTTTATTCTTGGGGGCATCCTCTTGTAAGTCCTTGGGGGAGTAGATCCTTCCACTTCTAGTCATGCCCCCAATGCCGACTATATTGGAGATATCCCCCTTTATTGGTGAAGATTCCCCGTATCTCCAATTGTTGAGTAAGAAAAATTTATTTACTCATAGAAACTATACATTCCCCTATTCCATACTACGAAGTAACTTTTGACACAAACGGAAAATCCTAAAGAAACCCACAAGCGGGTCTTGATCTCTATGTAATTCCCTTTCGGCTTCCCGGACGTGATGAGAAAGTGCTTCAATTTGCTTCTGGACCGCCTGGCTCATATCTTCACTGTACTTTTGAGCCTCTTTGATCTTCGCCTCTTGATGGACAACCAAGGCTTGCAGCTCATCGAGCTTTGCAAGGGATCGGTCCTTTTCTTGTAGTACTTTGCGATACTGAGCTTACCCATCTCTTTCTTTGCAGCGTAGCTCAGCAAGACTTTTGTTAAGCCTCTGGTTGGCCTCTCGCTCTTGGCGTATTTCTGATCGAGTCCTTGTGAGGTCTTGTAGCAAATCCTTGATCGTCTGAGCCTGTTTTGCACATTCGGCCTCAAGGCGTGCTGATTTGGCGGTTATTTCTTGAAGTTGGCTATCCAAGCTGGTTCTAGCAACTTTGGATGCTCAGATAGCTTGCTCATTAGAATCAGCACACTGATCCTTGAGGCGTTCTATTTCATGATCCTTTTTCTTGCATTGCCTCTGTAGATCTTCTATGGTGAGGATAGATTCTTGCTCTCTTTCTTCCAGGGCCCTCATCTGGGCTCCCATGATTTCTATCCTTCGGGTCAAGGCATCGACTTGATTTTGTATCTCTTCACTGTTTTAACATGTAACAAGTGAGGTGCACGGTTGCGACATCCCTCTTTTCTGTCTCCATTCCTCATAGTCACTGGAGATAGCCACTCGAGCTTTTCCTAGCTCTCCGTCTCCCATGGTTTCTCCCATGCTTTTCGCACAGCCAGTGAATTAGCAACAGTGCATGGGTCTCTGAAGAAACACAGTCCTCCGAGCTCCTCTTGGGATATTGCAGTTTGGGTCCTCATGAGTTGTCTCATAGCTACTCTCGGTGAATAGGCTATGCAACCCCTGAGTCCTATCAACGGTATGCTTGGGTAATCCCCACATCTGATGAGGATTGGGCCAGGTCGGAACCAAGGGCAAACCCAAGATAATTGGTTGGCGTCCCATTGTTCCAACTCGACCTTCCATTCTAAGGTCAGGCGTCGGTGGAGAGGGGTTTTGGAGAAGCTTCTCAAAGGGTCGGGGAACATCCCCATGTGACTAGAGGCGTAGAAATGTGTGATACCCCATACGAAAAGTAGTGAAGAGAAACATCTAAGTTTTTTTCCTTTCTTCTGGTGGAAAAATTCCACCGAGAGTAAGGTGTCGGCAAGAAGTGCAGGAAGGGGACTGTTCGAGTTCATGTCCCAGGAGAAGAAGGCATCCATGACGGCTTGGTCTACTGTGTCGATATGGAAGGGAAACAAGATTGTTCCAAATATGATTAGAGCCAGGGTTTTGTTAAAAGCAGCCTATTCTTCCCTTTCAGCCAAAGAGGACAGATGGTCTTCTAACATTGAGACTTTCCAACCCTGGATGTTCCCTTTTTCTATCAAGGTAGTCTGCCGGAATGGCAATCAGATGATGGAAGTGACTTGTGTTGTAGAAGTATATGCCCCATGGCGAATATGGACCCCGACTGATTTGGGCCATTTTAGCATTATCTCATACTCCTCCAAAGTAGGCACCATATTGAACTACGGGAATTCGAAGCAGTGCAGACTAGAATTCCAAAAATGAACTAGAACCCTGATAAAAACGGGATCCACACAGATCTTCAACAGGTCAAGAATTCGTCCGTAGGATTTTTCAAAGTTAGAGCGGACCTCTGGCAGCATTATCATGCAAAGTCGTTCCAGTTTCTCAGTATGGTACTGGGGAATGTCCACTTTCTTCAATTGTCTACTAGTCCCCTCCATTTTCTAAAAAACAAAATGCATGTTTTATGAACATGATGCTTATTGTGGGTATGCATGCGAGTATTTGTTTTTACCTAAATGTTTATCATGTTTTATTTCTACATGATGTATGATAGTATTTGCGTATTTACTTTTTGGAAAAATAAACTAACTATATGGATGATTTATGAATTTAATGTTTATGAACAAGGTCCCATTTATTTTATTTGGGTCTTTAATTGATTTTATTTTGTTTTAGAGCCTTTTATCTCTTCTGTCGGACTGCTGGCTACTTAGCTTATAAAGAACCTGAAACCAGGCTAGCTAATAGGCATACTGTCCGAGATAAAATGGTTTATTGCGAAAGAATAATATTAGCATCCCTTATATCTTCTGTCGGACTACGTGGCTACTTAGCTTACAAAGAACCTGAAACCAGGCTAGCTAAAAGGTAGACTGTCCAAGATAAAGGTGTTTATTGTAAAAAATATTTTTCTGGTTTATCTATTTTTGTCTGTTGTTTGGTTATGCTATGCAATCAAATGCAACAAACAAATGCGCATACAATTCACTCATCCGCGATCAGGCAAGAAGTCGTTTAATCACGAGGTAGAGTTTTCCTGCAAAAAAGTGCATTGGCAAGGGTAGGTTCTAACTGTTCTCACCAACGCTTAGGCCCCCAAGGTGCCCCCATTATAGGGTCCCCACTCTCCAGCCTTCTGACCATGCTTATCACTAAGGCCATAGTTAGACTTTGTGCCAAAAGAGGAAGGTTATCACCTTGAGTGGTGGTTTTCGATCATACCGATGGGCACATTGCCCTCACTACGACAAACCGTACCTGCCACCCACTCCCTATGGATTTCTCACTTGCCCCCAGGTATAAAGGGAACTATTGTGTGCAAAGGTTTGTGTACAAATTTTATTTCAAACAATTGCGTAAAATAAACAAAAAACAGTTATTAAAGCCAAGTAAATAAACATGTTATAATACAAGGTAGGGTAAAAGCAAAATTTCTAAGTTTATTTATTAAATTGGCCCATCACTAATTGGGATCAACTCTTTAGGCTTCCCCAGTGGAGTCGCCATTTGTCGCCGCTGTCAAAAGAGGCGGTCGGAGCGACGCGATGGTTCTGACTTTCCATTTTTCGCGTTTAATTATGGGTGAGGTTACAACGCCTTTAGGTTGTCCGATAACCGGGCTGAACCTAAAGGCGAGGTTTTCGAAAGGGTGTTCTTAAATCGTCTAATAATCGGGCTAACCTAAGAACAAATTTGAAAGGGTTCTTATGGAGTCGCCACCGATGTTTTTACCAAAAACATCGAGAAAGGGGAGAAAAAGGTGTTAGTTTCTTAGAAAAACCAACTTCGGTTGTTAAAACCAGAGTTGGGTAAGGGAGTTAGTTACGCGTAAGAGAGGTATTAGCTCCCTTATGATGCCCCTTTCGGGTTCCCTATGATAGGCCAGTTATTTTATAAATAAACTTTTGAAATGACGCTTTTACCCTTTTATTTGCAAAATTAAAATAATGACTACATGACCCTAATAGCTATTGTACAATTTAATATAAGTAGAAAGAATAATAAAAGAGAAGGAGAGAGTGAAGAAACCTACGGAGCAAGTTTTTGATTAATTCTCGTAAAAATTAGGGTGCGTTTTGGCATCCCTTTGCTCTTACAACGTTGAATTCTCTCTTGAAAATGCTATAAACACTCTCTTAAACACTCAGAAACTTCGGAAATGCGTCGGAGGGGCTCTAAGAGAAGAATTTTGAGAAATTGCAGGAGGAAAGGTGGAAGAACTGTGTGAAATGAAAGGGAGAGCGCCCCCTATTTATAGGGATTTGCTCCTGTCAGGTCGAGACTGCCGTCTTGCCTAGCAAGGTCGAGACGGCGGTCTCGCCATTTGGGACGGCGAACTCGACTTTGATAAGTGGCGAGATCGCCGTCTCGTTTGGCGAGACAGCGGTATCAACTTACCAAATGGCGAGAGGGTCATCTCGTAAAACGGGAGGGGGTTCTCACCAATGGCAAGTGGCGAGACAGCCGTCTCGCCAATCGAGATGACAGTCTCGACTTGCCCTTGGTCGAGACGGCGGTCCTGAATGGCGAGACGGCGGTCTCGACCCCTGAAGGTGGAAATCCTTATTTTTTGTACAAGAAAGTCTTCCTACTCTAATATGGGGCCTAATAGTCTCTCCTAGTGGCTTTTTAGGCTTTGTCCATCTTCGAATAAGAGGTCTTCTGCTCTTATTTTGAGGCCGGGTAAGATTTGGGGTCTACATGGTTGATCCATCTTCTTTTGAGGTACGCGTGCTAGGAGCTTGACGTCTAGCAATTTTTATAACAGACTTCCATAGGAGGTTGGGATTGGAGTGAATTTCCTCTCTTGTCTGCGTGATTTGGTTTGCTGCGAAGAGGACGAAGGAGTGGCGAAATTGATCGCGTTTACGACTCCCTCCTTCTTCTTGCTGAAGGACTTTTCAAATGTTGCAGTGGAAGAAGAAGGTCGCACAATCCTTCCACTCTTTAGTCCTTGCTCCACTCTTTCTCCTATAGTTACAACATCTGCAAAGACTGTCAATGTGTTCCCTATCATTTTGTCGTAGTAGGGATCAGTCAAGGAATTGATAAACATGGATGTGGTTTCCTTGTCTGACAGAGGGGGCTCTCCTTGGGTTGTCAATTCCCTCCACCACTGGGCATATGCCTTAAAGGACTCGTCATTTTTCTTACTCAGCAATTGTAAATCTGACCTATCTGGGGTCAGGTCGATATTATATTTATAACGACGGAGGAAAGCATCAGACAGTTGTCTCTATGTCTGGACTTGTCCTCCTTCCAATTGCATATACCAGTTTAGAGTTAAATCAGTCAAGCTCTCCTGAAAGTAATGGATCAGGAGCTTCTCATTATCAGCATACGCAACCATCTTACGACAGTACATTGTAAGATGGCTTTTAGGACAAGTCATTCCTTTGTACTTTAGGAAATCTGGAGTCTTGAATTTATGGGGGAATTCAATATTTTTAATGAGGAACATGCCAGTCACCTCTTTGATATCGAAGTTATGCCCCTCCATGGCCCTCAACCTCTCTTCGAGGGCAGTAATCTATTGTTTGGAAACCTCAGGAGTACTGATATGTACTACCCTCCTGTCAGTATGGACATGAGCTCCTTGTTCATGTTCAAAAATGGGTTCCTCTTCTTCCTCATGGTTGGAGGCATGTTCACTTTGAGGACCCTTGTTGAACATACAAGGATATGAATGTTGAACATACAAGGATATGAAGCTTGTAGATTTTGATGATGATTCAAGAATAAAGGACTTAAAGATTTGAAGACTTATAATGTTATGTAATAACTCTGTTTTTATGTTTTTTAGTCTGTAATATTAGAGTCCAAGATAGCCAGCACATAGACCACTCTTTAAAAGCCCTAAAAACTCATTTTTATCAAAAAGTTACTGGAATAATCGATTAAACCACAGGATAATCGATTATTACAGAAAGAAAATCATTTTCAGTATATGCTCACTGGATTAATCGATTAAATGGCCTATTAATCGATTAACTGGGAAAAATAATCAATTAAATGGGCTGTTAATCGATTATCTAGCCCTGTATTACTTTTCTGCGAGAATGGCGCTGGAATAATCAATTAACACTTAAGATAATCGATTATTTGAGTCTGTTATGTCTTTTGAAATTCAAAATTGGTCCAAGTTTCGAAAATCCTATTTCCAATTCATCAAGTTTCGAAAATTCCCAATTCCCAAACCCTATTCTCTCTACTTAAGGTTCTCTAAGGCTCTCTGCAAATTGAACAACCTTTTTCATACAAAAGTTAAGAGTTATGACTGCTAGAGAACTGTTTATAGGGAAGAAAAAGGAGCTTTAGAAAACCTAGTGTGGGCTAGAAGCGATAAGAATCACTGAGTGGGTTTCTTGGTGGATTGTGTGTTGTGTCGTCTCTAGGAAAAATTTTCTTCATCCTTTGTGGATTCAAAGGAGGTGTTCAACTCTTGTGTGACTCAAGAGACATGTTTTCTTTACCTTATCTTTTCAATTTGTATAATGTTTGTAAACTGTGATTATAGTGACTGTGATTATAATGTCTGGACGTAGGGTCTTTTGATCCGAACCAGTATAAATCAACTATGTAATCTTCTATCCCTTATCTATTTACTTTACACAACATTTTAATTGGTGAAATTTGGGAAAAATTTTAAAACCCTAATTGTTGTTTAAGAAACCAATTCACCCCCCCTCTTGGTTTTTGTCTGTAAACGCAAACATTCCGCTGCGCGATTCTAACAAGTGGTATCAGAGCTTGCTTTGATAGTAATTCAATTTTCGAAAATAGCAAAACAAAATCAAACATTCGCCGAGGGTGCTTCTATCAATAGACCCCCACTTTTTGCAGGGCAAAATTATCCTTTTTGGAAAGTAAGAATGCAAATATTTTTGGAGTCTATTGATAGAGGTGTTTGGGATGCAATTTTAAACGGTCCTTTTGTTCCTAAAATTACTAAAAACGGAGAAGAGGTACCAAAACCATTTTCTAGATGATCGGCTGAAGAAAATAGAAAAGCCCAATATGATGTTAGGGCTAGAAATATAATTTCATCTGCTTTAGCCCTTGATGAGTTTTACAGGATATCAGTTTGTAAGAGTGCTCAAGAAATGTGGGAAATGCTAAGAGTAACCCATGAAGGTACCGATCACGTTAAAAGAGCAAGAAAGAACTCATTAATTCAAGAGTATGAGATGTTCCAGATGCAACAAGGGGAAATGATTATTGACATTCAAAAGCGTTTCACACATATTGTGAACCATCTCACCGGGTTAGGTAAGATTTTTGATATTGATGAATTAAATGTAAAAGTTCTTAAATATTTGGATAGGAAATGGTAACCTAAGGTGATGGCCATCACAGAGTCACAAAATCTTGCATAATGTCCATGGCGGCGCTCTTTGGAAATTTGAGAGAGCATGAACTTGAACTTGGAAGGCTAAATGATGAAGAAGGTCAACACCAAAACAAGAACCTTGCCTTCAAAACTGAAATTTTCAAGAGTAAGAACAAGAAAGAGGAAGAAGACTCGGAGAATGAAGATGATGAAAATTTTAGTCTCATGATAAAGAAATTTACAAAGTTCATGAAAGCCAAAGGCCCTTCAAAGGTAAGGGAAAGGTAAGAGAAAGTACTTCCTTAAATATTAAATGTTATGGTTGTGGTGAAACAGGACATGTAAAAATTGATTGTCCAAATAAGAAAAATGAAGGTCAAAAAGGCAAGAAATTCTTGAAGAAGAAAGCCTACATTGCTTGGGATGATAGTGACTCAAGTTCGGAGTCAAGTGATTCGGAAATTGAAGCAAACATTTGCTTGATGGCAAAAGACAACATCTCTTCCGACTTTGAGGTTAGTGATTCCGAATCTTCCTCAAGTGATGATGAAAATGATTATGATGCTTTTCAAAATGCATATGGAGAATTGTTTACTGCTTTTAAGGACTTGAAAAATGAATATAAATCTGTGAAAAAGTGTTTAAATAAATCCGAAAAAGAGGTGGAGTCCTTAAAAACGAAAATTGTATGTTTAGAGGAAAAAGATAATAAAAATATAGCATGTGCATCATGTATAGAGTATGAATATGATATTGATATACTTAACGATTTGCTTGATAAAGCTAAGAAGGAAATAAGTGATAGTTATAAGGATAAGGCTATTGTTCAAAATAGAGAAAATTGTCATATTCCATTGAAAAAGCCTAAAATTAAAAATAGAAGAGTATGGATTGAAAAAGGAACTAAAACTTCAAAAGTTAGAAATGTATCATATTCAAAGATTACATCTAATGCATGCTTTTATTGTATGAAACATGGTCATACTTCAAATAGGTGTAGAATTAAGCATTTTGGTGTTCCTAAAGGAAAATATGTTTGGGTTCCTATAGTTAAATGATTTTATTGTCTCTAACCCCAAGGACCCAAAAGTTATGGGGACCTAAGATTATTATGTTCTTATTTTGTAGGAAACTTCCAAATCCAAGAAGTCTATGTGGTATCTTGACAGTGGATCTTCAAAACATATGACCGGAGACCAAACGAAATTTGTGAGTTTCAAAGCTAAAGAATAAGGATATGTAACCTATGGGGACAACAACAAAGGAAAAATACTTGGAATTGGAAACATTGGTGGTGCAAATACTTTGGAGATAAAGGATGTGCTTTTTGTTGATGGGCTAAAGCATAATCTCCTAAGTATAAGTCAACTTTGTGACAAAGGATTCAAGGTAATCTTTGAAAGTAAATTTTGTACCATACATTTAAAGGATTCCAAAAATATAGCATTGAAAGGCATTAGGCATAATAATATCTATTTGATTTATTTGGATTGTGTACCTAATACTAGTATAACATGCTTAGTTGCTAAGGAAGAAAATCCATGGTTATGGCATAAGAGAGCGACCCATATAAACATGCATCAATTAAACAAACTAATATCAAAGGACTTAGTTGTTGGTTTGCCTAAGTTAAAATTTGAAAAAGATAGATTATGTGATGCATGTCAAAAAGGTAAACAAGTGAAATCATCCTTTAAATCTAAGAATGTTATTTCCACATCAAAACCTTTAGAACTGTTACACTTAGACTTATTTGGTCCATCTAGGATAAAAAGTTTTGGTGGAAATTACTATGCTCTTGTAATTGTTGATGATTTTTCTAGATATACTTGGACACTTTTCTTAACATTAAAAAGTGAAGCTTTTAAGGTCTTTAGGAAGTTTTCCAAGTAAATCCAAAATGAGAAAGACTTAAGAATTAAGTTGTTAAGAAGTGACCATGGTGGAGAGTTTCAAAATGAATGGTTTGAAAATTATTGTGAGGAAAATGGTATTTTGCATAATTTTTCTGCACCTAGGACTCCCCAACAAAATGGTGTAGTAGAAAGGAAAAATAGGTCACTAGAGGAACTTGCTAGAACAATGTTGAATGAATCAAATGTTCCTAAGTATTTTTGGGCTGATGTTGTAAATACTGCATGTTATGTATTGAATAAGATGCTTATTAGGCCAATTATAAAATCAACTCCTTATGAACTGTTAAATGGTAGAAAGCCTAATGTTGCTCATTTAAAAATATTTGGATGTAAAAGCTTTGTTTTAAATAATGGAAAAGATAACTTAGGAAAGTTTGACTCAAAAGCCGATGAGGGCATTTTCTTAGGTTATGATTGTTGAACATACAAGGATATGAATGTTGAACATACAAGGATATGAAGCTTGTAGATTTTGATGATGATTCAAGAATAAATGACTTAAAGATTTGAAGACTTATAATGCTATGTAATAACTCTGTTTTTATGTTTTTGAGTCTGTAATATTAGAGTCCAAGATAGCCAACACATAGACCACTCTTTAAAAGCCCTAAAAACTCATTTTTATCAAAACGTTACTGGAATAATCGATTAAACCACAGGATAATCGATTATTACAGAAAGAAAACCATTTTCAGTATATGCTCACTGGATTAATCGATTAAATGGCCTGTTAATCGATTAACTGGGCAAAATAATCGATTAAATGGCTTGTTAATCGATTATCTGGCCCTATATTGCTTTTCTGCGAGAATGGCTCTGGAATAATCAATTAACACTTAAGATATTCGATTATTTGGGTCTGTTATCTGTTTTGAAATTCAAAATTGGTCCAAGTTTCAAAAATCCTATTTCCAATTCATCAAGTTTCGAAAATCCCCAATTCCCAAACCCTATTCTCTCTACTTATGGTTCTCTAAGGCTCTCTGCAAATTGAACAACCTTTTTCATACAAAAGTTAAGAGATGTGATTGCTAGAGACTGTTTGTAGTGAAGAAAAAGGAGCTTTTGAAAACCTAGTGTGGGCTAGAAGTGATAAGAATCACTGAGCGGGTTTCTTGGTGGATTGTGTGTTGTGCCGTCTCTAGGAAAAGTTGTTCTTCATCCTTTGTGGATTCAAAGGAGGTGTTCATCTCCTGTGTGACTCAAGAGATGTGTTTTCTTTACCTTATCTTTTCAATTTGTAAACTGTGATTATAGTGACAACGTTAATCCTCTGTTTGAGTGATTAGCAACTAGACGTAGGGTCTTTTGATCCGAACCAGTATAAATCAACTGTGTAATCTTCTATCCCTTATCTATTTACTTTACACAACATTTTTATTGGTGAAATTTGGGAAAAATTTTAAAACCCTAATTGTTGTTTAAGAAACCAATTCAGCCCCCCTCTTGGTTTTTGTCCGTAAATGCAAACATTCCACTGCGCGATTCTAACAACCCTCTTTATGGATATTTTGTTGACACATCATCTCCATCATTTGAGCCATTTGCTCCTTTAGCGAGTTAAGCTCGATGGTGAGTTTGCGATTTTTCTCTTCAAGTTATTCCATCTTCTTGGCCTTTTGCGCGCGAGTGAGGACGGGTAGAAGACCTACCACTTTCTAAATGATTTAAAGAATTTTATTATAGTTTTTATTATCAATGATTAGTGTGCGATAGATATATCTTTAGACAATAGCTTTGGTGTCTTCCTAAAAGCTTACGCTTTAGGAAGTACCATACCCACCTTGGTGTGATGGTTCCCTTTTTACGAAGGTTACCAACATACCTTAGCATACTTGTCCCTTCCAGGAAGGTTACAAACGCATTTGGGTCTCTTTCGCCGTTGTCTAAGGATATCTAATGCCCCCTAGAATGAATGTATTTATTCATGCACTAGTATAAAAGGGACTTTTTATGATAAAAAGATGGAACATGTTGAAAGTAAGATACCTTTTGACTGGGATGTCCAATTTGGATGCACAACATATCAAAACGAAGAGGAAAAAGTGAAGAACAGGTGCCAAATTCCAAAGGGGATTTGTCCCAACAATTTTCCCAAAAAATGCTCCTATGACCCATTTTTTGAGATATTTATTAAGATGATGTGTATGCATACTGCATTTATTTTCTTTCTTGGTTTTTCCACTTATTGAATAATGTGATATGAATGATATGACTTTGTCAAAAATCTTTTTATTATAAGAGGTATTTTTATTGCTTTAAATTGTTTTTATATTTTTTATAACCCTTTATCTCTTCTATTGGTCAATGTGGCTACTTAGCTTACAAATAACCTGAAATCAGGCTAGCTTAAATGAAGACTGTTTGAGATAAAGTTGGTTAATTCTTATTTCCTTTATGATTTTTAGGAATTTTTATTTTCTTTTGCTTTAATTGTTGTATGATTATCTTATGCAAATGCATCAAACAAATGCAACAAACAAATACACACACAATTCACTCACCCACGAGCAGAGCCACGCTGTTTAATCATGAGGTAGGGTTTTCCTGCAGAAAAGTGTTTGGTTAAGGTGGTTCTATAATGTTCTCACCAAGGCCAAAGGTTCCCAAGGTGCCCCCATTATAGGGACCTCTCAATCTCTCAATCTTCGGATCATGCACGAAACTCTTTGTCGACATCCTTGGACCAAAAGAATAGAGTTATCACCTTGAGTTGGTGGTTTTTTTGACAACGGATGTAGCCCCGTGTGCCAACAAGCCGGTCGTATCTCCCACCCACTACCTATAGGTAATCACTCTTGGCCCCGGGTATAGAGGAACTGTTGTGTGCAAGGGTTTTTTTGTATAGTTTGTATTTCAGACAATTGCATAAAGTAATCATACAACAGTTATCAAAGCCATACAATAAAACATGTTATAAATACAAGGAAGGGTAAAGGCGTAATTTCAAATCTTTACTTTGTTTGAACTTATCCGTCACTAAATGGGATCAAATCTCTAGCTTCCCCAGTAAAGTCGCCATCTGTCACCGCCGTCCATTCCGACGCCTCGGGGCATCTCGAACGTTTATGCGAGCGGTTGCGATATGATGGATTAGACTCACTTTTTTGTAAAAATATGATCATTGCTTCCGAGGTGCTTAACAACTGAACTAACCTCTAATAAAAGCAAGGTTTTCGTAAAAAGGGTTCTATGGAGTCGTCACCAATGTTTTTACCATAAACATTGGAAAAGGATAAAAAGAAGGCATTGATTTTAAGAAAAACCAAACTTGGTCATTATAACCAGAGTTAGGTAAGGGAGTTAGTTACGTGTGGAAAAGGTATTATCACCCCCACAATGCCCCTTTCGAGTTCCCTATGACAGATTAATTCATAAAATAAAGATTAAGAGAAATTACGCTGTTACCTTATTATATTACATAATATTACAAATGGCTATCTACATGATCCTATTTTCTACTGCACATAGGAAAGCAATAAATAAAGCAATAAAGAGAAGAGTAATGAAAAGAACTGTATGAGAGAGAGGTGAAATTGTTGTGAAAAAGTTGCAAATGGGCCCCCTATTTATAGTTCACTGTCAGAACTCCGGGATGGTCGTCTCAGCCTCAGAAAGGTGGGATGGTCGTCTCAACTACTCGGGACGATCGTCTTGGGTGAGAAAATTAGCTGGGACGCGCGTCTCAGCCACTTGGGACGATTGTCTTAACTTTGGGATGACTGTCTCGAGTGTTTTCTTCAAATTTTGCATTTTACTGCTTCAGAAAAGCTCTCCTTTCTTCAGACCGAAGTCGGTTGATGTTGTTAGATGCCCACCGAAGCTTTACCCATGTTTAGAGCGGAAGTCTTCTGATCTTTATTGAGAGGTCGTGCAAGATTTGGGGTCTACAATTTCAAACATTCAAAGTGATCATGGGGCAGAATTTTCAAATGAAAATTTTAATAGATTTTGTGAAAAACATGGGATTAAGCATAATTTTTCTGCTCCTAGAACTCCTCAACAGAATGGTGTAGTTGAAAGGAAAAATCGTTCCCTTGAAGAGTTAGTTAAGACAATGCTTAATGAAAAAGATTTACCAAAATATTTTTGGGCTGATGTCGTGAGTACTGCTTGTCATATTTTAAACCGTATTTTAATTAGACCATTTCTCAAAAAGACTCCCTATGAATTTTATAAAGGCAAAAAGCCTAATATAAACTACTTTAGAGTGTTTGGATGTAAAGTCTTTGTTTTAAATAATGGAAAGGAAAAACTTGGAAAATTTGACTCCAAATTAGATAAGGGTATTTTCTTAGGGTATTCATCAAATAGCCATGCCTATAGAATCTTCAATAAAAGGATAAAAATAGTAGAAGAATTAGTTCATGTTGTATTTGATGAAACTAACCTAGATAAGTAGAAAAACTTAGTTGCAGTGCATATGATGATATTTTAACTGATAAAATGTATCAGTTAAAACTACCATAATCAACTATTTTTCAGAAATAAGAAGAGTCTAGTGAAGAATCTGAAGAACAACTGCCCAAAAAATGGAAGGCTCCAAGAAATCTTTCAATGGACAACATCATTGGAGAAATAAAACAGGGATTTTCTACCTGAACATCTTTAAATAAATTTTGTAATCACATGGCATTCATATCTCAAATTGAACCAAAATCCATATCTAATGCATTAAAATATAATAACTGGATTAATGCGATGCATGAGGAGTTAAACCAATTTACAAGGAATAATGTATGGGAATTAATTCCAAAGCCAAATGATGCAAATATTGTTGGAACTAAATGGGTATTAGGAATAAATTAGATGAAAATGGTATTATTATAAGAAATAAAGCAAGATTAGTTTTTAAAGGATACAATCAACAAGAAGGAATTGATTTTTATGAAACATATGCTCCTATTGCTAGATTAGAAGTTGTTCTTTTACTTGCTTATGCCTCAATGAAGAATATCAGGTTATACCAAATGAATGTCAAAAGCGCCTTCTTAAATGGCTACCTGAATGAAGAGGATTTTGTTGCTTAGCCCCCTGGATTTGAAGATCATATTCATCCAAAGTTTGTTTACAAACTAAAGAAAGCATTGTATGGTCTAAAGGAAGCCCCGAGGCAATGGGAGAATTTGAAATGTCTATGATGGGGGAACTTAATTACTTCCTTGGATTACAAGTCAAACAACTTCAAGAAGGGTGCTTTCTTCATCACGAAAATATTGCACAGATCTCCTAAAGAAATTTGAAATGGAGCACTACAAAGAGACATCCACACCAATGTCAACTAACTGCTATCTTGATGCAGATGAAAAAAGGGAAGCCAATATATCAAACAAAATACAGAGGGCTTATGGGTCTTTATTATACCTTACGACAAGCAGACCTGACATTATGTTTAGTGTGTGCATGTGTGCCAGGTTTCAGTCTGCAACAAAAGAATCCCATTTCACTGCTTCGAAGAAAATTCTCAAATATCTCAAAGGAACATTGAATGTTGGGGTGTGGTATCCTAGTGAGTCTAAACTAAATCTAATTGGTTACTCTGACTCATACTTTGCAGGATGTAAGCTTGACAGAAAAAGCACAAGTGGCACCTGTCATCTTCTTGGAAGAAGCCTAATTTCATGGCATAACAAAAAGCAATCATGTGTTGCTCTTTCCACAACTGAGGCCGAGTACATTGCAGCTGGAAGCTGTTGTGCTTAATCCTTATGACTCAAACAACAACTTGAGGACTATGGTTTGATTCTCAGTAAAATTCCTCTTTTATGTGATAATACCAGTGCTATCATATTAACAAAGAATCCTATTCAGCATTCTAGAACAAAACACATTGAAATTAGACATCATTTGATTAGGGATCATGTTTCAAAAGGTGATTGTGAAATCTTCTTTATAGAAACTAAGAAATAATTAGTTGATATATTCACAAAACCTCTTGCTCATGATTGTTTTTATAAAATAAGAACTGAATTAGGAATCTTAGATGCATCAAACATCACATAACTCATATATTCTGATCATTTTAATTGATATAAAATTATTTTAATCGATTAAATTCATTTTTTCATACTTGTTTTAATCAATTATTTCATGAATTAATAAATTAAAAGCTCTTGATTTTCTCATTGCACTTCTATCATTAATATTTTAATCGATTAAAAATAAATTGTATCAATTAAAATTATTAACAAGTTCAATTTTAATCGATTTTGCTCTATTTTTAATCGATTATTATTCTAAGATTCAAAGTAAAGATTGTAGTTAATGGTTGTTTATGTAACATGCTACTAAGGCAAGGTTCCCTTATCTTTACACGTATCTATTGTGTTCATCGCAAACGTGTTAATGAAGATAAGATTGAATCAACTTTACTTTTTCTTGAAAGAATAATATATCTTATCTTTGAATTTGTATTTTCTTCTCTGATTTTGGTGTTTGTTATATTCTGGATGTTCTTTAAAATCTTGAGATATTATGCATATGTTTATTATATACCTTCTTTCCCTATTTTTGATGAAGTCAAAGGAAGAGAAATTAATATTTAATGCTCACTAATTTGTGTATTCAAGTATTTTTTTTCTGCAGATCAAGATCCTTAAAAAGAGGTGTTTGTCTTCATCAAATAGGGGGAGACTGAAAGTGATGGAGATCTTATTGAACTTTATGATAGAATGAAGATTTTGTGGATTTGATGAAGTCAAAGGCTACTTGGGGTTTAAGGGTAGAGTATTTAGTGAGTCATCATCAATATTAATAGGTATTCATTCATATCTCTTTGCTGCATGAGGTTTGATCATTTAAAAGAATTTAAAAATGCCTTTGAAAATGTTTTAATCTGTTAAAAATCAATGTAATCGATTAAAATGTTCTGAAGAAATAGTTTTAACTGATACTATATAAGGTTAATCGTTTAAAATGGGCTAGGAACATTCATAACAAAATTTTAACTGATATGTTTCTGAAATAATCAATTAAAACGATTTAAAACATTCACTGAAACTGTTTTAATCGATTATTTTCACTAAAAGAGTATTTGAAAACCTTTTGCCAGTATTTTAACTAATATAACTTCAAATTAATCGATTAAAATCTCTTCAAATATTTTGAAAAGTAATCTGTCAATATTTTAATCGATGTAACTTCGAAATAATGATTAAAATCACTTGAGATGTTTTGAAAAGTGTTCTGCCAAAATTTTAATCGACATAACATCGAATTAATCGATTAAAACAACTTAAGGGAATTTTTGTCAAGTGTTTTAATCGATTAAAACTTGTTGTTATTAGTAAAAATCACTCATGAAGTTTTGAGAAAAAGATTGGTAGAATTATAATCGATTAAAACGCGAATTAATCGATTAAAACAACTTAGAGAATTTTTGTTTAATTGTTTTAATCGATTAAAACGTCGTCGCATCAGTTAAAATAAATCTAGAAAATGATTAAGCACATTTTAACCGATTAAAAGAAGAATTAATCGATTAATCAAGATTTAATAATCGATTAAAAGAAAGTTTTAACCGATTAATTAAACCAGTAGTTGAAAAACAACTCTATATAAACAGGATTGATTCAGTCTTTTTAATATTATCTTTAAGCAATCAATCAAGCAATCATAAGAGATATTTTCAATAAAGAATCGCGCAAGTTTTGTAGAGTTTTACAAAGTTCTTTCTTGAGGCATTTTTTCTTTCTTTTTATGAAGAAACTCATACTGCAGGAGCTGCATAAATTGGGTTTGATTGTTCTGATTTGTTCTTTTTTTATTTTTTTAATTCTTTAATGAATTGTTGGTGTCTGGAATTGTTGGGCACTGGTTCTGTAGTTGGAATTTAGTTGTAGGTTGGTTCAAGAACTGGAACTTGGTTCTTGATGAAGGTTTAGGTGCAAGAACTGAAATTTGGTTCTTGCAGTATATTGGGTGTTGTGGGATTCAGAATTGTAATCTGTAATACATTTAATCTAGTGGAATTCAGTTGGAATTTGGCTGAAAACTGGATGTAGCCCTGTGGTTTGGGTGAACCAGTATAAATCTTGGTTATCCTTTTCTAAACCTTTACTTTCTTGTGTCTTACATTGAATTGCTTATTTTTCTTGATTCAAGAAGTGATCAAAATTCATAATCTTTGAAATAGATAATCTGTATTCTGTAAATTGTGAAAATCTTTCAAAGATCAATTCACCCCCTCTCTTGATCTCAGCCTACATTTCTAACACCTCACACTACACGAGCACTCCTCTCTCGAACAAATAAAAACTTAAACTACCAAGAGCCAAATGTCTCAAAGGAGACTTCCTTAACCGATTTTTGCCTAAAAGGAAAATCGGAATCATCACTCGGTGTGCAGAGGTCTCTAGAAGTTTATGAGAGTCTCTGAAAGTGTGAGAATGTGTGGAAAAGTGTGTAAAATAGTGAGGATTGACATCCTATTTATAGGCTTGCTCACCAAGGAGGCCGGGACGGCCATCCTAGATTTTGTTAGGTAGCACGACTGTCTGGAATTTGGGATGGTCGTCCCAAGCTACCAAAGAGAGTGGGACAACCATCTGAAATTTGGGACGACCATCCCAGACTACTAAGGAAGCTGGGACGAGTGTCCTAGATTTGGGATGGTCGTCTCGAGCTTGCAAAATAGGTGGGATGATCGTCTGGGTTTTGGGACAACCGTCACGACTTCTCTGACAAAAATTAATTTTTTTATTTTCTAAGAGAACCCTCTTTTTCTTAAATGGAGCCTAGTGAATGTTGATCATACAAGGATATGAAACTTGAAGATTTTGATGATGATTCAGGAACAAAGGACTTAGAGATTTGAAAACTCGTAATCTTATGTAATAACTCTGTTTTTATGTTTTTGAGTATGTAATATTAGAGTCCAAGATAGCCAGCACATAGACCACTCTTTAAAAGCTCTAAAAACTCATTTTTATGAAAAATACACTGGAATAATCGATTAACTACAGGATAATCGATTATTACAACAAGAAAACCATTTTCAGTAATTGCTCTCTTGTTTAATCGATTAAATCACAAGATAATCGATTATCTAGAGCAGATAAACGATTAAATGGCCTATTAATCGATTAACTGGTGTTGTTTTGCTCCTCTGTGAGAATGACTCTGGAATAATCGATTAACACTCAAGATAATCGATTATTTACGTTTGTTGTACATTTTGAAATTAAAAATTGGACCAATTTACGAAAACCCTATTCCCAATTCATCTATTTTCGAAAATCCCCAATTCCCAAACCCTATTCTCTCTACTTAAGGTTCTCTAAGGCTCTCTTCAAATAGAACAACATTTTTGATACAAAATTTAAGAGTTGTGACTGCTAGAGAACTGTTTGTAGGGAAGAAAAAGGGGCTTTTGAAAACCTAGTGTGGGCTAGAAGCGATAAGAATCACTGAGTGGGTTTGTTGGTGGATTGTGTGTTGTGCCGTCTCTAGGAAAAGTTGTTCTTCATCCTTTGTGGATTCAAATGAGGTGTTCATCTCTTGTGTAACTCAAGAGAGGTGTTTTCTTTACCTTATCTTTTCATTTGTAATCTGTTTGTAAAATTGTGATTATAGTGGCAGCGTTAATCCTCTATTTGAGTGATTAGCAACTGGACATAGGGTCTTTTGATCCGAACCAGTATAAATCAACTGTGTAATCTTCTATCCCTTATGTATTTACTTTACACAAAAATTTAATCGGTGAAATTTGGGAAAATTTTAAAACCCTAATTTTTGTTTAAGAAACCAATTCACCCCCCCTCTTGGTTTTTGTCCGTAAACACAAACATTCCGCTGCACGATTCTAACAGTGAACAGTACTAGGGGCCCTATGAAGCCTTGTTCATCTTCAAAACGGAATATTTCTGAACTTTATTGTGAGGTGGGCAAGATTTGGGGTCTACAGCTACCCCCCCCCCCTCACCTGACAAAACGGTTGTTGGCGAATGTGCCTCAAGACTAGTTGGCAGGTGAAGGAGTTAACCCTCTTGCCAGGCCATTCTTCGGATGCTCCTTTGATGCGGTAGCTGATCCTCTGGACGATAAATGTGGATGTCTTAATGTCTTCAAGGTTGACCATAGGGTGTTCCCTTCGACCCTGTGGTGATAAGTACGAACCCCTATAGATCCCATACAAAAAATTCAGAAATCCTCCATTTTGAAGATGGATAAGGGTTCATAGGGCCCCTAGTAGTGTCCACTAGGCTCCATTTAAGAAAAGGAGGGTTTTCTTAGAAAATAAAAATTAGGAATTTTGTCAAAAAAGCCGGGACAGCCGTCCCAAATCTCATATGGTTGTCCCACCTATTTGGCTAGCTCGAGATGGTCGTCCCGAATCTGAGACGGTCGTCCCAAATCTGAGACGGTTGTCCCACCTTCCTTAGTGGTCTGGGATGGCCGTCCCAAATTCCAAACAGTCGTCCCACCCTCTTTGGTAGCTTGGGATAGTCGTCCTGACTGACAAAATCTTGGACGCCCATCCCGACCTCCTGAGTGAGCGAGCCTATAAATAGGACCTCATTCCTCACCATTTCACACACCTTCTCAAACTCTCTCACACTCTGAGACATTTCTGGGCATTTTTTGCACTGTTCCAGAGGTCCGAATAGTCTTTCTGATAGTCCATTTGGGCAAAGTCAATTAAGGAACTCTCTTTTTGAGACATCTGACTCTCGAAAGTTTTAAATATTATTTGTGGAGGGAGGAGCATTCTTGTAGAGCGAAGGGGACCGCCAAAAGAGTCCTCAATTTTGAAGATTTATAAAAGCTCGCTTCGGAGGTTCTTTTCAATTCCTTCTCTTTTATCGCTTTCATTTTACTGCTTTCCTTTATGTGCATTAGAAATTAGGTCCATGTAGATATTTAAATAATTACTGCAAATAGATGAATAAATAGGGTAAAAGCATAATTTCTATATCTTTATTTTTAGAATTAGTCCATCATAGGGAACCCGAAAGGTGCGTTGTGGGGTGTTAACACTTTCTCCACACGTAGCTAACTCCCTTACCCAACTCTGGTTATAATGGCCAAAGTTTGTTTTTTCTAAACCAACGCCTTTTCTTTTTTCCTTTCTCAATGTTTATGGTTTAAACATTAGCGACGATTGCATAAGAGCCCCTTTTTTACAAAAACCTCACTTTTAAGGGTAGCTCGGTTATCGAGTATCCTAAAAGTTATGACCAAATTTATTTTATGAAAACGTGAGTCACAAACACTCGCGTCGCGACCGCTTGCATTTATCATTTCTCCATGCCAAGCAGCGCGGGGAGGATGGCGATGACAGATGGCGACTCCATTGTGGAAGCCTAGAGAGTTGATCCTGTTTAGTGATGGATTAATTCAAAATAAAATAAAAGATTTGAAATTACGCTTTTACCCTTCTTTGTATGAATAACATGTTTTATCCGTATGGCTTTAATAACTATTGTATGTTTATTTTCCCAATTGTTTGAAATAAAAATTGTACACAACCATTGCACACAACAATCCCTCTATAACCTGGGGGCATGAGCGATAAATCTTAGGGAGTGAGTAACATGTACGACCGACCGTGGTAATGGCTTTTGTGCCAGTAGGCTGTTGTCGGAAACCACCACTCAAGGTGATAACCCTCCCCTCTCAGTCTGCAGGACGTCGACACATCCTTGAGCCACGCAAAGTTTGGGGGCTGAGAGACTGTGGGAAACATATAATGGGGGCACCTTGGGGACCTGGCCTTAGTGAGGACAGTTAGAACCTACCCTTACTATGCACTTTTCTACAGGATACCCCTACCTCGTGATTAAACATCATCACTCTATTTGTGGATGAGTGAATTGTTTGTGCATATGTTTTTTGCATTTGTTTGTTACATTAACATAAAAATGATCATACAATAGCCAAAATAAAAAAAATTCTTAAAACATAAAAGAATAATAATAATATGAGATGTCTAACTTGCTCCGCCAGATCCAGCATCTCAAAATCTTATTTAAAACTTTTTTTGCTATAACCAACTTTATCTTAGACAGTCTTCATTTAAGTTAGTCTGGTTTTAGGTTCTTTGAAAGCTAAGTAGCCACATTGACTAACAGAAGAGATACAGAGTTATAAAAACAAACAAAAAACTTTTTTTGCTATAACCAACTTTATCTCAGACAATCTTCATTTAAGCTAGCCTGGTTTCAAGTTCTTTGAAAGCTAAGTAGCCACGTTGACTAATAGAAGAGACAAGGAGTTATAAAAACAAAAAAAAAACTTTTTTGGCTATAACCAATTGTATCTCAGACAGTCTTCATTTAAGCTAGCCTAGTTTCAGGTTCTTTGAAAGCTAAGTAGCCACATTGACTAACATAAGAGATATGGAGTTATAAAAACAAAACAAAACAAAAAACAACAAAAAATAATAAAAACGAAATTTAATAAAATGATTTTCTGAAAGTCGAATCATTCATACCCTCATCATTTCAGGAGTGGTAAAAATAAGAGAGAAAATAAATGCATAAGGAAAGTGTGCATATGCATCATCGTAATAAGTCTCTCATGCATGAACACATTCATTCTAGGGGCACTAGATATCCTTAGACAAAGGTGAAAGAGACCCACATACATTTGTAACCTTCGTTATACTTGTCAATCTTTGAGAAGGAAGGGGCAAGTGTGCTAAGGTGTGGTAACCTTCGTTATACTTGTCAATCCATGATGCGGAAGAAACTATTACACCGAAGTGGGTGTGGTGCTGCATGCAGCGTAAGCTTTAAGGAGAATACCAAAGTCATTGTCTTAAGGCATATCCATCCCATACTAATCATTCATTTCAAAAAATAAAAAAAAAACATAATTCATTTACATTCTAGAAAGTGACTGGTCTTCTTCTTGTCCTCACTCGCGCGCAAAAGGCCAAGAGAATGAAGAAATTGGAAGAGCAAAATCACAAGCTCACCATTGAGCTTAACGCCATAAAGGAGCATATGGCGCGATTAATGGAGCAGTTAGAGGAACAAAACTGCAAGCTCATCACTGAGCTTAATTCTGTGAAGGAGCAGATGGCGCAACTAACGGAACTAATGCGCCCATCAATATAAGAGCCCCCATAATGATCATATGGGCCAAAGAGTGGAACAAGAACTGAAGAGTGGGAGAATTACACAACCTCCCTCATCCACATCATTCAAGAAGTTCCTTAGCAAGAAGGAGAGGCGAAGTATGAACGCCATCAACCCCACTAATCCTTCTTCCTCTTCACTACCAACTATTAGAGTCACGCAGTGGAATGTTTGCGTTTACGGACAAAAACCAAGAGGGGGGTGAATTGGTTTCTTAAAGAAAAATAAGGGTCTTAAAATTTTTCCCAAATTTCACCGATTAAAATGCTTTGTAAAGTAAATAGATAAGGGAAAGAACATTACACAGTTGATTTATACTAGTTCGGATCAAAAGACCCTACGTCCAATTGCTAATCACTCAAAAAGAGGATTAACGCTGTCACTATAATCACAATTTTACAACAGATTACAAATTGAAAAGATAAGGAATAGAAAACACCTCTCTTGAGTCACATAAGAGATGAACACCTCCTTTGAATCCACAAAGGATGAACAATAGTTTTTCCTAGAGATAGCACAACACACAATCCACCAAGAAACCCACTCAGTGATTCTTATCGCTTCTAGCCCACACTAGGTTTTCAAAAGCCTATTTTTCTTCCTTACAGAAATTTCTCGCAGTCACAACTCTTAACTTTAGTATGAAAAAGGTTTGTGCATTTACAGAGAGCCTTAGAGAACCTTAAGTAGAGAGAATAGGGTCTGGGAAATGATGATTTTCGAAAACATAAGAATTGGGAATAGGGTTTTCGTAAATTGGTCCAGATTTGAATTTCAAAACTCATAACACAAGTAAATAATCGATTATCTTGAGTGATAATCAATTATTCCAGAGCCACTTTCGCAGAGGAGCAAAATAGGACCAGGATAATCGATTATCTGGCTGAATAATCGATTATTTAACTGGGATAATCGATTATCCTGAGTGATAGTCAATTATCTCAGTGTATTTTTGATAAAAATGAGCTTTTAGAGGTTTTAGAGGATGGACTATGTGCTGGCTATCTTGGACTTTAATTTTACAGACTCAAAAACATAAAATAGAGTTATTACAAGTAAATACACATGATTACAAGTCTTCAAATCTCTAAGTCCTTTGTCTTTGAATCATCATCAAAATCTTCAAGCTTCATATCCTTGTATGTTTAACAATCTCCCCCTTTTTGATGATTATCAAATTTTTCTTTAAAACCCTTTGTAATAACCTGTTTTATCTGTCACAGCTAACAAAACTATTAAACATACCAGACAACATTAAAATTATTAAACATAAGAGGCTTTAAATAATTTCTCCCCCTATTTTGATTATAATAAAAAATGAAAGCTCCCCCTCAATAAGTTCCTAATATAGAAAACAACTCCCCCTCAATCAATGCAAAAATAAAGTTATATTCATTAAAGCAAATGAAGTACAAATAAGAAATATTTGAAGAGATTATAACTCTTCACTCTCATCACTATTAAACTTAGCGTCAAATATGTCTTCTAAATTACACACTCTATCATCTACATCCAAAATGCGTCTAACAATTTCTCTATGCAATTCTTGAGATATAGAGAAAAATTCCTACATTCTCTTATTCATGTCAAACAACATATCTTCCATGCAAGGGCGGGATGTAGGGTGAGCAACAGATGATGTTCCAACAATATGAACATTATCAGCAGGCATATCAGCAGTAGGCATGTACTCATCATCAGAATCTTGAGCCACGTTAGCCATGTGAGGAGCATCATCTTTATAAACATAAACCCCGTTTACGTTCACCATTTGCAGCTGAGTGAGCGTGTCATCTAGCATTCTGTTTGAATTAAGTGTCCAAGCCCATTGTTCCCCTTCAACATTTACACCTTAGTACTCAAGAATCCTGGAAATGAAGAGAGCGTAAGGAATCTTGAAGGTTGGTTGACGCTTCGCCTTGAGCATTGTTAATGTGACTAGGCTTGGTCAATCAATGGGCTCATTATTCATGATGGCATGGATAATGCGAAGGTCAACAAAAGAACATTGGGCATGGTTGGTTGCCCGGGGACACAGAATCCATACAAGAAGATGCAACAACAGGCGTTCTTCTTTCTTCAAAGGCCCAGCCAAAAGTTGGCGGCCAATTTCCATGGCAGGGTTGCGGAGAAAAGAACGGTATGCCATAATGCGATTAAAATCATCTAAATTAGCAAGAACATTTACAACATCCACCCTTAAAGGAAAATGAGCAACATTTTCCCAAATATCATCATCAAGGATGATGGTCACACCCTTGACTCTAGAGGTAGCAATGTGATCCCTATATTTAAAGCAAGAGTAGAAAACCCAAACTAAATCCAGATAGTAAATACCTAGCATTTCGATGAAGGGAAGGACACCTTGCTGCTCAAGCAGATTGGGAAAGTTGAATCCACTATTTATGAAGTGATCACCAATAATAAATTTAGGAGTAATAATACCCCTTTCTTTCCTGAAATTCAGGAATTCCTGTCTTCCCTCTTCATCAGATATCCACCCTTCAATGGAATTAGGGCGGGGATGAAAAGTAGGAGTGGATCTTCTCCTTGTTGCAATCTTGCTACGGGAAGGTGAAGCCATTTACATTAAAAAGAGAGGAAGATGAGGAGGTTTTAAGAAGAAGAAGGCTTTGAAGAGACAAGAGAGCTTGAATTTGTGAAGAATGCTTTGATTCAAGGTTTGGAAGTGTGTGGATGTGAATTTGAACCCTCTTATATATAGAGAAACATCCCAACGGTCATAAACAACAAGTTTGAGGAGAGTTGAAGCAAAAATAACTGTTACAAATGACTAGTTTACCCCCAACGTTGCAGGATAATCGATTATCACCCTCTGATAATTGATTATTTCTTCAAATGCAGGGATAATCGATTATTTGGATGAATAATCGATTATTCCAGAGGCAAATTACTGATTTGGGTCATTTTTTGTACAGATAATCGATTATTAGCCCAAATAATCCAAATCCTATAGTTCCTTTTAAATATTTTAAGATTCGTTTTACTGCAGTTAAATGAGATTCTTTTGGACATGCTTGAAATCTAGCACACACACACAAACAGAATGCATAATATCAGGTACTTACAGTTAAGTATAATAGCGAAACTATCATACCTCTATACATTGATTGATTAATTTCCAAACCTGATTCATCTTTATCCAAATAGCATGATGTTCCCATGGGTGTGTTAGCTTTCTTTGAAGTGTCCATTTCAAATTTCTTGAGAATCTCTTTGCAGTATTTGGTTTGAAACACAAAGGTGCCATCTTTAAGTTGCTTAATTTGAATTCCAAGAAAGAATGTTAATTCTCCCATCATTGACATTTCAAATTCACCCTGCATTATCTTAGCAAATCCTTCACACAAGGAATTATCAGTTGATCCAAAAATAATATCATCAACATATACTTGAACTAACAGAATATGTTCTTTTACTTTCTTAATAAACAGGGTGGAATCAATTTTTCCTCTAGAAAAATCATTTGAAATTAGAAAGCTACTTAATCTTTCATACCAAGACCTAGGAGCTTGTTTCAAACCTTATAAAGCTTTCTTTAATTTAAAAATGTGATTAGGATAATTAAAATCTTCAAATCCAGGGGGTTGTTCCACATATACTTCCTCTTTGATAAACCCATTCAAAAATGAACTTTTAACATCCATTTGATAAAGTTTAAATTTCATCAATGAGGCATAAGCAAGAAGTAGGCGTATAGCCTCTAACCTGGCAACAAAAGCATAGGTTTCATCACAATCAATACCTTCCTCTTGACAGTAACCTTTGGCAACAAGTCTGGCTTTGTTCTTTGTTATATTTCCATCTTCATCAAGTTTGTTTCTAAATACCCATTTTGTTCCAATAACTTGATGAGATTCTTCTCTTGGAATTAATTCCCAAACTTGGTTTCTTTCAAATTGATTTAGTTCTTCTTGCATTGCTACGCACCATTGGTCATCTTTAAGAGCTTCCTTAACACTTTTGGGTTCAATCTATGAAACAAAAGCTACATACATACAGAAATTTGTCATATTTCTAGTTCTTACCCCTTTTGAGATATCACCAATTATATTGTCCATTGAAAGTCCTCTTGGTGGTTGCCACTCTTTTGCCAATTCAGTTGGTTGAGATTACTCATTCTCATTTAAGTACATTTCTTCTAGAGCTTCTCTTATGTACTCATCATCACCTGCATATTCTTTATTTGAATCAAGAGGATTTCCCTCAAGGTCTACAATTTCATCAAAGGTAACATCTACAGATTCTTCAATATTCAAAGTTCTTCTATTGAATACTCTATATGCTTTGCTAGTTAGTGAATAACCTAAGAAAATGGCCTCATCGACTTTTGGGTCAAATTTTCCTAAGTTATCTTTTCCATTATTAAAAACAAATCATTTACATCCAAATATTTTTAAATGAGAAACATTAGGCTTCCTACCATTTAACAATTCTTAAGTAGTTAATTTTATGATTGGCCTAATAAACATCCTATTCAATACATAACATGCAGTACTTACAGCATCAACCCAAAAATATTTAGGAACATTTAATTCATTTAACATTGTTCTAGTAAGTTCCTCTATTGACCTATTTTTCCTTTCTACTACACCATTTTTTTGGGAGGTTCTAGGTGTAGAAAAATTATGTAAAATTCCATTTTCTTCACCATAATTTTCAAAGGATTCATTTTGAAATTCTCCACCACGGTCACTCCTTAACACTTTAATTCTTAAGTCTTTCTCATTTTGAATTTGCTTGGCAAACTTCCTAAAGACCTTAAAAACTTCACTTTTTAAAGTTAAGAAAAATGTTGAAGTAAATCTAGAAAAATCATCAACAATTACAAGAGCATAGTAATTTCCACCAAAACTTTTTATCCTAGATGGACCAAACAAATCTAAGTGTAAAAGTTCTAAAGGTTTTTATGTGGAAATAACGTTCTTAGATTTAAAGGATGATTTCACTTGTTTACATTTTTGACATGCATCACATAATCTATCTTTTTCAAATTTTAGGTTGGGCAAACCAACAACTAAGTCCTTTGATATTAGTTTGTTTAATTGATGCATGTTTATATGAGCCGCTCTCTTATGCCATAACCATGGATTTTCTTCCTTAGCAACTAAGCATGTTATATTAGTATTAGATACACAATCCAAGTCAATCAAATAAATATTATTATGCCTAATGCCTTTCAATGCTATATGTTCGGAATTCTTTAAATGAATGGTGCAAAATTTACTTTAAAAAATTACCTTAAATCCTTTATCACAAAGTTGACTTATACTTAGGAGAATATGCTTTAGCCCATCAACAAGAAGCACATCCTTTATCTCCAAAGTATTTGCACCACCAATGTTTCCGGTTCCAAGGATTCTTCCTTTGTTGTTGTCCCCATAGGTTACATATCCTTGTTCTTTTGCTTTGAAACTCTAAAATTTCTTTTTGTCTCCGATCATATGTCTTGAACATCCACTGTTAAGATACCACAGAGACTTCTTGGATTTGGAAGTTTCCTACAAAACAAGAACATAATAATCTTAGGTCCCCATAACTTTTGGGTCCTTGGGGTTAGAGACAATCAAATCATTTAACTATATGAACCCAAACATATTTTCCTTTATGAACACCAAAATGATTAATTCTACACCTATTTGAAGTATGACCATGTTTCATACAATAAAAGCATGCATTAGATGTAATCTTTGAAAATGATACATTTTTATTTTGTGAAGATTTAGATCCTTTTTCAACCTATACTCTTCGATTTTTATTTTTAGGTTTTTTCAATGGAACATGACAATTTTCTCTATTTTGTACAATAACCTTATCCTTATAACTATCACTTAATTCTTTCTTAGCTTTATCAAGTAAGTGGCTAAGTATGTCAATATCATATTCATATTCTTTACATGATGCACATGTTATTTCTTTATTTTCTTTTTCCTCCAAAATCACTATTTTTTATTTTAACGATTCTACTTCCTTTTTCGATTTATTCAAATTCTTTTTCAACGATTTATATTCATTTTTCAAATCCTTAAAAGCAGTAAATAATTCTTGATATGCATTTTGCAAAGCATCATAATCATTTTCATCATCACTTGAAGAACAATCAGAATCACTTACCTCACAATCAGAAAAAATGTTGTCATTTGCCATCAAACAAATGTTTGCTTCAAATTCTGAATCGCTTGACTCCGAATTTGACTCACTATCATCCCAAGCTATATAGGATTTCTTTTTGAAATACTTCTTTCCTTTATAGTCATCACTTTTCTTGTTTGGACAATCGGATTTTACATGTCCTGTTTCACCACAACCATAACATTTAAAATTTAAGGAAGAACTTTCTTTTACCTTTCCCTTACCTTTGAAAGATTGCTTCCCTTTGGCTTTCATGAACTTTGTAAATTTCTTGATCATAAGACTCAAATGTTCATCTTCTTCATTTTCTGAGTCTTCTTCCTCCTTCTTGTTCTTGCTTTTAGAAATTTCAGTTTTGAAGGCTAGATTTCTCTTTTGATGTTGGCCTTCTTCATCATTTAGCCTTCCGAGTTCAAGTTCATGCTCTCTTAAATTTCCAAAGAGAGCCGCCATAGATATGGTAGCAAGATTTTGTGACTTTGTGATGGCCGTCACCTTTGGTTGCCATTTCCTATCCAAAGATTTAAGAATTTTTACATTTAACTCATCAATATTAAAAATCTTACCTAACCCAGTGAGATGATTCACAATATGTGTGAAACACTTTTGAATGTCAAAAATTGTTTCTCCTTGTTGCGTCCGGAACATCTCATATTCTTGAATCAATGAGTTCTTTCTTGCTCTTTTAACATCGTCGGTACCTTCGTGGGTTACTCTTAACATTTCCCACATTTCTTGAGCACTCTTACAAATAGATATCCTGTAAAACTCATCAAGGGTTAAAACAGATGAAATTATATGTCTAGCCCTAACATCATATTGGGCTTTTCTATTTTCTTCAGCTAACCATCTAGAAAATGGTTTTGGTACCTCTTCTCCATTTTTAGTAACTTTAGGAATAAAAGGACCGTTTAAAATTGCATCCCATACACCCCTATCAACAGACTCCAAAAATATTTGCATTCTAACTTTCCAAAAAGGATAATTTTGCCCCGCAAAAAGTGGGGGTCTATTGATAGAAGCACCCTCAGCAAAAGTTTGGTTTTGTCCTGCCATTTTCGAAATTTGAATGACTATCAAAGCAATCTTTGATACCACTTGTTAGAATCACGCAGCGGAATGTTTGCGTTTACGGAAAAAAACCAAGAGCAGGGTGAATTGGTTTCTTAAAGAAAAATTAGGGTTTTAAAATTTTTCCCAAATTTCACCGATTAAAATGCTTTGTAAAGTAATAGATAAGGGAAAGAAGATTAAACAATTGATTTATACTGGTTCAGATCAAAAGACCCTACATCTAGTTGCTAATCACTCAAAAAAAAGGATTAATGTTGTCACTATAATCACAATTTTACAACAGATTACAAATTGAAAAGATAAGGAATAGAAAACACCTCTCTTGAGTCACACAAGAGATGAACACCTCCTTTGAATCCCCCAAGGATGAACAACAACTTTTCCTAGAGACGGCACAACACACAATCCACCAAGAAACCCACTCAGTGATTCTTACCGCTTCTATCCCACACTAGGTTTTCAGAAGCCCTTTTTTCTTCCCTACAGAAAGTTCTAGCAGTCACAACTCTTAACTTTAGTATGAAAAAGGTTTGTGTATTTACATAGAGCCTTAGAGAACCTTAAGTAGAGAGAATAGGGTCTGGGAAATGATGATTTTTGAAAACATAAGAATTGGGAATAGGGTTTTCGTACATTGGTCCAGATTTGAATTTCAAAACTCATAACAGACGTAAATAATCGATTATCTTGAGTGATAATCGATTATTCCAGAGCCATTTTCGCAGAGGATCAAAACAGGATCAAGATAATCGATTATTTGACTGAATAATCGATTATTTGGCTTGGATAATCGATTATCCTGAGTGATAATCGATTATCACAGTAAGATTTTCATAAAAACAATTTTTAGTCTGTGATAATCGATTATCCTGAGTGATAATCGATTATCACAATGTATTTTGATAAAAATGAGCTTTTAGAGGTTTTAGAGGATGGACTATGTGCTGGCTATCTTGGACTCTAATTTTACAAACTCAAAAACATAAAACAGATTTATTACAAGTAAATACACATTATTACAAGTCTTTAAATCTCTAAGTCCTTTTTCTTTGAATCATCATCAAAATCTTCAAGCTTCATATCCTTGTAAGTTTAACACCAACTGGGCAGTCACGCAGATAAGAGGGGAAATTTACTCCCATTCCAACTTCCTATGGGAGTATGCTGCCAAAGCTGTTAGAGGTCAGGCTCCTAGCACGTGTTCCTCCAAAAAGGATGAATCCAACCTACCCCGAGTGGTACAAGCCTAACGAAAAATGTGCTTACCACTCGAATGCTCCTGGGCACTCTGTAGAGAATTATTTGAACCTGAAGTATAGGGTTCAAGAGTTATTGGATGCTGAGTGGATCACTTTCGATGCTCTCGCTCCTAACGTTGATGCCAAGCCCCTGTCGTAGCCAGAATATTGGGGTTTGGATAAGGAAGGCCAACTTATTAGGGTTCCTCCTGTTAAGCATTAATTTTTAAAGCTTCCTATGCATCTCTCAGTCCCTGCCTGTGGTCGCGAGATATTTGATTAAAAGGGCTTTATAAATATTTATAACATTCATATTCTTTTCATTCTTTTGTCTCTTAGTATTCTTTTAAAATAATTGATAATAAAATTTAATCCTAAACAGAATCGTAAATAAAAAACACAATCATGTCTATGATAGACGCACTACTACAAATAAAGCTTTCAACGTTGGTTCTGGAAGGCTTTCAACGTCGGTTGTTGAACCGAGCGTTGTATCGGCGACGTTGAAAGTCGTAACTTTCAACGTCGGTTCTAATAAACCGATGTTGAAAGTATGATTTTTTAAATTAATAATTTTTATTTATTTACAACCCCTTTACCCCCTTTTATTTATCTAGAAGTCTCCCTTCTCTTTATATTATATTTTTATTAGGTCCTCCATCTCTTTATATTATATTTTTTAGAAGTTTATTAATTTTTTAAGAGAATTGTCATTGGCGGGATTCGAACCCGAGTACTTTAGAGTTGGAGGTTGACACTCCAACCACTAAACTACTAGAATTTTCTGATAATAACTTACAAATAAATTATATTTATATACAAATAAATATATATCCGTGTAAATATATAAATATAAATATATTTATATATTTTGATATATTTATATAGTTATATATTTATATGTTGGATGTGAGGGCACACTCGAAAATGAAAGTGTGTGTCGAGTGGGTTTTCAAAATTTGATTCTAAATTTGTCAGCAGGTATCTTTATATGAGTTTGTAATTTAATGACAAAATATAATCTTTATAATTTTATTTATATAATGATATAAAATAAATTTGGGAAATGCGTTATTTTCTCTCAAGCGAAAAATACCAATTTTCGATCAAGCGAGACTTGAGTAAGTGAATTTCAGTGAGCTTTAACATATTTTCACTCAAGCAAGAGTCAATCACACTTTCACCCTCGATCGAAAAATACCAATATAGTTTATTTGTAAGTTATTATAAAAAAATTATAGTAGTTTAGTGGTTGGGATATTAACTTTCAACCCTAAAATACTGGGTTCAAATGTTATCGAGTGAAAATTCATTAACATAAAAGAATTTTTGGTTGAAAATAAAAATAAAAATACTTTCCAGAAAATATATACAAATAAATATATATTTACATGGATATATATTTATTTGTATATAAATATAATTTATTTGTATATAAATATAATTTATTTGTAAGTTATTATCGAGAAAATTCTAGTAGCTTAGTGGTTGGAGTATTAGTCTCCAACTCTAAAGTACTGGGTTCGAATTCTGCCAATGACAATTTCCAAATTTAAGTGAGTTTTTCGGTGAAAAAAAAAAGACTTTCCACGTCGGTTCATATGGGAACCGACGTGGAAAGTGTCAATAAGTAAAAAAAAATAAAAAAAAAAGACTTTCAACGTCGGTTTATATGGGAACCGACATAGAAAGTTACTTTCTACGTTGTCTCAACTATAACCGACGTTAAATGACGACGTAGAAAGTATATTTTGTAGTAGTGACAACTCTCTATGGGATCCGAAAGCCGAAGGCGAATGGACCGAGTCAGATAGTGAGGAGGGGGACCATTTCCCTAGATGTGCATAGGATGCTAAAAAAGAGAAGCTCGATCTATATGGCCCTATTGGGAAGAAACCAAGGCCATTGATTTGGGGGGCAAGAAATGATATTCAAGAATTGAATATCGATACCCTAATTGATGATTAACGTCAGGGAAGAGTTAGTACAACTATTAAGGGAGCATATGGACACATGCGCATGGTCCAACCATGACATGCCAAGACTTCAGAATTCAACATCATAAGTCCTCTCCCTACCAACCTAAGATAAATGGTGCAGTAGAGGCAACCAATTAGAACATCAAGAAGATCATCCAGAAGATGGTCAAAACCTATAGGGATTGGCATGGAACGTTGCCCTTTACCCTTCAAAAGATATTGAACTTTCGTACGGACCTCCACGGAAGCTACTCCATTCTTCATTAAATACAACATGGAGGTCGTATTTCTGATAGAGGTCGAAATAACTTCCCTGCAAATTGTCACGAAAGAAAAATGGACAAAAGATGAATGGGTCCAAAGTCAATAAGACCAGTTGAACCTAATCAAAGAAAGACGGTTGGACGTCATACGTCATGAAAAGAAGACCTAAAGGGCTTGCGACAAAAAGGCCAACCCCCATTCTTACCATGAGGGGGATTTAATGGTAAAGAAATTGCTTCTAGCTTAGAAAGACCAAATTGGAAAATGGGCGGTAAATCATGGACGACCCTTCGTGGTCAAGCGAGCTTTCTTAGAAGAAACTCGTATTCTCACGAACATGAATGAAAAAGAACTTCAACACCTAGTCAACCCCAATAGGTGAATAAGTATTATGCTTGAAGGACATTTCTCATGACTCGCCAGGATGAAAACCCGCAAAGGGCATCTTGGGAAAAAGTTAGGGTCCACTCGCCTCGCTAGGATACGTCCTAGGCAGAATTTAGAGGCTTAAAAAAAAGAAGAAAAAAGGGAACAAGAGAAGAAAGAAAAATCGCCTAAGAGCAATGGTTGCCTTAGTCGAAAACCGGAAGGCGGCTAAGGTAACATCCTTCCAGAAGCAGACAACCTTGCATAGTCTTCATTTCAGGCTCGAACATCTCAACAGAAGCAACTAGGAGAACCAGGGGGGCAGATATCATAGACATGGTTGTTGTAGCCCATATAGTTTAGCCAACCTGGGCCATCCATTCTTCTAAATTCCATTTGTAATCCTTACGTAAAAATAAAGAAGAAGAAATAAACCTTTTGTTTATATATATATATATATATATATATATATATATATCAATAAAATCCTCTTTCATTTCTATTCTCTTGACCAATTTATAGGAAATGCCTCTTTATCGATAAATCCTAAATATGTGTAGAGTCTTTTTGTCAAGTACATATCATGCATCATAAGCAGGGAAGCATTAAAAAGAAAAAATGAAAATAAAAAGGAATAATTCCTACTAGGAGATTCTTAGGCAAAAATTAGGGCAGCCTGCTAGATCAAAAACCCCAAAAGGGCGGTCTAGGCAAAAGTTAAGGCATTCATAAAAAAGGAATGTAGACCCCAAATCTTGTCCGACTTCTCAATAAAGACCAGAAAACCTCCATTCGAAGATGGACAAGGCTTCTTTAGGCCACTAGGCATGTTCACTAGTCTCCATGAAAGGAAGATGGACAAGGCTTCTTTAGGCCACTAGGCTCCATGAAAGGATAGGGGGGCTTTATGTACAAAAAAAATAAGAAAAAATAGGAAAACCCTAATAGGAGGCTCGAGATGGTCGTCCCGTTTGGCCAGACGACTGTCTCACTTTCCCTGAAGCATGAGACGACTGTCTCGTTTGGCTAGACGGCCGTCTCACCTTCCCTGAAGGTCGAGAAAGCCATCTTCATTTAAGCTAGCCTGGTTTCAAGTTCTTTGTAAGCTAAGTAGCCACGTTGACCTACAGAAGAGATAAGGGGTTATAAAACAAAATTTTCTTAATAAAAAACTTTATCTCGGACAGTCTTCGTTTAAGCTAGCCTGGTTTCAAGTTCTTTGTAAGCTAAGTAGCCACGTTGACCTACAAAAGAGATAAAGGGGTAATAAAACAAAGAAAAAACAAAATACAATAAAAGGCATTTTGACAAAATCAAAATAAAAAGATTCTGACAAAGTCAACCATTCATACCCTCATCATTTCAAGAGTGGTAAAATAAAAGAGAAAATAAATGCATAAGGAAAGAATGCATAAGCATCATCCTAATAACCTTTCATGCATAAATTCATTCATTCTAGGAGGCATTAAATATCCTTAAGACAAAGGCGAAAGAGGCCCCAAGCACGTTTGTAACCGTCCAAGGAAGGGACAAATGTGCTAAGGTGTGGTAACCTTCGTTATTGTCACTGCCATCAAAAGAGGCGGTCGGAGCGACACGATGGTTTTTTATTGACTCGCGTTTTAAAAAGTGTGGTCATCACCCTTAGGATTTCTTATAACCGAACTATTCTAAGGGTGAGGTTTTCATAAGTGGATTCTGGAGTCGCCACCAATATTTTAACTAAAAACATTGGAAAAGGAGAAAAGAAGGTGATGGTTTTAAGAAAAACCAACTTTGGCCATTACAACCAGAGTTAGGTAAGGGAGTTAGTTATGTGCGGGGAAGGTATTAGCTTCCCCACGACGCCCCTTTCGGGTTCCCTATGATGGACTGTTTATTGTAAACAAATAAGAACATTAAAATCATGCTTTTACCCTTATTTATTCATTGCGAAATTTATATAATTGACTACATGGCCCTAATATCTAATGCACAGAGAGGGTAATAAAAGCAATAAAATAAAGAGAATAAGGGATGCAAAAACCTCTGAAGCAAGATTTTAAATATATTCTTGTAAAAGGCGCTTTTTGCCAAACCCCAAGCTCTACAACGCTGCTCACTCTTCTCCCAAAGGACTCTAGAATATCTAAAAAGAACCCTAGGACTCTGGAAATGCTTCAGAGAGATTCTAGAAGAGTATAGGAGGATCAAGTCAATTAAGAAAGTTATGGAAAATGAGGAAAGGAGGCTCCTATTTATAGAAATTCGTGCCCATCAGACTGGGATGGGCGTCTCGCCTGACAAAAGTCAAGATGGCCATCTCGCCATTCAGGACGACCATCTCAAGCTTCTGGGCAGAATTTTCTTATTTTTGTATATAGAAAGCTTTCCTATTATAACATGGAGCCTAGTAGGCATGCCTAGGGACCTTTGAGGCCTTGTCCATCTTCGAAGGGAAGTCTTCTGTTCTTTATTGTGAGGCCGGACAAGATTTGGGGTCTACAGCTGCCCCCCCCCCCCTTCACCTGACTAGCCGCCCTTTGGGCCAATATGCTAAAAGATTGGCTAGAGGGTGAAGGAGTTGACCCTATTGCATGGTTGTCCTTCGATTGCTTCCCTTATCATTGTAGCCGACCTTCTGGATGCTGAATGTGATCCTCCAAGATGCTCCTTTGATGCGATAGCTGACCCCTTCGGTTGTAAATTCTGATTTAAGCCCCCTTTTATAAGGCTTGATGAGTACACACCCCCATCTGGTTTTGATAAGTACAAACCCCCCTCTGGTTGTTGTAGAACTTGCAGCCCACTTCGTAGGATTGGATGAGTACGCACCCTCATCTGGTTTGGCGAGTATGAACCCCCGTCTGGTTGTTGTAGCCTTGGGATGCTCCTTTGATGCGATAGCTGATCCCTTGGTTGATGAGTACGAACCCCCATCTGGTTTGAAGAACTTGCAGCCCACTTCGTAGGACTGGATGAGTACGCACCCTCATCTGGTTTAGAAGTCCACTTTGTAGGACTGGTGTGGCTTATTGATTTTGTTCATGCGCAGGCTCCTATGGGGAGTGACTTGAGATTGTTCTTGTGGTGTAGTCCTCTGGTTTGCCGGGGATTCTTGGTGAATGCCTCTTCGAGCGGGCAGGAATCCACTAGGTATTAGCGCCTATGAGCAGGCGGATGTTTCATTTGAAGTGTAGTCTTTCGTGACTTGTATGGTCTAGCCTCTGAGTAGGCTGGTCTTGCTCTTGGGGAATCGATAATGCTTTGTTTGGAGGTGAAAACTTGTGGTTGAAGGTTGCCTTCTCTCTTTGATGGTAATTTTTCTTTGAGTTGCTTGTTTGATGACAACTTGTTCCTGTTTTCTTGGGGGAGCAATATTTTGGAAACTTGGATGCTTCCTGTTTTCAATCATAAACATGGAGCCTAGCCTCTTTATATGCATGAGTGTGTTTTTTTTTCTTACAGAGGTTCTTTTGTTTTTTTTTTCCTTTTTGATTTTTGATAGAGCCGTATTGTGCGACTATTTGTGTGGATGTTTAATGCAATCTATCCTTCTATGGGATGTGTTTAGAAAGTGATTGTTCTTCTTGTTGGTTGCCAAAAGTTGGCAGGCTCCCTTGCGAATTTTGTTCTGGTCTTATCTTTTGTTTAGACCATTTTGATTTCTTTATTCAGCGAGCCTTTTCCTTTTCTTATGCTTTCCTATATTGGTTTTTATGCATGCTTATGTTTTATTAATACAGAGGAATTTTCATAATTTGGTCAAGAAAAGAAGGAAAAGATAATTTTTATTGATATAAACGAATGGTTCATTTTTACAGAGGAATTTTCAAAGGAATTTAGAAGCATGGCTGGCCAAGGTTGGCTACACTGTATAAGCTATAACAATCATGTCCCTGACATTTGTCTCCCTGGTTCTCCTGGTTGCTTTAGTTGAGATGCTCGAGCCTGGAGTGAAGACTATGCAAAGCTTGCTTGCTTCTGGAAGGACACTACCCTAATCGCCTTGTAGTTTTCGGCTAAGGTAATCATTGCTCTTTTTTGTTGTTTCTTTTTTTAACCTCTAAATTTTGCCTAGGAGTGTCCTAGCGAGGAATACAGACCTTATATTTTGCCCATGATGCTCTTTGCGAGTTTTTGTCCTGATGGGTCATGAGCAATGCCTTCAAGTGTAATACTTTTTTACTGCATCCGAGTTGACCGGGTGCCGAAACACTTCTCCGTCCATGTTGGTGAGGATAAGGGCTCCTCCTGAGAAAGCCCGTTTGACCACAAAGGGTCCTACATAGTTGGCCGCCCATTTTCTGATTTTATCCTTCTGGGCTGGAAGCAATTTCTTTCTTACTAAATCCCCCTCGTTATAAGCATGGGGATTAACCTTTTTATCGTAAGCCCTTTTGATTTTCTTTTGGTAGACTTTTGATTAGGTTCAGCTCATCGTACCAATATTGGACCCATTCTGCTTCTGTCAACTTTGCTTCCATAATGACTCTCAGGGAGGGTATTTCGACTTCCACCGGCAATACGGCCTTCGTGCTGTATACGAGGGAAAACGGAGTGGCTCCTGTGGAGGTCCGTACGGAAGTCTGATATCCATGAAGGGCAAAAGGCAGTATTTCATGCCAATGTTTGTATGTGATCACCATTTTTTGGACGATTTTCTTTATGTTTTTGTTGGCTGCTTCTACTGCACTGTTCATTTTGGGTCAGTATGGAGAGGAGTTATGATGTTGAATTTTGAAATCTTGGCATAACTCCTCCATCATCTTGTTGTTCAGATTGGTCCCATTATTGGTGATGAGACGATGAGGGATGCCATACCGACATAGAATATTTTTCTTGACGAAGGCGGTTACTACTTTCCTGGTCACGTGTACGTAGGATGCCGCCTTTACCCATTTAGTAAAATAGTTAATGGCCACCAAGATAAAACGGTGACCATTAGATGCTTTGGGCTAGATGGGTCCGATGACGTCCATGCCCCACATGGAAAATGACCATGGTGTAGCTATGATGTTGAGAGGTATGGGTGGGACGTGAACATTATCGGCGTAGACTTGGCACTTGTGACATCTTTTAGCATATTGGTGACAGTCGCCTTCCATTGTGGACCAAAAATATCCTGCCCTTAGGATCTTCCTTACCATGACATACCCTGGTGTGTGGGTTTCGAAGGCTCCTTTATGGATTTCCTTAATTAGAGTTTGAGCTTCCTCGTGATCCACACACCTTAACAAAGTGGAGTCGAAATTCTTTTTATAAAGGGTTTCTCCGATCAATGCAAACCCTGCGACCCACTTCTAGATGGTCCTTTTGTCATTATCACTGATTCCCTTGGGATATTCACCCTTCGTGAGGTATCGCTTGATGTTGAGATACGAAGGGTTTTTGTCTTGCTCGCTAGTCACTGTCATGCAAAAATCTTGTTTGTCATGCAGCCTGATTTGGATGGTTGGCATCTCATGCTCTTGATCTAAAGAGAACATGGATGATAAAGTGGCGATGGCATCTGTAAATTGGTTGTCTTCCTGAGGGACATACTCGAAGGTGATGCTTTCCAACCTCGAAGTCAAATTGCGAATGTACTCTAGATATGAGATTAATTTGGAATTTTGGGTTTCCCATTCGCCCTTGAGTTAATAGATAACAAGGGATGAGTCACCGAAAATTATGAGTTTGCTTACCCCATGATCTAGAGTTGCTTGGACTCCCAAAGCACAGGCTTCATATTCGGCCATATTATTTGTACTATCAAAATTTAACCTGGGCGTTACTAGGATGTATTTCTTTTTTGGGGATATTAAGATGGCTCTGATCCCATGTCCAAGCATGTTTGAGGCTCCATTGAAAAACATAGTCCATACATCTTCTTTGGTCTCTTTGTGTTCAATATGAATGATATGTTCGTCGTGAAAGTCATCCTGTAGGGATTGATACTCGTCTGTCGATCCATGCGCTAAATAGTCCGCTAGGGGACTACCTTTGATAATTCTCTGGGTGATATGGATGATATCAAATTCTGAGAGGAGTACTTGCCACCTAGCTATCCTTCCGGTCAAGATGGGCTTTTCGAAAAGGTACTTGATTTGGTCCATTTTGGAGACCAACCACGTTGTATGTCGAGCCATATACTGTCGGAGACGTTGAGTCGCCCATACCAGTGCACAACATGTTTTTTCGAATCGCGTATAACGAGTCTCATAGTCTAAGAACTTTTTTCTGAGATAATATATGGCTCGCTCCTTTTTTCCTGTTTCATCTTGTTAACCGAGCACACATCCCATTGATTCTTCGAGTACCGACAAATATAGAATCAGAGGTTTTCCTTCGATGGGTGGCACCAATATCAGTGGATTGGTCAAGCACATCTTGATCTTGTTGAATGCTTGTTGACATTCCTCGTTCCACACCATCAGTTGATTCTTATGCAACAACTTGAAGATGAGTATACATTTGTCTGTCAGCTGTGCGATGAATCTGACAATATAGTTTATTCGGCCCAAAAATCCTCTGACCTCCTTTTCTGTCCTAGGTGGGGGCATTTCCAGAATCGCCTTTGTTTTATTGGGGTCTATCTCGATTCCCCTTTGACTAATGATGAACCCTAGAAGTTTGCCTGACCGCACTCCAAAAGTACACTTTGCCGGATTTAGTTTAAGTTGATACTTTTGAAGTCAATCGAACAACTTTTTGAGATACTAAATATGGTCCATCTCGTTTCTAGATTTGGCAATCATATCATCCACGTATACTTCTATCTCTTTATGGATCATGTCATGGAATAACGTTACCATAGCCCTCTGATAAGTAAGCCCTGCATTTTTGAGCCCAAAAGGCATCACTCTGTAGCAAACTGTCCCCCATGGTGTGATGAAGGATGTCTTCTCTCTATCTTCGACGACCAACTTAATTTTATTAAACCCGCATATCCGTCCATGAAAAAATAGAGCGTGCTCGTAGCGGTGTGATCCACTAATGTGTCAATGTGTGGTAGCGAGAAATCGTCCTTTGGGCTTTCACGATTCAAATCCCTATAATCTATGCATACTCTGATTTTTCCACTCTTCTTGATGACGGGCACTATGTTTGCCAACCATTCGAGGTACTTGAACACGATTAGAAAGTTGGTGTCTAGCTGTCTTTGCACTTCCTCCTTGATCATTAAGGACCAATCCGACTTTATTCTTCTGAGCTTCTGTTTTATGGGCCAAAATCCCTCTTTCACGGGCAACCGGTGCTCCACTATGCTTGTGTCAAGTCTGGGCATGTTGTGATAAGACCAAGCAAATACGTCCACATATTCTTTTAAAAGGTGTATTAGTCCCTCCCTGATGTCACTACTAATTTGGGTGCCGATGTTTATTTCTTTCTTATCATCTCCTTGTCCCAAGTTGATAGTTTCTGTTTCTTCATGATAAGGTTGTATGGAGCGGGCTTCTTTTTCCATCATTCTCTGCATGTCGGGGGAAACAAGCCCCTGCTCACTGTCAGACTCGACCCATTCGCCTCCAGCTTCCATATCCCATAGAGGTTCATCAATCACAGACATGATTGTTTTCTAGGTTCTATTTTAGGCATAGATTTTATTATTCGATTATTTTGGAAGAATAATAAATAGAAGAGGGAAACGAATGAGAATGAATATGATATGACAAAAAATGCCTCATGTATTAAGAAAAAATTGGTACATGTGCCCTTTTAATTGGTAATCCTACGGCCACGGGCAGGGACCGTAGGAAATACAAGAAAAGCTTTAAGAAAAAGAGCCTTAACATCTGATCCTCCTAGTCCGACCCTCCTCTCACTCTAGTTTTGACAGAGACTTGATATCCACATCGGACGTAGGAGCGTCAAAATTTATCCACCCGACAATTCTCTGTTGAATGCCCAGGCGCATTCGAGTGGTAATCACATTTTTTATTAGGTTTACACTCCTTGGGGTAGGGAGGCTCCATCTTCTTGGGAGGAACGCGAGCTAGGAGCTTGGCCTCTAGCAATTGGGGCAGCAATTTCCCGTAGGAGGTTGAAAGAGGGGTAAACCTCCTTTCCTTTTTACGTGGCTGTCGGACCGTCTGCGGAATGGAGAAAGGAGAAGCGAGATTGATCGCATGCACAACCTCCTCCTTGTTTTTGTTAAAGGGCTTTTTGAATGAAACATTGGAAGAGGAAGATCGTGCTATTTTCCCACTTCTTAACCCTTGCTCCACTCTCTCCCCGATGGTGACCAAGTCTGAGAAGAGGTTGGACGTGCTTGCTATCGCCTTATCATAATAAGGGCCCGTCAACGAATCAATGAACATGGCAACCGTTTCTTTGTCTGTTAGTGGGGGCTCTACTTGGGTAGCCATCTCCCTCCACCGCTGGGCATATGCCTTGAAAGGCTCATCCTTCCTTTTGCTCAAAGCTCTAAGGTCTGACCTATCCGGGGTCAGGTCAATATTGTATTGGTACCGATGGAGAAAGGCGTCTGCCAGCTGCTTCCAGGTTTGGACCTGCCCTTCTCCAACTGCATATACCAATTGAGAGCTGACTCAGCCAGGCTCTCTTGGAAGCAATGGATCAGAAGTTTCTCTTTCTCAGCATGTGTAGCCATCTTACGATAGTACATCTTAAGATGATTTTTGGGGCTAGTCAGCCCTGCGTACTTGGGGAAGTCTGGGACTTTGAATTTTGCAGGAAACTGGATGTTCTTAACAAGACACATGTCAGCTACCTCCTTAACGTCAAAATTGTGCCCCTTGATCGCGTTTAGTCTTTCCTCCAAGGCAGATATCTGCTGTTTGGATACGTCAGGGGTGTGGATATGCATTGCCCTTGCGTCGGATTGTATGGGGGTTTTCTGTTCATAAAAGAACTCCTCTTCCTCCTCATGGTGAGAGGCGTGGTCTCCATGAGTTTCTCCCTTATTGTGGTTCTGCTGGCGCATTAACTCCATCATTTGCGCCATTTGTTCTCTTAAGGAGTTGACCTCCGCAGTGAGTTTACGGTTCTTTTCCTCCAATTGTTCCATCGCTCTAGCTTTTTGTGCTCGGGTTCGGATTATGTGAAGACCATCCACTTTCTAAGATGCCGAAATGAATTTTATTAATGGAGATGAATGATAGGTGTGGGGTTAGTATCTCCTAAGACAATGGCTTAGGTATCATCCTTTTGCGGAGTGCCATACCCACTTTGGTATAATAGTTCCTTCCCCATCATGGATTTGACAAGTACAACGAAGGTCACCATATACCTTAGCACACTTGTCCCTTCCTTGTGGAAGATTACAAGTGCACTTGGGTCTCTTTCGCCTTTGTCTTAGAGATATCTAATGCCCCCTAGCATGGGTGTGTTTATGTATGAGAGGCTCTATTAGGATGATGCATATGCTTCTTGTGCATTTATTTTCTCTCTTGCTCTTACCACTTTACAAAATGATGCGGTATGAATGATAAGACTTTGTCAAAAATCATTTTGTTAAATTCAGTTATGAGTTTTATTATATTATCTCTTTATCCCTTCTGTCGGTCTACGTGACTACTTAGCTTACAAAGAACCTGAAACCAGGCTAGGTAAAATGCACACTGTTTGAGATAAAGGTAGTTATTGCAAAATAATGGTTTTAGATCCCCTTATCTCTTTTGTCGGTCCACGTGGCTACTTAGTTTACAAAGAACCTTAAACCAGGATAGCTAAAATGTGAACTATCCGAGATAAGGGTGTTTATTATGAAAAAGGTTCTTATTTATTTTGTTGTTGTATGATTATGCTATGCGACAAACAGATGCAACAAACAAATGCACAAACAATTCACTCATTCGCGAACAGTGAGATGACATTTTTATTACGAGGTAGGGGTTTCCTGCAGAAGAGTGCGTATTCAAGGTAGTTCTAAATATCCTCACCAAGGCTAGGCCCCCAAGGTGCCCCCATTATAGGGTCCCCACTCTCCCAGCCTTCAGACCATGCATGGCACTAGGGCCTTGTCGGTCTTTAGGCTAAAAGAGGAAGGTTATCACCTTGAGTGGTGGTTTCCGACCATATCAATGGGCTCATCTCACTACGACAAATCGTACAATGTCACCCACTCCCTAAGGTTATCCCACTTGCCCCCCGGGTATAGGGGTAAGTGTTGTGTGCAAGGATTTGTGTATAGTTGTTATTTGAAACAATTGCCTAAAGTAAGCATACAACAGTTATTAAAGCCAAGCAATAAATTATGTTATAAAAGCAAGAAAGGGTAAAAGCATAATTTCAAGTTTTTATTTCTCAAACTAGTCCATCACTAAATGGGATCAACTCCCTAGCATCCCCAGTGGAGTCGCCATCTGTCGTCGCCGTCAAAAAAGGCGGTCGGAGCGAAGTTATGGTTTTTTGATTGACTCGCATTTTAAAAAGTGTGGTCATCACCCTTAGGATTTCCGATAACCGAACTATTCTAAGGGTGAGGTTTTCATAAGTGGGTTCCAGAGTTGCCACCAATATTTTAACCAAAAACATTGGAAAAGGAGAAAAGAAGGTGATGGTTTTAAGAAAAATCAACTTTGGCCATTACAACTAGAGTTAGGTAAGGGAGTTAGTTACGTGCAGGGAAGGTATTAGCTTCCCCACAACGCCCCTTTCGGGTTCCTATGATGGATTGTTTATTGTAAAGAAATAAGAACATTGAAATCATGCTTTTACCCTTATTTATTCATTGCGAAATTTAAATAATTGACTACATGGCCCTAATATCTAATGCACAGAGAGGGTAATAAAAGCGATAAAATAAAGAGAATAAGGGATGTAAAAACCTCTGAAGCAAGATTTTAGATATATTCTTGTAAAGGGCGCTTTTTGGCAAACCCCACACTCTACAACGCTGCTCACTCTTCTCCTGAAAGACTCTAGAATGTGTAAAAAGAACCTTAGGACTCTTGAAATGCTTCAGAGAGATTCTAGTAGAGTATAGGAGGATCAAGTCAATTAGGAAAGTTATGGAAAATGAGGAAAGGAGGCCCCCATTTATAGAAATTCGTGTCCATCAGACTGGGATGGTCGTCTCGCCTGACAAAGGTCGAGATGGCCGTCTCACCATTCGGGACAAGCATCTTGAGCTTCCGGGCAGAATTTTCTTATATTTGTGTACAGAAAGCTTTCCTATTCTAACATGGAGCCTAGTAGGCATGCCTTAGGACCTTTCAGGCCTTGTCCATATTCTACAATTATACTTGTCAAATCCATGATGAGGAAGGAACCATTACACCAAAGTGGGTATGGTACTCCATAAAGCGTAAGCCTCAAGGATGATGCCAAAGTCATTGTCTTAAGGCATATGTATCCCACACTAATCATTCATTTCATAGAATAAAAAATAATAAAAACCCTAATGCATTTTGCATTCTAGAAAGTGGTGGGTCTTCTTCATGCCTTCATCTGCATACAAAAAAAATCTCAAATACTATCATAAATCATGTTAGAAAATAAAACATGATAATGTTCAGGAAAAAATAAACACTTGCATACATGCATCCACCAAACTTCATCCTCATGACATGCATCTAGTAATAGGCAGTTGAAGAAAGTGGACATTCCTCAATACCGTGTAAAGAGGATAGAGCATTTGCATGCCATGCACGGGAAGTCAAAAAGAAAATACATAGAAATTTTAACCCACCTATGGTTTCTTTTAGGCTTCCCGCTTTTAAAAGTGTGATTTGAAGCATTGCATTGAAGAATGTACACGCTCAGGATGAAATAAATAAAATTTCTTTTTCATCATCTCTTCAACTATTTATTGCATTCATAAATTGCAGATGTTCATCGTCACTTTAATAATAATAAGATAATAAAAAGAAAGGATTAATTGATGTGCTTTCCATAAATTGGAATAAGATGAAGAGCAAACCTTTCATCATCAAGTTCTCCCCAACGCTTGATCCACCTAAGGAGGATAATAAGCCTCAATCGTTGGTCATCTGAGTAAATAAAGGAGAGGGGGCAAGGATGCCATTGCACTTGTTCACGCCTCGTCCTATACATCAAATAAAGTTGTACCGTGGAGATACCTAGAAACATCGCCAATCAATGAAGATATCTCTAGCATAGCCGGCATTGGGGGCATAACAAGAAACAAAAGAATCTACTCCCCCAAGGAACTACAAGATGATGTTCCTAAAAATAAAGGAAATAATAAAGAGACAAAAGAAAAACATAATCCAAAGAGGAAATTGAGTAGATTTTGGATTCACGACGCTAAGGCAGTTCCTTCAACGCTCCACCAAAAAGACAAATTCACGGTAGGCGACAAGCTGGTCACGGTTCAAGCAGAAGATAACATTCTGAACAATGAATCGTCTACCCTACCTTGTGTGGATGCGACTAAGGAGGCCCTTGAAACTTCTCTTCAATATGGAAATACTTCCCACCAACATGAAGGTGGCCCACATGACAACAAAATATGGACACCGACCAGGCTAAGGGCTCGATAGTAACCCTCAAGGAATAAGGGAGCCACTAGTTGTTAAAGACAATCTTTTGAAACATGACATAGGGTATGACCCTACAAAGGATTAAGCTACACGAAAAAAGGGAAGTCTCCCCTCCACACCTCGAATCTAATCTTCCGAAGAGAAGGGGAATTAGCGTCGAAGAGCGACTTTAGTCATTAGGTGTTCTTCTTCCAATTTTAAGGGATGTAAACTCAATGACTATTAGAGATTACTCCTCGAGGGGAGCCCAACCCCCGAGCATCATTAGGGCACATATTTCCCTTTTAATTATAAAGAATGTCATTCTTACCATTTGCTTCTTTTCCTGCTACTCATTTATTAACCATGTCTAAGCAAACGTTTTCCAAATGCGTCAAAATAATCAAATTGCACTTTTGTCAAAAAATAACATGACTGATTAACAAGAAGCACACATAAAGTTTTTCTAAAGTCGTGCTTCGACAATGTTTTTCAAAAAAATATAAAAGAAGCCCGTCAAGGCGAAAGACAAAGACAATATAATAAAAGGGAAAAATACCCGGCAGGAAACCCGTAAAGGGGGCTGTGCAAAAATTAGGGTAAACCCGCTGGAAAACCCGAACAATAATAAAGGGTAACCTAGGCAAAAGTTAGAGTTACAAAATAAAGTCTGCTAGTCTCCCCAAAACAAGAAAAGGGGAAAACCTAGACAAAAGCTAGGATGTAGCACAACATCAAAGCCCGAAAACCCGAAGGGGCGGACTAGGGAAGTTAATCAGTCATGATAGGCACTGTAAAATAATCATTTAAGATGCTGCCACATAAACAAAACGTTTGTTTAAACTAGCCTAAAAATTCTGACTAACCTTGGCTAGCCATTCTTATAAATACCATTATTTTGAAAGTTAAAACCCTCTAAAACACAAGCCTTTGAATCAAATCGCTTTCCTTTGTTTCTCTTGACCCTTACTACGACATTCTAGTAATTAACTAGGAAATGTGGAGATATAGTGATCAATAAGAGGGTTGAAATCCCCAAGAAAAGGGAGGAGTGCACTGACATGGCAGTCGCTTCAGAATCAACTTAATCTTTCTTCGATCATGGAAAATCCGAGATGACAAAGTCAGTACAACCAATCATGACGTCAAAAGCTCATCAGAAGTAAAATCACATCGGTTAATCCTTTTTAAAAATTAACTGAAATAGTATTATAGGATGCATATCACAAACATTGCATGCATGAATATGGGTCCTATCTCTAAAAAAATTAAAATAAAAAGAGAATAAAAAGAATAATGCCTGCTAGGAGATTCTTAGGCAATAATTAGGGCAGCCTGCTAGATCAAAAATCCCAAAAAGGGTGGTCTAGGCAAAAGCTAAGGCATTCATAAAAAAAGGAAAAAGGCCACTAAGATATCCTAGGAAAAATTTAAGGTAGACTGCTAGATCGAAAACCCGAAAAGGGCGGTCAAGGAAAAAGTTAGGGCTAAAACAAAAATATGAAAGATAGGGGCCCATCAGCATAATCATGACAATCCCAGTAGAAGAATGTTAGTCGCTTTCCTATATGCATCGAATAAAAGAATAGATTGCATTTAGGGCATCCACACACAAGTAGTCATACAAAACAACTCTGTCAAAATAAAAAATAAAAAACAATCTCATTAAGTAAAATACCAAAAAACAATAATCATGCATATAAGGAGACTAGGCTCCATGTTTGTGATTGAAAACAGGAGACGTCAAAACCGAACCTCCAAATGATGCTCTCCCTCGAGAAAACATAACAAGTTGCCACCAATAATCAAGCAACTCCAGAAAAATAAAGAGCTTCCAGAATCCAAAGCTCCAACCATTCTCCTTCTACCCCAGTAAAGAGAAGGCACCATCAACACAGAAAAGTCGACAGAAAGGCTCGAATATCCCTAAGCAGATCCTTGCCTACTCCAGAGGCAAAACGAAAATATTACCCCAAGGCTCAACATTGCCACCACATGAGTCATCGAGCACACTCATTCAAAGCACCAACATTTCTCCTATCACCCAATAAAGAAGGAAACACCCAACAAAGAAAAGCCAACAAAAAGGCTCAGTTATCCCCAAGCAGATCCTTGCCTACTCCAGAGGCAAAACAAAATATTACCTCACGGCTCAGCATCGCCACCACATGGGTCATCAAGCACACTCATGAAGTCTCCGCCACATTCCCCAATGGAGAATAAAGGCTTCAAAAAGCCAAATCATCGAACGATCAAGGAATCCAAAACGTTCACATTCTCAGGGTTCCAACATAAAAAAAAAAAGAAAAAAGAAGAAACAATTGCATCCCTAGCGGATGTCCAAAAGAAAGGGCCGCAACAGAGAAGGCTGAATAAAAATCCCCAAGTGGATCTCCTCAGAAAAGTCTATAAAGAGAAGGAATCATAAATTCCCATCCCTCAGTAGAATAAGAGCTTCACAAGGACAACTCACATCAACATCAATCAAGGAGCCAAGAATCTATCCCCAGAAAAGACAATTCAAAATCGGATCGCCAAGAAGTCGACTAATCCCCTAGTGGATCACCAAAAAGAAAAAACATTATCCCTAGCGAATCCCCAAAAAAGAAGAAAAAGTTTGCGTGCATAAAAGAAATTAAAAAGTAAAAACACGCACGCATTATCAGGAAAGAAAAAGCCAAATTTCAAATCATGAAAAAAGAGATCAATCGCAGAAAAAGGCGAAATCAAATAAAAATCCTAATTCCCCAACGGAATAAGATCGACGATAAGTCTGCTCATACCAGCAACAAATAAGGAGTCAAAACTTCGTTCCCTCAGGGGGCAAATCAAAATTAGATCCCTGGGAAGGCTATCAATGCCTGGTGGATCATCAAAAAGAGAAAAATCATCCCTAGTGAGCCTTCGGCAAAGGCAAATTTCGGACTCACATCCTCAAAAGAGTCATTTGCCTATGCGTAGGCAAGATCTGGCGAACAAAGGTCCAACATCTCCAGAATGGTATATCATCATATTTAGAGGATAAGAACTTACCCCTAGTTAGCCTACTACAAAGGCAATCTTCAAAGTCATATCCTCAGTGAGTCGTTCGCTTATGCATAGGCAAGACCTAGCGAACAAAGAGCCAACACCCCCAGAATGGGATATCATCCTATTTAGAGGCAAAACAATACAGTTGAAATCCTTCACTTCCGATGAAGTATCTGCCTACTCAGAGGCATCACCAAAATCAACAAATCCCTAGTGAATTCCTGCCTACCTAAGAGGCATTCATAAAAAATCCCCAGCAATCAACAAGCTGGATGGTTATTGGAAAAATCCTAAAAAGCAAGAATCCCCGGCAATTGACAAAGTTGGATGTCTATCAGAAAAGCCCAAAAATCCCTAGCAATCAAGAAGTTGGATGGCTATAAGAAAAAGCCAAAAACAAAAATCCCCGATACACCGGATGACCACGAAAAAGTCAAAACACAATTACTCCCCCATGGATTCGGTGCATGAGCTAGAGCAGTAAGCCACCACCACTTTCTTCGTCTGAAGGGTCAGCCTCCGCAATAAAAGGGGTATCCAGAAGACAGAGTCTACATCAGCCAAAGGGTCAGCTACAACATCAAAGGAGCATCCTAAGGTATCAAACTTGATGAGGGTTCGTACTCATCAACCAAGGGGTCAGCTACCACTTCGAAGGAGCATCCCGAGATTCCCTATTCATTAAAGCTAAATGTAGACCCCAAATCTTTCCCGACCTCAAAATAAGGGCAAAAGACCTCCTATTCGAAGATGGAGGAAGCCTAAAAAGCCACTAGGAGAGACTATTAGGCCCCATACTAGGATAGGAAAGATTTTTTGAACAAAAATAAGGATTTTTGCCTTCAGGGGTCGAGATCGCCGTCTCGCTTTTCGGGACCACCGTCTCGCCATTGCTGCAAGTCGAGACCGCCGTCTCGTTTGGCGAGACGACCATCTCGCCACTTGCGAATGGCGAGACCCCCCTCCCGTTTGGCGAGAAGGCCTTCTCGTTTCTGGAAAAGTCGATACCACCGTCTCGCCAAACGAGATGGCGGTCTCGCCACTTTTGCAAGTCGAGACTGTCGTCCCGAATGGTGAGACCGCCGTCTCGACCTTGTCAGACGAGACGGTCGTCTCGACCTGACAAGCACGAATCTCTATAAATAGTGAGCGCTCCCCCCCTCATTTCAGACAGTTCTTCCACTTTCCCTTCTACACTTTCTCCAAATTCTCTTCCTAGAGTCCCTCTGAAGCATTTCTGGAGTTTCTGAGTGTCTTAGAGAGCTTTTTATAGCATTTTCGAGAGATTTCCGGCATTGTAAGAGCGAAGGGCTGTCAAAGCGCACCCTATTTTCAAGAGTATTAATTAAAAAGTTTTCTTCAGAGGTTTCTTCACTCTCTCCCTCCCTTTTACTGCCTTTATTTTTATGATTAAATTGCGTAATAGACATTAAGGCCATGTAGTCATTATTTTAATTCCGCAAATAAAAGGGTAAAAGCGTCTTTTCGAAAGTTTATCTATAAAATAACTGGCCTATCATAGGAAACCCGAAAGGGGCGTCGTAAGGGAACTAACACTTCCCTTACACGTAACTAACTCCCTTACCCAACTCTGGTTTTAACGACCAAATTGGTTTTCGAAAACCAACGCATTTTCTCTCCTTTTTTGATGTTTTCAGTAAAAACATCGGTGGCGACTCCATAAGAACCCTTTCAAATTTGTTCTTAGGTCAGCTCAGTTATCGGACGATCTAAGAACACCCTTTCGAAAACCTCGCCCTTAGGTTCAACCCAGTTATCGGACAACCTAAAGGCGTTGTAACCTTACCCATAATTAAACGCAAAAAATGGAAAGTCAGAACCATCGTGTCGCTCCGACCGCCTCTTTTTGACAGCGGCGACAGATGGCGACTCCACTGGGGAAGCCTAGAGAGTTGATCCCATTTAGTGATGGGCCAGTTTAATAAATAAACAAAGAAATTTCACTTTTACCCTACCTTGTATTATAACATGTTTTAATTGCTTGGCTTTAATAACTGTTGTTTGTTTATTTTACGCAATTGTTTGAAATACAAACTGTACACAAACCTTTGCACACAACAGTTCCCTCTATACCCGAGGGCAAGTGAGAAATCCATATGCAATGGGTGGCAGGTACAATTTGCCGTAGTGATGGCCATGAGCCCACCGGTATGATCGGAAACCACCACTCAAGGTGATAACCTTCCTCTTTTGGCACAAAGACTGACTATGCCCTTAGTGCTAAGCATGGTCGGAAGGCTGGAGAGTGGGGACCCTATAATGGGGGCACCTTGGGGGCCTAAGCCTTGGTGAGAATAGTTAGGACCTACCTTTGCCAATGCACTTTTCTGTAGGAAAACCCTACCTCGTGATTAAAATGATCTCTTGCCTGTTCGCGGATGAGTGAATTGTATGTGCATTTGTTTGTTGCATTTGATTGCATAGCATAACCAAACAACAGACAACAAAAAAAACAAAAAAAAATATCTTTTACAATAAACAACCTTATCTCGGACAGTCTGCCTTTTAGCTAGCCTGGTTTTAGGTTCTTTGTAAGCTAAGTAGCCACGCAGTCCGACAGAAGAGATAAGGGACACTAGTATTATTCTTTTACAATAAACAACCTTATCTCGGACAGTCTACCTTTTAGCTAGCCTGGTTTCAGGTTCTTTGTAAGCTAAGTAGTCACGCAATCCGACAGAAGAGATAAAAGGCTCTAAAACCAAAATAAAATCAAATAAAGACCTAAATCAAATAAATCCAAAATAAATAAAAATAATTTTGACAGAGTCGTATCATTCATATCGCATCATGTCATAAGTGGAAAAACCATGAGAGAAAATAAATGCATAAGGAAAGATCATTTTAATAAATCCCTAAAAAATGGGTCTTAGAAGTGTTTAATGGGAAAATTCTTAGGCCAAATCCCCTTCAAGAATTTGCAACCTTTTTCTTCACCCTTTTCTCTTCGTTTTGATATATTGTGCGTCCAAATCGGACATCCCAGTCAAAAGTTATGTCACTTTGAACATCTGCCGCCCTTTTGTACTAGTGCATGCATAAATACATTCATTCTAGGTAGCACTAGATATCCCTAAGACAATGGCAAAAGAGGCCCCGAGCACATTTGTGACCTTCGCGACAAGGAAGGGACAAGTGTACTAAGGTGTGATGGTGACCCCTATTATACTTGTCAAGTCTGTGATGGGGAAGGAACCATTACACCAAGGTGGGTATGATACCCCACAAAGCGTAAGCTTTAAGGAGGATATCTAAGCCATTGTCTTAAGGAATATCCATCTCATAAATCATTCATTTTAAACAATAAAAATCTTTTTGCATTCTAGATAGTGGCTGGTATTCTTCATGCCCTCACCCGCATACAAAAAAAAACAAAAAATCCCAAACACTATCATACATCATGTTAGAAAATAAAACATGATAATGTTTAGGAAAAAACAAACACTTGCATACATGAATCCACCAAACTTCATCCTCATAACATGCATCTAATAATAGACAGTCGAAGAAGTGGACATTCCTCAATACCATGAAAAGAGGATTAGGACACTCACATGCCATGCACGGGAAGTAAAAAAGAAATTAAATAGAAATTCTATCCCGCCTATGGGTTCATTTAGGATTCTCCGCTTTTTTAAAAAAATGTACTTCGAAAGATTGCATTGAGGAATGTACACTGTCTAGATGAAATAAATAAAATTGTTTGTTTTCATCATCTCTTCAATCGTCTATTGCATTCATAAATTCCATTCATAAATTGTATTAACAAATTGCATTCATTCTCACTTTAATAATAATAAGATAATAAAAAGAAAGGATTAGTCGATGTGCTTTCCACGAATCGAAGTAAGATGAAGAGCAAACTTTTTGTCATCAAGTTCTCTCCAACAATTGATCCGCCTAAGGAGGATAATAAGCCTCAACCGTTGGTCATCCAAGTAAGTAAAGGAGAGGGGGCAAGGATGCCATTACCTTTGTTCATGCCTCAAACCAAATAAAACTGTACCTTGGAGATACGCAAAGACATTGCCCATCAATGAGGATATCTCCAGCATCGCCGGTATCGGGGGGCACGACTAGAAGTAGAAGAATCTACTCCCCCAAGGAGCTATAAGACAATGCTCCTAAGAATAAAGGAAGAAATAACAAGACCGAAGAAAAACGTAACCCCAAAGAGGAAATTGAGTAGACTTTGGACTCACGACGCTAAGGCAGTTCTTTCAACGCTCCACCAAAAAGACAAACTCATAGTAGGCGACAAGCTGGTCACGGTTCAAGCTAAAGACGACATTCGGATCAGCAAGTCATCTGCCCTACCTTGAATGGATGTGGCTAAAGAGGACCTTTGAAATATCTTTTGCCAATATGAAAAGACTTCCCCAACAATATGAAGGTGACCCACATGATGAGAAAATATGGATACTGCCCAAACCAAGGGCTCATTAGAAACTCTCAAGGAATAAGGGAGCCGCCAAATTTTAAAGACAATCCTTTGAAGCATTACCCTACAAAGGATCAAGCTGCACAGAGAAAAGGGAAGTCTACCCTCTGCACCTCAAATCAGATTTTCCCAAACGAAGGGGTTCAAGCGTCAAGCGTGACTTTAGTCATTAGGTGTCCTCCTTCTGATTCTCAGGGTTTGTAAATCCAATGACTATTAGAGATTACTCCTCGGGACTAGCCCGACCCCTGACAATTGTAGGGCACATATTTCCCTATTAATTACAAAGAATGTCATTCTTACTATCCGCTTCTCTTCTTGCTATTCATATCTAAACCTCATTAATAACCATGTTTAAGAAAACGTTTTCAAAACGCGTCAAAGTAATCAAACCGTGCCATTGACCAAAATAAAAGTCAAACTCATCATCATTGATTGACTAGAAACACAAAATAAGGATTTACCTCATCATAATAAAGTCGTGTTTTACCAATATTGTCCAAAGAGAAAAGAAAATCAAAAGAAACTCATAGAAGCCAAAGGCCAAAAAGAGAGGGCAAGATACCTGGTAGGAAACCCACCTAAGGGGGCTACGCAAAAGTTAGGGTAAACCCACTAGGAAACCCGAACAACCATAAAGGGTAGCCTAGGCAAAAATTAGGGTTACAAAATAAAGTCCGCTAGGTTTCCAAAGAAAGAAAAAAGAAACCTAGACAAAAGTTAGGACAAAACACAACATCCTAGGCTAAAAACTCAAAGGGCGGACTAGGGAAGTCATGTTAGAAATGTAGGTTGAGATCAAGAGGGGGGGTGAATTGATCTTTGAAAGATTTTCGCAATTAATAGATTATCACTTTTAAAGATTAAGAAATCTGATCAATTCTTGAATCACACACAGCAAGCAATCAAAAATAAATGCAGTCACAAAATTAAAGAAGAGAAAGGTTTAAAAAGATATCACCAAGGTTTATACTAGTTCACCCAATCCAGGGCTACGTCTAGTCTCCAGCCAAATTCCAGCTGCGTTCCACTAGATTGAATGTTTTACAGATTACAACCTTAACCTTACACTCAATCTAACACAAGAACCACAATTCCAGTTCCTGCACCTAACCTTTCACCAAGAACCAAATTCCAGTTCTTGAACTACCCTGCAGCCAAATTCCAGCTACAGAAAACCAGTGCCCACAATTCCAGGCACCCACAATACAGTAAAAGAAAGTAAAGAAACAAACAGAAGAAACTAAGAACGCTCAAACCAGTTTTATGCAGTTCTGCAATATGTGTTTCTTCTCCAAAGAAATGCAATTTTGCCTCAAGAAAGAACTTTGATGAACTTCACAAAAACAAGCATGATTCTTTCTTGAAATTAGCACTTTTGATTGCCTGATTGATTGCTAAAAGTTGTGTTTAAAAAAGTTCAAACAATCTGTTTATATAGAAGAATTTTCAAAACTACTGGTTTATTTAATCTATTAAAATAATCTTTTAATCTGCTAAAAGTCTTGTTTTAATCTGATAAATCTACTTTTAATCCATTAAAACATTCTTGATTATTTTCCAGATTTGTTTTAACTGATATGAAAACGTTTATATTAATTAAAACTCTTTTCAAAAAATCTTCTAATCTGTTTAAATCGATTGTTTCGACTTTCAATCGATTAAAATACTGCAAAACATTTTTATAAACTTTTCCAAGTGATTTTAACTGATAAAAATACGTTTTAATCAATTGAAACGTTTAGTACAAAATTTCCAAGTTGTTTTAATCAATTGAAACATGTTTTAATCGATTAAAATAATTCTGATCGGTCATAACTCAAATCTAGTCGATCATATCTGGTTCCGATCGGTCATAAATCCATTCTGATCGATCATATCTGGTTCTGATCGGTCATAAAGCCATTATGATCGGTCATTTGATATACCAAGTTGTTTTAATCGATTATTTTGAAGTTATATCGACTAAAATATTGAAAAAACACTTCCCTGATCTTTTTAAGTGATTTTAATCGGTTATTTCGAAATTGTATTAGTTAAAATACTGACAGAAAGTTTTCAACACTTCTTTTAATGAAAACAATCATTTATTTTGAAGTTATATCAGTTGAAAACCTGTTATAGAAGTGTGAAGAACATTTTAGTTGATAAACCACATATAATTAGTTAAAATAGTTGATTAAAAATTCTTTTGTCAAAATGTTTTGTTTTTAACGGTTAAAACATTTTTTAGAGGCAATTGCAGAATCTTTTTAAGTGAAGAAACCTCATGCAGCAGAAAGATAAAATGGTTATACCTAAGCAGAGCTACAGATATACTAATCCTCTTCTCTTTTAACTTAAGTGACCTTTGACTGCCACAGAGTTGCCTTTGACTTCATTTTTTACTTCATCAAATCAACAAGATTTTTGCCAAAGTAAATAAGATCTTCATTACTTTCAGTCTCCCCCTATTTGATGAAGAGAAACACCACTTTTGAATAATAACTCTGCAAAAGAAGTCACTTGATAAAATAGATTAGTGAGTAATCAACATTTAATCATTTTCCTATTTCTCCCCCTAAATTTCTGCTTCCCTCAACTACAGAATTATTATTTCTTCCTCTAAATTGATCAAAATTAAGGCAATTATTTCTCCCCCTTTTGACTTCATCAAAAATAGGGAATAGAGAAAAAAAATATATGACATGTATTAAGTTTTAGATTTTGAAAAATAGAAAACAAATTGGATACGATACTTTACTCATGTAAAGATTAATCAAAGTTGATTCAAACTTATCTTCATTAACACGTTTGTAATGAATACAATTAACACGTGCAAAGATAAGGGAATCACGCTTTAGTAGCATGTTACAAGAACAACCATTAACTAAAGCCTTTAATTTTTCTTCCCAGAGTAAAAATCGATTAAAAACAGGACAAAATCGATTAAAAGGTTCTTGTTTAATGGTTTTAATCGATTAAAACAATGATGAATTTTTAAAGTTTAAAACATAAGTTGATATAATCGATTAAATCGACAATTAATCGATTAAAACAGTGTTGAAAAATGTTGTATAAGTTCTTTTAATCGATTTAAAGTTTGTTTGTATTGATTAAAACAACCAGTTTTAAAAAAACTAAGCAATTTTTTATGCATCTATCATGCCTAATTCAGTGCGAATTTTGTAAAATCTATCACGAGCAAGAGGTTTTGTAAAAATATCTGCTAGTTGTTTTTCAGTTTCTATGAAGAAAATTTCACAATCACCTTTTAAAACATGATCTCTAATGAAATGATGTCTAATTTCTATATGTTTTGTCCTAGAATGTTGAATTGGGTTTTTAGTTAACATTATGGCACTAGTATTATCACATAAGAGAGGAATCTTTCTGAGAATTAAACTATAATCCTCAAGCTGTTGTTTGATCCAAAGAGATTGAGCACAACAACTTCCAGCAGCAATGTACTCAACTTCAGCTGTTGAAAGTGAAACACATGATTGTTTTTTACTGTGCCATGAAATTAGACTGCTTCCAAGAAGATGACAGGTGTCACTGGTACTTTTCCTGTCAAGCTTACAACCTGCAAAATCTGAGTCAGAGTATCCAATTAAATTTAGTTTGGACTCACCAGGATACCATAACCCAACATTTAAAGTTCCTTTGAGATATTTGAGGATTCTTTTTGTAGCAGTAAGATGGGATTCTTTTGGTGCAGATTGAAACCTGGCACACATACAAACACTAAACATAATGTTAGGTCTACTTGTTGTTAGATATAGTAACGAACCAATAGGTCCTCTATATTTGGTTTCATCAACATATTTTCCTTTTTCATCAGAATCAAGATAGCAATTTGTGGACATTGGTGTTGATGCTTCTTTGCAATGTTCCATTTCAAATTTCTTTAAAAGTTCTGTGCAGTATTTAGATTGATGAAGAAAACTTCCTTCTTGAAGTTGTTTAACTTGTAATCCAAGAAAGTAGTTGAGTTCCCCCATCATAGACATCTCAAATTCTCCCTGCATATCTTTGATGAAATCTTTACATAAAGATTCATTAGTAGCTCCAAATATGATGTCATCAACATACACTTGAACTAGAATTACATCAGTATTTAATTTTTTCAAGAATAAAGTTTTATCAACCAACCTCTTTGATAGCCCTTTGAAATGAGAAAATTACTTAACCTTTCATACCATTGTCTTGGGGCTTGTTTGAGACCATACAAAGCTTTCTTTAGTCTATAAACATATTCTGGATGAATATGATCTTCAAAACTAGGTGGTTGTGTAACAAAAACTTCTTCATTCAAGTAACCATTCAAGAAAGCACTTTTGACATCCATTTGAAATAACCTGAAACTTTTCATTGAAGCATAAGCAAGTAGTAGTCTAACAGCCTCTAATCTAGAAACAGGAGCATATGTTTCATCAAAATCAATTCCTTCTTGCTGATTATATCCCTTAGCAACTAATCTGGCCTTGTTTCTAGTAATTATACCATTTTCATCCATTTTAATCCTAAAAACCCATTTTGTTCCTACAATATTTGCATTATCTGGTTTTGGAATTAATTCTCATACTTCATTTCTTGTGAATTGATTTAATTCATCATGCATCGCATTAATCCAGTTATTATCCTTTAATGCATCAGATATGGTTTTTGGTTCAATTTGTGATACAAATGCCATGTGATTGCAAAATTTATTTAAAGATCTTCTAGTAGAAACTCCCTGATTTATTTCACTAATGATGTTGTCTATTGAAAGATTTCTTGGAGATTTCCATTCTTTAGGTAGTTGTTCTTTAGATTCTTCAATATCTTCAGCCTGCTCTTGAGAAACTATTGATTCTGGCAGTTTTAACTGATACATTTTATCAGTTAAAACATCATCTTCTGTACTATACTCAGAAATATTCTGCACACTTGGGTTAGTCTCATCAAATACAACATGGACAAATTCTTCTACAGTTTTTAGCCTTTTGTTAAAGATTCTATAAGCATGGCTATTCAATGAATATCCCAAGAAGATACCTTCATCTAATTTGGAATCAAACTTTCCAAGGCTTTCCTTTCCATTGTTTAAAACAAAAACCTTACTTCCAAATACTCTGAAATAGTTTATGTTAGGCTTTTTACCTTTGAATAATTCATAGGGGGTTTTCTTAAGAAAATGTCTAATTAAAACACGGTTTAATACATGGCAAGCAGTACTCACGGCATCAGCCCAAAAATATTTTGGTAATGCTTTCTCATTAAGCATTGTCCTAGCTAACTCTTCAAGAGAACGATTTTTCCTTTCAACTACACCATTCTGTTGAGGAGTTCTAGGAGCAGAAAATTGTGCTTAATACCATGCTTATAACAAAATTTATTAAAATTTTCGTTTGAAAATTCTCCCCCATGATCACTTTGAATACAAGAGATGAAATAGCCTTTTTCATTTTGAATTTGTTTCGCAAATTTCTTAAACAAATGGAAAGTATCAGATTTTAGTTTTAAAAATAATGTCCAGGTAAATCTTGAGTAATCATCTACTATAACCAATGCATATATATTTCCTCCTAAACTCATAGTTCTAGAATGACCAAAGAGATCCATGTGCAAAAGTTCAAGAGGTCTAGAATTTGAAACAATATTTTTCTGTGAAAAAGAATTCCTTACTTGTTTCCCCTTTTGACATGCATCACACACTTTGTCTTTCACAAACTTAAGTTTAGGTAAGCCAACAACAAGATCTTTAGAAATCAGTTTATTAAGATGATTCATATGAATATGAGCTAACCTCCTATGCCACAACCAAGAATCATTCTCTTTAGATATTAAGCAACAATTTTTAGCAGAATTAGTATCTAACATGTAAATATTGTTGATTCTCTTACCAGTAATCAGTGCTTGTTCTGAATCTGATTTGATTATTTGTCATTGATTTTGACCAAAGACAACTTTGTGTCCTTTATCACAAAGCTGGCTAATACTAATCAAATTATGTTTTAAACCCTCAACATATAATACATTGTTAATAATACCTGATTCTGTGCATTTGATGTCACCTATTCCAAGGATTCTTCCTTTGTTATTATCCCCATAGACAACAGTCCCACCATTCTTTAGTTTTAAGTTGTAAAATTTTGTAATATCACCTGTCATGTGTTTAGAACAGCCACTGTCAAGGTACCAGAGATCTTCAGTTTGTTTTGCCTGAAAGAGAAATTAGTATAGTTGCAGTACATAATGATACAGAGTTGAAATACACAATTAATTCTGCACTGGAAGTAACATTTTAATCGATTAATTTGATATTCAATCGATTAATCAAGTTCTGGAAAAAAATATATCAGAGTAATAATCGATTTAAACGAGGAATAATTGGTTAAATTTATCCTTTTAATGATTTTAACTGATATAAATCCATTTTAATCGATTAAAACAACTAAATTAGATTCCAGAGAACATTTTAATCGATTAACTCGCATTTTAATCGATTAAAACTGTACGGGCAGCTTTTTTTGGTATTCTCTGTAAGTAATTTTAAACGATTAAAATAGTTTTTTTATCAATTAAAATACTCAGTCCAAGAATCCAGAAACAGAATTTGCTGATATGATACCCGGGGACATCCAGAATTTGTTCCTACAAAACAAATTTGGCATATTTCTGGTACCCCTTTTTAATTACTGGGTCCAATTATGTTATTTGAAATGAATTTTGGGTATCCATTTCATTCTACCTTTAGGAATAGCATATTTCTTAATTCTACAATACTTTACAGAATGACCTTTTTTCATGCAGTAAAAACATTTAATAAATGGAGATGACATAGATTTGTTATATGCAAAATAGTGTTTAAATGCTCTAGTTTTCTTTCCAATAGAAGGTGTAAGACCTATTCCACCACGATCAATAACTAATTTTTGAGAATCAAGTATCATATCAAGACTAGTTTTCCCTTGTGCAAGTTCAGATGCAGTTTTTATTAAGTAGGTTAATTTTTCTTGTAACTCAGGATAGTTTTTGCAATCTTTAACATTACACATGCAATCAGAATTGTTACCTATTTCCAAATTGTCATTCTTGATTTCTTCATCAACTATTTTCTTTTCAAGAATAGTGATCTTGTTTTCTAATAAACTATTCATGCTTTTTAATCTTTTGTTTTCAACTTCTAATCTTTTAGCTACTGCATGCATTTCATAAAAAGCATCTTGTAATGAACTATAATTCATAGTAGTTGTTGAGTCAGAACTTACACTGGTTTTTGGTGAATCCGAGTTGACCATTAGGCATATCTCTGTTGTTTCTTCATAGGTCATTTCAAGGATCTTCCACATTTGTGCAGCAGTTTGACAATGTGCTATCCTGAAAAAATTGTTTCTGTTAAGTGCAGATATGATAATATTTTTGGCAATACAATCATCTTGGATTAATTTCTTTTCACAGTCATTTAAGCTAGACAAATCTTTGTTAACGATATCAATTTCTTGTTCAATGATATTCCAAACATTTATACTAACAGATTCAATAAAGATCTTCATCCTAATCTTCCAAAATGGATAATCTGTTCCACAACACAGTGGAGGTCTATCAATACAAGCACCCTCAGAAAATTTGTTTCCATCCATGGATCAAAGAACTTGAATAACTCTCAAGAACCTCGCTTTGATGCCAATTGTTAGAAATGTAGGCTGAGATCAAGAGGGGGGGTGAATTGATCTTTGAAAGATTTTCGCAATTAACAGATTATCACTTTTAAAGATTAAGAAATCTGATCAATTCTTGAATCACACACAGCAAGCAATCAAAAATAAATGCAGTCACAAAATTAAAGAAGAGAAAGGTTTAGAAAGATATCACCCAGGTTTATACTGGTTCACCCAATCCCAGGGCTATGTCCAGTCTCCAGCCAAATTCCAGCTGGGTTCCACTAGATTGAATGTTATACAGATTACAACCTTAACCTTACACTCAATCTAACACAAGAACCACAATTCCAGTTCCTGCACCTAACCTTTCACCAAGAACCAAATTCCAGTTCTTGAACTACCCTGCAGCCAAATTCCAGCTACAGAAAACCAGTGCCCACAATTCCATGCACCCACAATACAATAAAAGAAAGTAAAGAAACAAACAGAAGAAACTAAGAATGCTCAAACCAGTTTTGTGCAGTTCTGCAATATGTGTTTCTTCTCCAAAGAAATGCAATTTTGCCTCAAGAAAGAACTTTGATGAACTTCACAAAAACAAGCGTGATTCTTTCTTGAAATTAGCACTTTTGATTGCCTGATTGATTGCTAAAAGTTGTGTAAAAGTTGTGTTTAAAAAAGTTCAAACAATATGTTTATATAGAAGATTTTTCAAAACTGCAGGTTTAATTAATCTGTTAAAATAATCTTTTAATCTGTTAAAAGTCTTGTTTTAATCTGTTAAATCTACTTTTAATCCATTAAAACATTCTTGATTATTTCCAGATTTGTTTTAACTGATACGACAACGTTTATATCAATTAAAACTCTTTTCAAAAAAATTTCTAATCTGTTGAAATCGATTGTTTCGACTTTCAATCGATTAAAATACTGCAAAACATTTTTATAAACTTTTCCATGTGATTTTAACTGATAAAAATACGTTTTAATTGATTGAAACGTTTAATACAAAATTTCCAAGTTGTTTTAATCGATTGAAACATGTTTTAATCGATTAAAATAATTCTGATCGGTCATAACTCAAATCTGATCGATCATATCTGGTTCTGATCGGTCATAAAGTCATTCTGATCGTTCATTTGATATACCAAATGGTTTTAATCGATTATTTCGAAGTTATATCGACTAAAATACTGAAAAAAAAAATTCCCTGATCTTTTTAAGTGATTTTAATCGGTTATTTTGAAATTGTATTAGTTAAAATACTGATAGAAAGTTTTCAACACTTCTTTTAATGAAAACAAACGGTTATTTTGAAGTTATATCAGTTGAAAACCTGTTATAGAAGTGTGAAGAACATTTTAGTTGATAAACCACATATACTATCAGTTAAAATAGTTGATTAAAAATTCTTTTGTCAAAATGTTTTGTTTTTAACGGTTAAAATATTTTTAGAGGCAATTGCAGAATCTTTTTAAGTGAAGAAACCTCATGTAGCAGAAAGATAAAATGGTTATACCTAAGCAGAGCTGCAGACATACTAATCCTCTTCTCTTTTATCTTAAGTGACCTTTGACTGCCACAGAGTTGCCTTTGACTTCATTTTTGACTTCATCAAATCAACAAGATCTTTGCCAAAGTAAATAAGATCTTCATTACTTTCAAGTCAATCAGTCATAGCAAGCGCCATAGAATAAGACGTCACTCCATAAACAAAACGTTTGTTTAATTTAGCCTAAACACTCTAACCAACCTCGGCTAGTCATGCTTACAAAAACCATATTTGTCAAAATAAAACAATTCTAAAACACAAGCCCTTGAATTAAATATCCTCTTCCTTCTTTTCTCTTGACCCTTACCACTACAGCATTCTAGTAAGTAGTAGGGAAATGTGGAGATAGTAATTAATAGGAGGATTGACATCCCCAAGGAAAGGGAGAGGTGCACTGACATGGCAAGTCGCTCTACAATCAACACAATCATTCTTCGGTCATGGGAACATCGAGACGGCAAAATTGGTACAGCCTATTCTGTTAACGAAAGCACATAACGTTAGAAGCTCATCAGAAGTAAAAGCATATTTGATTAATCCTTTTGAAATATTAAATAAAATAGCATTGTAGGATGCATATCGCGAACATTGGATGCATATGATAGGGTCCTATCTCTCAAAAAAAGAAGAGAAACAAAAAATGAAAATAAAAAGAATAATGCCTGCTAAGAGATTCTTAGGCAAAAGTTAGGGTAGCCCGCTAGATCGAAAACCCAGAAAGGGAGGTCTAGGCAAAAAGTTAGGGCATTCATAAAAAAGGAAAAAATCCCGCTAAGATACCCTAGATAAAAATTAAGGCAGCCCGCTAGATCGAAAATCCCAAAAGGGCAGTCTAGGCAAAAGATAGGGCTAAACAAAAAAAATGAATAAAAGAGAGGGGCCCTTCATCATAATCATGAAAGTCCAGCAGGAGAATGCCAGTTAGGGCATTTAGGGAATTTAGGTCATCCATACGCAAGTAGTCACACAAAACGACTTTGCTAAGACAAAAAATGAAAGAAATAAAAATTACTTCAGATAAAAAAAATTAAAAAAAAAAATGAAAAGCATTCATGCATATAAGCAGACTAGCTCCATGATTGTGATTGAGAACAGGATCGTCGAGACCAACTCTCCAAATAATGCCCTCAAGAAAACAGAGCAAGTCATCAATCAAGCGACTCATTAGAATAAGAGCTTTCAAAAATCAAGAGCTCCAGCTACCATCCTTCTACCCAGAAAAAGAAGGCACAAATAAGAAGTCTTCAAACATTTCTCCCCCTCAAGAAAGAACACCGAGTTGTCATCATCAAATAAGCTCAGAAGAAATAAGAAGCTTCTAGAAGCCAAAGCTCCAGTCATCATTTTTCTACCAAATAAAGGAGGGCACAATCATCAGACATCATAAAAGAAAAGCCGACGGAAAGGCTTAGTCATCCCCAAGAGGATCCCTGCCTACTCCGAAGGCAAAACAAAAATACTCCTCACGGCTCAACATTACCACCACATGAGTCATCGAGCACACTCACCCAAAGTCTCCTCCACACTCCCCAATAAAGAATAAAGGCTTCAAGAGCCCATCATCATCAACAGTCAAAAGAGTCCAAACCATCAAGGGCTCAATAAAAAGAAAGAAGAGAAAAAAAGAAGAAAACTCTTGCATCCCCAGTGGATGTCCAAAAGAAAGGGCCGCAACAGAGAAGGTCGAATAAAAATCCTCAAGTGGATCTCCTAAAAAGTCTACAAAATGAAGGAATCAGAATTTCCCATCCCTCAATAGAATAAGAGCTTCACAAGTTTAGCTCGCATCAACATCAATCAAGGAGCCAAGACTCCATCCTTAGAAAAGAAAAGTCAGATCCTTAGGAAGTCAACTAATTCCCTAATGAATCACCAAAGAAAGAAAACTTCATCCCTAGTGGACCTCCCAAAAAGAGGGAAAAAAGCCAGCGTAATAAAAAGAGACTAAAAAGTAAAAAGGCTTACGCATTATCTCGAAAAAGCCAAATTTCAAATCGCGAAAAAAAGAGATAAATCGCGGAAAAAGGCGAAATAAAATGAAAATCCTTGCTCCCTAAGTGGATCACCTCAGAAAAAGGAAAAATCAACAAAAAAGAAGGAATCAAAAATTCCATTCCCCCAACAGAATAAGAGCATCACAAAAGCCAGCTTGCACCCATATCAATTAAGGAGCCGAGACTCCATTCCCCTAAAGGGCTACCAAAATCTGACCCCGGGAAGTCAATCAATTCCCCGATGGATCACCAAAAAGAGAAAGATCATCCCAGTGAGCCTACTGCAAAGGCAAAACTTCAGATTCATCCTCAGAATGTCATTTGCCTACGCATAGGCAAGACCTAGCAAGCAAGAGCCAGCATCCCCATATCAGCCTAGTCAGAGGCAAAACAAATGCAGCCAAAAGTCTTCACTTCCGATGAAGCATTTGCCTACTCAGAGGAATTACCAGAATTTCAATGGAGTATCTGCCTGCTCAGAGGCACCATCAAAATCAGCAAATTTTCAATAGGATATCTACCTGCTCAGAGGCGTCACCAAGATCAACGAATCCCTAGAGGATTCTTGCTTACCTAAGAGGCACTCATCAAGAATCCCCAGTAACCAACAAGCAGGATGACCACCAAAGAAATCCCCAACACAAACCGGACGACTAATCCAGAAAAGTCAAACCACAAAGAGAACGCATCTCAACACGGGCGCATGAGCTACTGAGCAGTAAGCCGCCGCCACCACCAGTCCTACGAAGTGGACTATACCAGCCTAATGGGGGGTTCATACCCATCAACTCGCGCACAAAGTGCACCTGATTAGCGCATGAGCCACCTGAGCAGTAAGTCGCCACCACCACCAGTCCTACGAAGTGGATTGTACCAGCCTGATAGGGGGTTCATACCCATCAACTCGCGCATGAAGTGCACTTGATCGGCGCATGAGCCACCTGAGCAGTAAGCCGCCACCAACACCAGTCCTACGTAGTGGACTGTACCAGCATGATAGGGGGTTCATACCTATCAACCTGTGCACGCGGTGCGCCTGATCTGTGCTCAAGCCGGATTAGTAAGTCGCAACTACTAGCCTGATGGGGGGTTTATACTCATCCAGTCCTACGCACAGTGGGCTGTAACTACCAGCCTAATGGGGGGTTTATACTCATCCAGTCCTACGCACAGTGGGTTGTAACTACCAGCCTGATGGGGGGTTCATACCCATCAACCGAAGGATCTGCTACCGTTAGAAGGAGTATCTTGAGGTTCTACCATGTGTCAACCGAACGGATCAGCTACCGTCAAAAAGAGTATCCTGGAGGTGCACAACACACTTTTCCCCAGAAGATCAACCGCCGCAAGACGGAGCATCCGAAGGGTAACCGGGCAAGAGGGTCAACTCCTTTACCCTCCAGTCGATCTTCTTGGCACAACAGGCCAACACTCGACTAGTCAAGTTAAGGGGGGGGGGGCAGTTGTAGACCCCAAATCTTGTCCGACCTCAAAATAAGAGCAGAAAACCTCCTATTCGAAGATGGACAAAGCCTAAAAGGCCACTAGGAGAGACTATTAGGCCCCATACTAGGATAGGAATGATTTTCTATACAAAAATAAGGATTTTCGCCTTCAGGGGTCGAGACCATCGTCTCGCTTTTCGGGACCGTCGTCTCGCCATTGCTGCAAGTCGAGACCGCCATCTCGTTTGGCGAGACGACCGTGTCGCCACTTGCGAATGGAGAGACCCCCCTCCCGTTTGGCGAGAAGGCCTTCTCGTTTCGGGAAAAGTTGATACCGCCGTCTCGCCAAACGAGACGACGGTCTCGCCACTTTTGCAAGTCGAGATGGCGGTCTCACCACTTTTCCAAGTCGAGACGACCGTCCCGAATGGCAAGACGGCCGTCTCGACCTTGTCAGACGAGACGGCCGTCTCGACGTAACAGGCTCGAATCCCTATAAATAGTGAGCGCTCCCCCCCTCATTTCAGATAGTTCTTCCACTTTCCCTTCTACACTTTCTTCAAATTATCTTCCTAGAGACCCTCCGAAGCATTTCCGGAGTTTCTGAGTGTCTTAGAGAGCTTTTTATAGCGTTTTCAAGAGATTTCCGGCGTTGTAAGAGCGAAGGGCTGCCAAAATGCATCCTATTTTCAAGAGTATTAATTAAAAATCTTGCTTCGGAGGTTTCTTCACTCTCTCCCTCCCTTTTACTGCCTTTATTTTTATGATTAAATTGCATAATAGACATTAGGGCCATGTAGTCATTATTTTAATTCCGCAAATAAAAGGGTAAAAGCGTCTTTTCGAAAGTTTATCTATAAAATAACTGGCCTATCATAGGGAACCCGAAAGAGGCATCATAAGGGAACTAACACTTCCCTTACACGTAACTAACTCCCTTACCCAACTCTAGTTTTAACGACCAAAGTTGGTTTTCGAAAACCAACACCTTTTCTCTCCTTTTTCGATGTTTCTGGTAAAAACATCGGTGGCGACTCCATAAGAACCCTTTCAAATTTGTTCTTAGGTCAGCCCGGTTATCGGACGATCTAAGAACACCCTTTTGAAAACATCGCCCTTAGGTTCAACCCAGTTATCGGACAACCTAAAGGCGTAACCTCACCCATAATTGAACATAAAAAACGGAAAGTCGAAACCATTGCGTTGCTCCGACCGCCTCTTTTTTACGGTGGCGACACCAAAGGGTCAGCTACCACATTGAAGAAGCATCCTGAAGCATCATACTCCTCAACCAAGGGGTCAGCTACCACTTCGAAGGAGCATCCCGAGGTTCCCCATTCATCAAAGCTAAAGGGTCAGCTACCGCATCGAAGGAGCATCCTGAAGCTTCGCACACACCACCCAAGAAGGAGCATCCTGAAGGAAAAACTTCATTCGCCAGTTGAAGGGTCAGCTACCGTATCAAAGGAGCATCCTGAAGTTTCACACATATTGTCCGAAGGGTCAACCTCCACAACAAGGAAGCATCCTAAAGACAACGTCAGACTACATTCATCATCCCAAGGGTCGGCTACTATGCCAAGAGGAGCATCCGAAGGACAACCGGGCAAGAGGGTTAACTCCTTCACCCACCAATCGATTTCATGGCACATTAGCCCATAGTCAATTGGTCGGGTGAAGGGGGGGCAGCTCTAGACCCCAAATCTTGCCCGGCTTCTAAATAAAGACCAGAAAACCTCTGTTCGAAGATGGAGAAGGCTTCTTTAGGCCCCTATCTCTGCCATTAGAAGATTTTATCGGAGCGACATGATGATTTTAGATGACTGGGATTTTTAAAAGATGTGGTTTAACGCCTTTAGGTTGTCCGATAACCGGGATGGACCTAAAGGCGAGGTTTTCGAAAAGGTTCGAGGGAGTCATCATTGATGCTTTTACCATAAACATCAAAAAAGGAAAAAAAAGAGAAGAAGACATTGGTTTTAGAAAAAACCAACTTTGGCCATTACAACCAGAGTCGGGTAAGGGAGTTAGTTACGTGTAGGGAAGGTGTTAGCATCCCACAACACCCCTTTCGGGTTCCCTATGATGGACTAGTTCAGAAAATAAATACTTAAAGAAATTATGCTTTTACCCTATTATTTTACCTACTTGCATAATTTAAATATCTACATTGCCCTATTATCTAATGCATACAAAGAAATCAATAAAGAAAGCAGTAAAAGAGAGAGAGAATAGGGAAGGAACCTTCGAAGCAAGCTTTATATTAACCCTTCGAAACTTGAGGACACTTTTTGGCAGCCCCCGCACTTTACAGGCACACTCCTCCCGCAAAAAATAAAATCTCACTCTACCGAGGGCCGAATATCTCAAAAGGAGACTTCCTTAACCGATTTCTACTTTAAATGGAAATCGAAAAGCTCACTCGAACTCTGGAATAATGCTCAAAGTCACTCAAAAGTGCCAAAAGGCTTCCTAGAGAGTGGTAGGAGTGAAAAAATGTGAAAAATTTGAGGAATCAGTCTCCTTTTTATAGGGAACCGCTCCTGGAAAAAGTGGATGGCCGTCTGGACTTAGTGGACGGCCGTCCATGGCAAAAAGTGGCCATGGACGGTCGTCCATATAGAGTGGACGGCCATCCATGGCCAAAAGTTGCCATGAAGGTAAAAGTGCTCAAGAGATGTAAGAAATGCTAAGAGTGACCCACGAAGGTACCGACGATGTTAAGAGAGCACAAAAAAATTCTCTAATTCAAGAATATGAGATGTTCCGAATGCAACAAGGCGAAACGATATTTGACGTTCAAAAGCGTTTCACACACATTGTGAACCATCTCACCAGGTTTGGTAAAATTTTTGACGTTGATGAATGAAATGTTAAAATCTTAAAATATTTGGATAGGAAATGACAACCTAAAGTGACGACCATCTCGGAGTCACAAAACCTTGCCACAATGTATATGGTGGCGCTCTTTGGAAAGTTGAGAGAGCATGAGCTTGAGCTAGGATGGCTAAATGATGAGGAAGGACAACATCAAAAGAGAAACTTAGCCTTCAAAACTGAAATTTCCAAAGGTAAGAGTAAGAAGGAAGAAGAAGACTCAAAGAATGAAGAAGAAGAATTGAGTCTTATGATAAAGAAGTTTACAAAATTCATGAAAGCCAAAGGAAGGCATCCAGTTAAAGGTAACAGAAAGGTAAGAGAAAATACTTCCATAAATAACAAATGCTTGAAAGTAATGAAGATCTTATTTACTTTGGCAAAGATCTTATTGATTTGATGAAGTAAAAAATGAAGTCAAAGGCAACTCTGTGGCAGTCAAAGGTCACTTAAGATAAAAGAGAAGAGGATTAGTGTATCTACAACTCTGCTTAGGTATAACCATTTTATCTTTCTGCTGCATGAGGTTTCTTCACTTAAAAGATTTTGCAATTGCCTCTAAAAAATGTTTTAACGATTAAAAACAAAGCATTTTGACAAAAGGTTTTTTAATCAACTATTTTAACTGATAGTATGAGGTTTATCAACTAAAATGTTCTTCACACTTCTATAACAGGTTTTCAACTGATATAACTTCAAAATAACCGATTGTTTTCATTCAAAGAAGTGTTGAAAACTTTCTGTCAGTATTTTAACTAATACAATTTCGAAATAACCGATTAAAATCACTTAAAAAGATCAGGGAAGTGTTTTTTCAGTATTTTAGTCGATATAACTTCGAAATAATCGATTGAAACCACTTGGTATATCAGATGACCGATCAGAATGGCTTTATGACCGATCAGAACCAGATATGATCGATCAAAATGGGTTTATGACCGATCAGAACCAGATATGATCGATCAGATTTGAGTTATGACCGATCAGAATTATTTTAATCGATTAAAACTGCGTTTCAATCGATTAAAACAACTTGGAAAATTTGTACTGAATGTTTCAATCGATTAAAAGGTATTTTTATCAGTTAAAATCACTTGGAAAAGTTTGTAAAAATGTTTTGCAGTATTTTAATCGATTGAAAGTCGAAACAATCGATTAAAACAGATTAGAAGATTTTTTGAAAAGAGTTTTAATTGATATAAACGTTGTCGTATTAGTTAAAAAAAATCTGGAAAATAATCAAGAACGGTTTAATGGATTAAAAGAAGTCTTAACAGATTAAAACAAGACTTTTAACAGATTAAAAGATTATTTTAACAGATTAATTAAACCAGCAGTTTTGAAAATCTTCTATATAAATAGAATTGCTTGAACTTTTTTAAACACATCTTTTACACATCTTTTAGCAATCAATCAAGCAATAAAAAGTGCTATTTTCAAGAGAGAATCACGCTTGTTTTTGTGAAGTTCATCAAAGTTCTTTCTTGAGGTAAAATTGCATTTCTTTGGAGAAGAAACACATATTGCAGAACTGCATAAAACTGGTTTGAGCGTTCTTAGTTTCTTCTGTTTGTTTCTTTACTTTCTTTTACTATATTGTGGGTGCCTAGAATTGTGGGCACTGGTTTCTGTAGCTGGAATTTGGCTGCAGGGTAGTTCAAGAACTGGAATTTGATTCTTGGTGAAAGGTTAGGTGCAGGAACTGGAATTGTGGTTCTTGTGTTAGATTGAGTGTAAGGTTAAGGTTGTAATCTGTAAAACATTCAATCTAGTGGAACCCAGCTGGAATTTGGCTGGAGACTGGACGTAGCTCTGGGATTGGGTGAACCAGTATAAACCTTGGTGATATCTTTCTAAATCTTTCTCTTCTTTAATTTTGTGACTGCATTTATTTTTGATTGCTTGCTGTGTGTGATTCAAGAATTGATCAGATTTCTTAATCTTTGAAATTGATAATCTGTTAATTGCGAAAATATTTCAAAGATCAATTCACCCCCCCTCTTGATCTCAGCCTACATTTCTAACAATTGGCATCAGAGCGAGGTTCTTGAGAGTTATTCAAGTTCTTCGATCCATGGCTGAAAACAAATTACCTTTTTCTGAGGGGGACTTCTATTAATAGACCTCCACTGTTTTGTGGAACAGATTATCCTTTTTGGAAGATTAGGATGAAGATATTTATTGAATCTATTGATAGAAATGTTTGGGATGTAATTGCTAATGGTCCATTAATTACAGAAAAAGAATGGTCCAGCTTAAATGATGAAGAAAAGAAAAAAGTCCAAAGTGATTGTACTTGCTAAAAATATAATTACTTCGCACTAAATATGGATGAGTTTTTCAGGGTCTCCCAATGCAAATCGCCAAGGAAATGTGGGAAGTTCTTGAGGTGACTCATGAGGGAACAACTGATGTAAAGAGAGCTAGAAAACATACTCTCATAAGAGAATATGAACTGTTCAAAATGCAAACTGGTGAAAGTATTGCAGATGTGCAGAAGTGCTTCACGCATATCATCAATCATCTAATGGGCTTAGGTAAAACTTTTGATAAAGAAGAATTAAATATTAAAGTTCTAAAATGTCTTGACAGGTCATGGCAGCCTAAGGTCACAACAATCTCAGAATCAAAAGATTTATCAGTCATGACATCAACTTCCTTGTTTGGCAAACTCAGAGAACATGAGATGGAAATTAACAAATTCAATGAGCAAGAAGTCTCTGAGAAAAAAGGTAGAAGTATAGCACTCAAGGTTGAAGAAAGAAGTCAAGAATCAGAGGAGGAAAGTGAAAATCTTGGACTACTTGTCAGAAAGTTCAACAAATTTCTCAAGAAAAAGATTCAAGATAAAGAAAAACATAAAAGGTATGAGAAAAAATCTGATTCTTCTAACTATAAATGTTATGGCTATGGTAAGCAGGGTCATGTAAGAATGGAATGCCCTGAAAGGAACAAATACAATGACAAGAAAGAAGAAAAAGTCAAGAGAAGAGCATATGTAGCATGGGATGATAATGATACTTCATCAACGGAAAATTCTGATAATGAAGAAGCCAACTTGTGTCTAATGGCAAATCAAAATCATCAAACCAGCAGTGTAAGTTCTAACTCTTCTTCAAATTTAGTGAATTATAATTCATTACAAGAAGCATTTAATGAAATGCATGAAGAAGCTAAGAAACTACAAAAAGAAAATGATAGGCTAAAAGGCATGAATAATTGGCTAGTAAGTAAAGTAGATTCCCTTGAAAAGAAAATTCTTGAAGATGAAATTGATCTTTATTTTTTAAAATTAATCCACGATAATTCTGATTGTGTATGTAATAAACCATGTAATAATTGTTCAGAATTACAAAAGAAGATTGATTTTTTATCACAAACTGTTTCAAAGTTTACACAAGGTCAAGCTAACCTTGATGTTCTTCTTGGGTCACAAAAATTGATTTTTGACAAATCTGATATAGGATTTAAATCTAGGATAAAATCCAGAAAAACACATATAAACAGGAAATCATACTCATCATCAGTGGTTAAATGTTTCTACTGCATGAAAAAAGGTCATTCTGTAAAATATTGTAGAATTAAGAAGTATGCTATTCCTAGAGGAAGAATGAAATGGATTCCAAAGTTAAAGTCATTTCAAATAACCTAATTGGACCCACTAATTACAAAAAAGGGTACCAGAAACATGCTAAATCTGTTTTGCAGGAACAAAATCTGGAAGTCCCTTGGTGTTCAATACAACAGAATTGATTCTGGTTTGGTAAACTGATTGTTTTAATTGATATAAAACAGTTTTAATCGGTTAAAATCACTTACAGAAAATATCAGAAAATCTATCCGTACAGTTTTAATCGATTGAAATATGAATATGACATTGATATACTTAATCATTTGCTTGATAAAGCCGAAAAGGAATTAAGTAATAATAATAAGGATAAAATTGTTATAGCTCAAAATAGAGTAAACCATCAAGTTCCTTTGAAAAAGCCTAAAATGAAAAATAGAAGAGTATGGGTTGAAAAAGGAACTAGAGCATCTATTGTTAGAAATGCATCATATTCAAAAGCTACATCTAAAGCATGTTTTTATTGTATGAAACATGGTCATACTTCAGATAAATGTAAAATCAAACATTTTGGTGTTCCTAAAGGAAAATATATTTGGGTTCCTTTAGTTAAATAATTTGTTTGTCTCTAACCCCAAGGACCCAAAAGTTATGGGGACCTAAGTTTATTATGTTCTTGTTTTGTAGGAAACTTCCAAATCAAAGAAGTCTATGTGGTATCTTGATAGTGGATGCTCTAAACATATGACAGGAGTCAAAACGAAATTTGTGAGTTTCAAAGCTAAAGAACAAGGATATGTAACTTATGGGGACACCAAAAAAGGAAAGATTCTTGGAATTGGAAATATAGGTGGTGCAAACACTTTGAAGATTAAGGATGTGCTTCTTGTTGATGGGCTAAAGCATAATCTCCTTAGCATAAGTCAACTATGTGACAAAGGATTTAAGGTAATCTTTGAAAGTAAGTTTTCTACCATACATTTGATAGATTCCGAAAATGTAGCATTGAAAGGCATTAGGCATAAAAACATATACTTGATTGATTTGGATTGTATACATGATACTAGTATAACATGCTTAGTTGCTAAGGAAGAGAACCCATGGTTATGGCATAAGAGAGCAGCTCATATAAATATGCATTATTTAAACAAATTGATTTCAAAAGACTTAGTTATTGGTTTGCCTAAGTTAAAGTTTGAAAAAGATAGATTATGTGATGCATGTCAAAAAGGTAAACAAGTAAAATCATCATTTAAATCAAAGAACGTTATTTCCACATCAAAACCTTTAGAATTATTACATTTAGACTTATTTGGTCCTTCTAGGATAAAAAGCTTTGGTGGAAATTATTATGGTCTTGTGATTGTTGATGACTTTTCTAGATATACTTGGACATTTTTCTTAACAATGAAAAGTGAAGCTTTTAAGGTCTTTAGGAAGTTTGCAAAGCAAATTCAAAATGAGAAAGACTTAAGAATTAAAGTTTTAAGAAGTGACCATGGTGGTGAGTTTCAAAATGAAAGGTTTGAAAATTATTGTGAGGAAAATGGAATATTACATAATTTTTCTGCTCCTAGGACTCCCCAACAAAATGTTGTAGTTGAAAGGAAAAATAGGTCACTAGAGGAACTTGCTAGAACAATGCTAAATGAATCAAATGTTCTTAAATATTTTTGGGCTGATGCAGTAAGTATTGCATGTTATGTTTTGAATAGAATGCTCATTAGGCCAATTATAAAATCAACTCCCTATGAATTGTTAAATGGTAGAAAGCCTAATGTTGCTCATTTGAAAATATTTGGATGTAAGTGCTTTGTGTTAAATAATGGAAAGGACAACTTAGGAAAATTTGACTCAAAAGCCGATGAGGGCATCTTCTTAGGTTATTCATTAACTAGCAAAACTTATAGAGTGTTTAATAGAAGAACCTTAAATGTTGAAGAATCTATACATGTTACTTTTGATGAAATTGTAGACCTTGTGGGAAATCCTCTTGAGTCAAATAAAGATCTTGCAGGTGATGATGAGTACATAAGAGAGGCTCTTGATGAATTGTATTTGGAAGAAAAGGAGTCTTCTCAAACACCTGAATTAGCAAAAGAATGACAATCACCAAGAGGACTTTCAATGGACAATATTATTGGTGATATCTCAAAAGGGGTAAGAACTAGAAATATGACTAATTTCTGCATGTCTGTAGCTTTTGTGTCACAGATAGAACCCAAAAATGTTGAGGAAGCACTTAAAGATGACCAATGGTGCATAGCTACGCAAGAGGAACTTAATCAATTTGAAAGGAATCAAGTCTGGGAATTAATCCCAAGAGAAGAATCACATCAAGTAATTGGAAGTAAATGGGTATTTAGAAACAAACTTGATGAAGATGGAAATATAAAAAAGAATAAAGCCAGACTTGTTGCCAAAGGTTACTGTCAAGAGGAAGGTATTGATTATGATGAAACTTATGCTCTTGTTGCCAGGTTAGAGGCTATACGCCTACTTCTTGCTTATGCATCATTGATGAAATTTAAATTATATCAAATGGATGTTAAAAGTGCATTTTTGAATGGGTTTATTAAAGAAGAATTTTATGTGGAGCAACCCCCTGGATTTGAAGATTTTAGTTATCCTAATCATATTTTTAAATTGAAGAAAACATTATATGGTTTGAAACAAGCTCCTAGGTCTTGGTATGAAAGATTAAGTAGCTTTCTAACTTCAAATGATTTTTCTAGAGGAAAAATTGATTCTACTTTGTTTATAAAGAAAGTAAAAGAACATATCTTATTGGTTCAAGTATATGTTGATGATATCATTTTTGGATCAACTGATAATTCTTTGTGTGTAGAATTTGCTAAGATAATGCAGGGAGAGTTTGAAATGTCTATGATGGGAGAATTAACATTCTTCCTTGGACTTCAAATGAAGCAACTTAAAGATGGCATTTTTGTCTCTCAAACCAAATACTGCAAAGAGATTCTCAAGAAGTTTGGAATGGACACTTCAAAGGATGCTAACACACCCATGGGAACTTCATGCTATTTAGACAAGGATGAATCAGGTTTGGAAATTAATCAATCCATGTATAGAGGTATGATAGGTTCACTATTGTACTTAACTGCAAGTAGACCTAATATTATCACTCCCAAATTCCTTATTGGTGATCAATTCATCAATAGGGGATTTAATTTTCCTAATCTTCTTGAAATTCAAGGAGTTCTACCTTTTATCCAAATGCAAGGTACATACTATCCTGACTTAGTTAGAGTATTTTACTCTCGCTTTAAATTTAGAGATCAAGTAGCTACCTCTCGTGTTAAGGGAGTATCCATTATTCTTGATGACGATATTTGGGAAAACGTTGCACATTTTCCTATAAGAGATGATGCTATTAACGTTTTTGGTGAGTTAGATGACTTTGACAGGATCATGGCTTACCGTTCTTTTCTTCGTAACCCTTCCATGGAGATCGGGCGTCTTCTTCTAGTTGGACCATTAAAGAAAGAGGAACGCCTGCTCTTGCATCTACTCATCTGGATCTTATGTCCCCGAGCAACCAACCATGCTCAATGCTCTTCAATAGATCTTCGCATTATTCACGCAATAATGAATAATGAGCCAATAGATTGGGGCAGTCTTGTCACAATGACTATGCTAAAGGCCAAACGTCATCCCACCTTCAAAATTCCATATGCTCTCCTTATCTATTACATTCTTGAATACAAAGGAGTGAATATCGAAGGGGAACAAACAGTATGAATGATAAACTTAAACCGCATGATGGACAGCACATTAACCCAACTCCAAATGGTGCGTGTAAATAATACTTATGTTCACAAGGATGACGTTCCAAACATAGATGCAAATGATGAAGATTCTGACGAAGATATGCCTCCTGCTACTGAGTTTCCCTCTGATCAGATTCAAAGTGCTAGAACTTCTTCTGCTCATCCGGAAACCCGTCAATCTGTGGAAGACATGTTATCTGATATGAACCAGGGGATGCAGGCATTCTTCACTCTCTCTGGAGTACGACATGAGGAAATCATTCGTCGTATCTCTAACGTAGATGATAAAGTGTGTCATTTAGAGAATAAATTTGATGCTCACTTTCATAGCGATAGTGAAGAATTTTAAATTGTTCTCATTTCTTGTATTGTAAAACACTTTCACTTATGAAATAAAATTTGTATTCTTTTATTGCTTTGTTTGAGGGGGAGTTATTTCCAAGTTATGCATATTTTGAGGGGGAGCTCTTAGTTTTTTATCATAATCAATATAGGGGGAGAAATATTTAAAGCCTCTTATGATTAAATTTAAATATTATCTGGTATGTTTAATGTGTTTTGTTAGTGTGATAGATAAAATAGGTTATTACAAGGCTTTAAAAGAAAATTTTGATCATCATCAAAAAGGGAGAGATTGTTGAACATACAAGGACTTCATGTTGAACTTACATGGACATGAAGCTTGTTGATTTTGATGATGATTCAAGAACAAAGAACTTAGAGAGTTGAAGACTTGTATTCTTGTGTAATAACTTTGTTTTGATGAGTTTGAGTCTGTAATATTAGAGTCTAAGATAGCCAGTACATAGTCTACTCTTTAGAAGCTTCAAAAACTCATTTTTATCAAAAACCCACGAGTTTAATCGATTAAAAGACCAAATAATCGATTATTACAGAGAGAAAAACCATTTTCTGTATCAACTCTCTGTAATAATCGATTAACACTCCTGTTAATCGATTAACAGGCCTGTTAATCAATTAACAGGACAAATAATCGATTAAAACAGTGCGTTGTGGGTTCCTGTTGATTTTGGCTCTGTAATAATCGATTAACACTTGAGATAATCGATTATTTCAGTCATATTTCCATTTTGAACTTCAAATTAAACCTATTTTCGAAAGTTAAGAGTTAATCGATTATTAAGGTTCTCTAAGGCTCTCAGAAAATTGAACAACCTTTTTCAAACAAAAGTTAAGAGTTGTGATTGCCAGAGAACTGTTTGTTGGAGGAAAAAGGGGTTTTTGGAACCTGGTGTGGGCTAGAAGCGATAAGAATCACTAAGTGGAGTTCTTGGTGGATTGTGTATTGTGTCGTCTCTAGGGAAAACTTATCTTCATCTCTTGTGTGACTCAAGAGAGGTGTTTTCTTTACTCTATCTTTTCCATTGTTATCTGTTTGTAATAATTTTGATTATAGTGATAGTGTTAATCCTCTGTTTGAGTGATTAGCAACTGGACGTAAGGTCTTTTGATCCGAACAAGTATAAATCTTCTGTGTAAGACTCTATCCTTATCCTATTCACGTTTACACAACTTTTTAATCGGTAAAATTTGGGGAAAATCTTTAAAACCTAATTTTTGTTAAGAAACCAATTCACCCCCCTCTTGGTTTTTGTCCGTTCACGCAAACATTCCGCTACGCGATTCCAACAATTATTATGTCTAATGCCTTTCAAAGTTATATTTTCGGAATCTATCAAATGTATGGTACAAAATTTACTTTCAAAGATTACCTTGAATCCTTTGTCACAAAGTTGACTTATACTTAGGAGATTATGCTTTAGCCCATCAACAAGAAGCACATCCTTTATCTCCAAAGTATTTGCACCACCAATGTTTCCGATTCCAAGTATCTTTCCTTTGTTGTTGTCCCCATAGGTTACATATCCTCGTTCTTTAGCTTTGAAACTTACAAATTTTGTTTTGTCTCCGGTCATATGTTTTGTCTCCGGTCATATGTTTTGAACATCCACTATCAAGATACCACATTGACTTTTTGGATTTGGAAGTTTCCTACAAAACAAGAACATAGTGATCTTAGGTCCCCATAACTTTTGGGTCCTTGGGGTTAGAGACAAACAAATCTTTAACTATTGGAACCCAAACATATTTTCCTTTAGGAACACCAAAGTGCTTAATTTTACATCTATTTGAGGTATGACCATGTTTCATACAATAAAAGCATGCATTGGAAGTAATTTTTGAATATGATATATTTTTATCTTTTGAAGTTTTAGTTCCTTTTTCAACACATACTCTTCTATTTTTAATTTTAGGCTTTTTCAAAGGAACATGACAATTTTCACTATTTTGAATAATAGTCTTATCCTTATAACTATCACTTATTTCCATCTTAACTTTATCAAGCAAATGTCTAAGTATATCAATATCATGTTCATACTCTTTACATGATGCACATGCTATATTCTTATTATCTTTTTCTTCTAAACATACAATTTTCGTTTTTAAGGACTCGACCTCTTTTTCGGATTTATTCAAACACTTTTTCATAGATTTATATTCATTTTTCAAGTCCTTAAAAGCATTAAAAAATTCTCCATATGCATTTTGTAAAGCATCAAAGTCATTTTCATCATCACTTGAGGAAGAGTCGGAATCACTAATCTCAAAGTCGGAAGATATGTTGTCTTTTGCCATCAAGCAAATGTTAGCTTCAATTTCCAAATCACTTGAATCTGAACTTGAATCACTATCATCCCAAACAATGTAGGCTTTCTTCTTGAAGAATTTCTTGCCTTTATGTTCTTCGTTTTTCTTATTTGGACATTTGGTTTTTACATGTCCTGTTTCACCACAACCATAACATTTAATATTAAAGGAAGTATTTTCTCTTACCTTTCCCTTACCTTTGAAGGGTTTCTTCCCTTTGCCTTTCATGAACTTGGTAAATTTCTTTATCATAAAACTCAATTGTTCTTCTTCTTCAATTTCTGAGCCTTCTTCTTCAATTTCCGAGTCTTCTTCTTCCTTCTTGTTCTTATTCTTGGAAATTTCAGTTTTGAAGGTAAGATTCCTCTTTTGATGTTGGCCTTCTTCATCATTTAGCCTTCCAAGTTCAAGTTCGTGCTCTCTCAACTTTCCAAAGAGTGCTGCCATAGACATTGTGGCAAGATTTTGTGACTTCGTGATGGCCGTCACCTTAGGATGTCATTTCCTATCCAAAGATTTCAGAATTTTTACATTTAATTCATCAACATAAAAAATTTTACCTAACCCTGTGAGATGGTTCACAATATGTGTGAAACGCTTTTGAACGTCAAAGATCGTTTCCCCTTGTTGCATGCAGAACATCTCATATTCTTGGATCAATGAATTCTTCCGTGCTCTTTTTACATCGTCGGTACCTTCGTGGGTTACTCTTAACATTTCCCACATTTCTTGAGCACTCTTACAAACAGAGATCCTATAAAAATCATCAAGGGTTAAAGCAGATGAAATTATATTTCTAGACCTAACATCATATTGGGCTTTTCTATTTTCTTCAGCCGACCATCTAGAAAATGGTTTTGATACTTCTACTCATTTTTCAGTTACTTTAGGAACAAAAGGACGATTTAAAATTTCATCCCAAACACCTCTATCAACAGACTTCAAAAATATTTGTATTCTAACTTTCCAAAACGGATAATTTTGCCCCGCAAAAAGTGGGGGTCTATTGATAGAAGCACCCTCGACAAATGTTTGATTTTGTTCGGCCATTTTCGAAAATTTGAATGACTATCAAAGCAAGCTCTGATACCACTTGTTAGAATCGTGCAACGGAATGTTTGCGTTTACGGACAAAAACCAAGAGGGGGGGGGGTGAATTGGTTTCTTAAACAAAAATTAGGGTTTTAAAAATTTTCCCAAATTTAACAGATTAAAATGTTGTGTAAAGTAAATAGAGAAGGGATAGAAGATTACACAGTCTATTTATATTGGTTCGGATCAAAAGACCCTACGACTAGTTGCTAATCAATCAAACAGAGGATTAACGTTGTCACTATAATCACAGTTTTACAAACAAATTACAAATGAAAAGATAAGGTAAAGAATACACCTCTCTTGAGTCACACAAGAGATGAACACCTCCTTTGAATCCACAAAGGATGAAGAACAACTTTCCCTAGAAATGGCACAACACACAATCTACCAAGAAAACTCACTCAGTGATTCTTATCGCTTCTAGCCCACACTAGGTTTCAAAAGCCCCTTTTTTCCTCCCAACAAATAGTTCTCTAGCAGTCACAACTCTTAACTTTTGTTTGAAAAAGGTTGTTCAATTTGCAGAGAGCCTTAGAGAACCTTAAGTAGAGAGATTAGGGTTTGGGAATTGGGATTTTTGAAAACAGATGAATTGGGAATACGATTTTCGAAACTTGGTCCAATTTTGAATTTCAAAACACATATCTGATTGAAATAATCGATTATCTTGAGTGTTAATCAATTATTCTAGAGCCATTTTCACAGAGGACCAAAAACAGCACCAGTTAATCGATTAACAAGCCATTTAATCGATTAACAACCCAGTTAATCGATTAACAGGGCATTTAATCAATTATTCTAGAGAGTAAATACTGAAAATGGTTTTCTTTCTGTAATAATCGATTATCCTACCATTTAATCGATTATTCCAGTATGTTTTTGATAAAAATGAGTTTTTAGAGCTTTTAAAGAGTGGACTATGTGCTGGCTATTTTGGACTCTAATATTACAGACTCAAAATCATAAAACACAGAGTTATTACATAACATTATAAGTCTTCAAATCTTTAAGTCCTTTATTCTTGAATCATCATCAAAATCTACAAGCTTCATATCCATATATGTTCAACATTCATATCCTTGTATGTTCAACATAGAATATCATAGTGATAAGGGTCAAGAGAAAAGAAGGAAGAGGATAATTAGTTCAAAGGTTTGTGTTTTAGAAGGGACTTTTATTTTCAAAACAATGGTATTTCTAAGCCCGGCTAGCCAAGGTTAGTCACACTGTTTAGGCTTAGTTTAAACAAACGTTAGTTTGCGAGGTTGCGTCGTTAACTGATTATTTTGTGGCGCTTATTACAACTGATTGACTTTCCTAGACCGCCCTTCAGGTTTTCAATCTAGGATGTTGTATTTTGTCCTAACTTTTGTCTAGGCTTCCTTTTTTATTCTGCTTTAGGAACTCTAGCAGACTTTGTTTTGTAACCCTATCTTTTGCCTAGGCTACCCTTTATTGTTGTTCGGGTTTCCTAGCGGGTTGACCCTAATTTTTGCGTAGGCCCCTTTTTGGGTTTCCAACCGGGTAATTTGCCCTTTCTTTTTTTTGGCCTTTGGCTTCTTCGGACTTCTTTTAATTTTTGGTTTCTTTTTGCACAACATTAGTTAAACATGGCTTTATCATGACGTGGTAAACCTTTCTTATGTTTCTAATCAACCAATGATGGCTAATTTTTCTTTTTGATGATAGCGCCTTCTTGATTATTTGGACACATTTTAAAACGTTTGCTTAAACATTGTTATTGATGAGGTATATACATGAATAACAAGAAAAGAAGAAGATAGTAAGAATCACATTCTTTATGATTAAAAGGGAAATGTGTGCCCTAAAAATGCTCGGGGGTCGAGCTTACCCCGGGGAGTAATCTCTAATAGTCATTGGGTTTACATTCCTTAAAATCAGAAGAAGAACACCTAATGACTAAAGCTGCTCTTGACGCTTGTATCCCTCCGCTTTAGAAGGTCTGATTTAGTGGGTGGAGGGGAGACTTTCCCTATCTTCTTGTAACTCGATCCTTTGTAGGGTCGTACCCTAGACTGTGCTTCAAAGGAATTCGTAGTGAGTCCCTGGCCTGGGCGATACCCGTATTTTGACATCATATAGGCCACCTTCATAATGCTGGGAAGTCTTTCAACATTGGCGATTTCAAGCGCTTGAAAGAATGTTTCAAGGGCCTCTTCAGCTGCATTCACATAGTGTAGGGTAGATGGCTTGCTGATCAAGATGTCGTCTTTAGCTTAAGTTGTGACCAGTTTGTCACCTACCACAAATTTGATTCTTTGGTGGAGTGTTGAAGGGATCGCTTTGGCATCGTGAATCCAAGGTTTGTCGAGGAGGAAACTGTAAGCAGGAGTGATGTCCATCACATGGAAATTCACATTGAAGATAGTGAGACCTATTCGGATTGGCAGGTTGATCTCCCCCACTACTTTGCATCTTGATCCGTCGAAGGCTCGAACAACAGTGCTGCTTGGGCGCATATGGGCTCCTTGTATCGTCAACTTATTGAGTGTGCACTTAGGCATGACATTCAAGGATGACCCATTATCCACAAGGACTTTGGCGATGAGATATTCTCTACACTTGACAGAGATGTGCAGAGGCTTGTTATGGCTTGACCCTTCAGGAGGGAGTTCTTCATCGATGAAAGCAAGATGATCATTGGCTGTAATGTTTCCAATAATCCCTTTGAACTTGTCTTGGGATATGGTATGCGACATGTAGGCTTCGTTCAAGACCTTCAGGTGTGGTTCTAAACTCATTATTAGTGATAACAAAGTTATCTTCGTGGGTGTGCAATTGAGTTGGTCTATGATAGAGTACTCGCTTTGCTTTATGAACTGGAATAACTCATCAGTCTCCTCCTTGGATTCTTCTTTATTCTCTTCTTCGGTTTCTTTGTTTTTCCCTTTATTTTTGGGGGCGTCTTCCTGTGACTCCTTGGGAGAGTAGATTCGTCTACTTCTAGTCATGCCCCCAATATCACCTACATTAGAAATATCTTCGTTTACTACGTATTTCCACGGTACAACTTTATTGTTTCGTAGGAGAAAGAACGAGGCATAAATAATCGCAGCGGTGTCCTTACCCCCTCTTCTTTATTGATTGTGATAACCAGCGGTTGAGGCTTATTGTCTTCTTTAGGTGGCTCAGCCGTTGGGGAGAGACTGATGAAGAGTGGTTTCCTCTCCATTCTTTTGATTTATGGAAACACATAAGTTAACCTTTCCTTTTTATTATCTTATTAATTTAAAACAAGGAGGGATATGTGAATGAATGCGAGATGAATGCAATAGACAGCTGTAAAGATAAACAAAAAGTGATTTTATTCATCAAGGAAAATGTGTACATTCCCCTAGACCATGCTACGAAGCACATTTTGGCAGAAACGAAAAAAGCCTAAAGAAACCCACAGGCGGGTTCTGATTTCTACGTAATTCCCCATCGTCTTCTCGTACATGACGAGCAAGTGCTTTAGACTGTCGATGGAATTCCTGACTCATCTTTTCACTGTATTTTTGAGCTTCCTTTATTTTTGACTCTTGATGGACGACCAAGGCTTGTAAGTTATCGAGATTCTCGACGGCTCGATCTCTTTATTGCAGAACTTGACCGTATTGAGCTAATTCGTCTCTCTCTTTGCAGCGTAGCTTAGCCAAGCTTCTGTTAAGTCTTTGGGAGGTTTCCTACCTTCGTTGTGCTTCAGACCGAGTCCTTTCGAGATCTTGTTGTATCATGTAGACCCCAAATCTTGCCCGACCTCCAAATAAAGACCAGAAGACCTCCTATTTGAAGATGGATGAAGCCTAACAAGCCATTAGGAGAGACTATTAGGCCCCATACTAGGATAGGAGGGAGTTTCTGTACCAAAAAATAAGTTTTCTCGCCTTGTTGGGACGAGACCACCGTCTGGACTTCCCAGACAGCCGTCTCGCCTCATGCAAGTGGCGAGACCGCCATCTCGCTTGACGAGACGCCGGTCTCGCCACCTGCGAAGGATGAGACGGTGGTCTCGTTTCCCCAGACGGCAGTCTCGCCGCGTTTGACAGGGCGAGACGGCGGTCTTGTTGGACGAGACGGCGGTCTCGACCCTGTCAGACGAGAACGGCGGTCTCGCCACCTGACAGCGCAAAAACCTATAAATAGGGGCTCTCCCCCCTCATTTCCACACACCACAAGCTTCTAGCTCTCCCTTCTCTCTAAAACATCTCTCTAGAATCCCTCCGACACATTTCCGGAGTTTCTGAGTACCTTTGAGAGCGTTTTTCGGCGTCTAGAAAAGTTTCCAGCGTCGTGTAGAGTGAAGGGCTACCAAAAAGCACCCATTTTCTTTAAGAGAAATAAAAGAAAGCTTGCTTCGGAGGTTTAAATTCTCCCTCTCTACTTTTACCGCTTTAATTTTAAATTATGCAATAGATTAGGGCCATGTAGTCATAATTTTAAATTCCGCAAAATAAAAAGGGCAAAAGCGTGATTTTGAACGGTTTAAATATTTTAAATAGTCGGCCTGTCATAGGGAACCCGAAAGGGGCGTCGTAAAGGGACTAATACTCCCTTTACACGTAACTAACTCCCTTACCCAACTCTGGTTCTAATGACCAAAGTTGGTTTTCGAAAACCAACGCCTTTTAAAACCCCTTTTCCGATGTTTCCGGTAAAAACATCGGTGGCAACTCCACAGAACCCCTCAAAATTAGTCCTTGGGTTAGCCCGGTTATCGGACAACTCAAGGACGCCCTTTCGAAAACCTCGCCCCTAGGTTAGCCCGGTTATCGGACAACCTAAAGGCGTTGTAACCACCTATGAAAAACGCGAAAAATAAAAAAAAGGGTCGAAACCATCGCGTCGCTCCGACCGCCTCTTTTTGACGGCGGCAACAGATGGCGACTCCACTGGGGAAGCCTCGAGAGTTGATCCCATTTAGTGATGGGCCGGCTTAAAAATAAATAAACCAAGAAAATAACACTTTTGCCCTTAACTTGTATTTATAACATGTTTTAATGTTTGGCTTTAATAAATTGTTGTTTGTTTATACTTGCGCAAATTGCTTGAAATATAAACTGCACACAATCCCTCGCACACAACAGTTCCCCCTATACCCGGGGGCAAGTGAGATAACCATAGGGAGTGGGTGGCAGGTACGGTTCGCTGTAGTGAGAGACTTGAGCCCACCAGTGTGATCGGAAACCACCACTCAAGGTGATAACCTTCCTCTTTTGGCAACAAGACTGACTATGGCCTTAGTGCTAAGCATGGTCGGACGGCTGGAGAGTGGGGACCCTATAATGGGGGAACCTTGGGGGCCTTAGCCTGGTGAGAACAGTTAGAACCAACCCTGGCCAATGCACTTTTCTGCAGGAAAACCCTACCTCGTGATAAAATCGAAATCTCGCCTGTTCGGGGATGATCGAATTGTGTGTGCATATGATTGTTGCATTTGTCTGTTGCATAGCATAAACAAAACAAAACAGAAAAAAAAAAACAAATACCAAAAAATATTTTTCGCAAATAAACACCCTTATCTCGGACAGTCTGCCTTTTAGCTAGCCTGGTTTCACGTTCTTTGTAAGCTAAGTAGCCACGCAGTTCCGACAGAAGAGATAAGAGACGCTAAATATTCTTTCACATAAAGCCATATTTTATCTCGGACAGTGTGCCTTTTAGCTAGCCTGGTTTCAGGTTCTTTGCAAGCTAAGTAGCCACGCAGTTCCGACAGAAGAGATAAAAGACTATAAAATAAACATCAAAATCAAAATACCAACATACTAGAGAATAGATAAACTTTTGACAAAGTCAAAACATTCATATTACATCATACCATGAGTGAAGAAAAACCAAGAGAGAAAATAAAAGGTGAGAGCGCATGCAAGCATCATTTAAATAGAGTCTCTCATGCATAAGCATATTCATTGTAGTTCAAAAACTCAACATGCATTAATAAAATTCTTCTGGGCATTCTAGAAAGTGGCTGGTCCTCTCCCCACTTGCACTCGAGCGCAAAAGGCAAGAGCAATGGAAAACTTGGAGGAACAGAACCGAAAGCTCACTGCAGAGGTCAATACCCTCCGCGAGCAGGTGGCCCAATTAATGGAGGTCGTACGCCAGGGTCAGAATAAGGGCGAAGGCCAAGCTGAACACGTCCCTCCCCATGAGGAGGACGAAGAAGAATACTTCTATGATGAGAAGGATGCCAAGACTGCACGCATCCTTACTCCAGAGGTATCCAAACAACAACTCTCTGCCCTGGAGGAGAGGCTTAAGGCAGTCGAGGGGCACAACTTCGACGTCAAGGAGGTGGCTGACATGTGCCTCGTGAAGAACATCCACTTCCCTCCCAAGTTCAAAATCCCAGACTTCCCCAAGTACGTCGGGATAACCTGCCCTAAGAACCATCTTACGATGTATTGTCGTAAGATGGCCGCCCACGCCGATAACGACAAACTCCTCATCCACTGCTTCCAGGAGAGTTTGGCAGACACAGCTCTCAATTGGTACATGCAGTTAGAGAGAGGGCAGGTCCAGAACTGGAAACAGTTGGCTGACGCTTTTCTCCGTCGTTACCGATACAACATCGATCTGACCCCCGACAGGTCAAATCTCAGGACTCTGAGCAAGAGGAACGACGAGCCCTTCAAAGCGTACGCCCAAAGGTGGAGGGAAATGGTAGCCCAGATAGAGCCTCCTTTGACGGACAAGGAGACAGTGGCTATGTTCATCGACTCACTGACCGGAGCGTACTACGATAAGGCGATAGCCAGTACCTCCAATCTTTTTTCGGACATAGTCACTGTGGGGGAAAGAGTAGAGCAGGGGCTGAGGAACGGGAAGATAACACAGCCTTCCCAAGCTGGCGTCTCATTCAGGAAGCCTACTGGTAAGAAGAAAGATGAATACTGTGCATACAATCAATTTTGCCACTCCTTCTTCTACCACACAAACGCCCGAGGCAGCCCGCAAGAAAGAAAGGAAGTTCACTCCAATCTCCACTTCCTACGGACTGCTTGCTACCTCGAGTCTGCTGGAAGCTAAGCTCCGACCTGCGTCCCTCCCAAGAAACAGTTGGAGCCTCCTTACCCCGAATGGTATAAGCCAAACGAGAAATGCGCTTACCATTCGGGTTCACCCGGGCACTCTACAGAAAATTGCTTGACCCTTAAGTATCGGGTTCAAGAACTAATCGACGCCGGGCGGGTGGATTACTTTCGACGCCTCTACTTCCAGCACGGATGACAAACCTCTGTCAAAGCCAGAGTAGCAGAGAGGGAGGATCAGCCCTAGGGTCTTTTCTTTTTAAGCTTTTCTCTATATCTCCTGCGGTCCCCGCCCGTGGCCGCAGGAATTTTGATTAAAAGGGCTTGTACATACATCTCATTTTCATTAATACACGAGGCATTTTGTCATATTCATTATTTTCCCTCTTCTATTTATTATTCTTTCAAAAATAAATTGAATAATAAAATCTATGACTAAAACAGAACCTAAAACACATCATGTCTGTGATTGATGAATCTCCGTGGACCCCGGAAACGGAAGGCGAATGGATTGAGTCCGACAGTGAGCAGGAGACCATTTCTCCGGACATGCAAAGAATGATGGAAAACGAAACACGCATCATACAACCACATCAGGAAGAAATAGAAACTGTTAATTTGGGAAAAGAGGATGAGGAGAAAAAGGTGAACATCGGCACCCAAATGGAAAGTAGCATGAAAGAGGGATTGATACAGCTTCTGAAAGAATATATGGATGTATTTGCTTGGTCATATCATGACATGCCTGGGCTCAACACGAGCATAGTGGAACACAAATTGCCACTAAAAGAGGGGTTTCGGCCTGTGAAACAAAAACTCAGGAGGATCAAACCGGACTGGTCCTTAATGATAAAAGAGGAGGTGCAAAGGCATTTGGATGCCAACTTTCTTGTAGTGTCCAAATACCCAGAATGGCTGGCCAATATAGTACCCGTCATCAAAAAGACCGGGAAGGTTAGGGTCTGCGTGGATTATAGGGACCTCAATCGAGCAAGTCCAAAGGACGACTTTCCCCTGCCGCACATAGACACACTAGTAGACCATACCGCTACCAACACGTTGTATTCCTTCATGGACGGGTATGCTGGGTACAACCAAATCAAACTGGCTGTTGAGGATAGAGAGAAAACCTCCTTCATTACACCATGGGGCACTTTCTGCTATCGGGTAATGCCGTTTGGATTGAAGAATGCAGGGGCTACTTATCAAAGGGCTATGGTCACACTGTTCCATGACATGATCCACAAGGAAATAGAAGTATATGTGGACGACATGATCGCCAAGTCCAGAAATGAAATGGACCACATTCAATATCTCCGAAAACTCTTTGATCGACTTCGGAAGTATCAACTTAAGCTAAACCCGGCAAAATGTACTTTCGGAGTACGGTCAGGAAAACTCCTAGGGTTCATTGTCAGTGAAAGAGGAATCGAGGTGGACCCCAACAAAACCAAGGCAATCTTGGAAATGCCTCCACCAAGTACAGAAAAAGAGGTCAGAGGTTTCCTAGGCTGAATTAATTATGTTGCCCGTTTCATCGCGCAGTTAACGGATAAATGTATCCCCATCTTTAAACTGTTGCGCAAAAACCAACCAACGGTGTGGAATGAAGAATGCCAACAAGCGTTCGATAAAATCAAGACTTGTTTAACCAATCCCCCAGTATTGGTACCACCTGTTGAAGGGAGACCTCTGATCCTATATTTATCAATACTTGAAGAGTCCATGGGATGTGTGCTCGGCCAGCATGATGAAACCGGGAAAAAGGAACGGGCAATTTACTACCTCAGTAAGAAGTTCTCAGATTATGAAACCTGTTATACACCATTCGAAAAAACCTGTTGCGCATTGGTGTGGGTCACTCAACGTCTCAGACAATACATGGCTCGGCATACAACATGGTTGGTCTCCAAAATGGATCCAATCAAATACCTCTTCGAGAAGCCCATTTTGACCGGAAGAATAGCTAGGTGGCAGGTTCTCCTCTCAGAATTTGACATCATTCATGTCACCCAGAAAGCTATTAAAGGAAGTCCCCTAGCGGATTATCTAGCCCATGGATCCACAGACGAATACCAATCCTTACAGGATGACTTTCCCGATGAGCATATCATGCACATCAAACACGAAGAGACCAAAGAAGAGATGTGGACCATGTTCTTCGATGGGGCTTCAAACATGCTTGGACACGGGGTAGGAGCTGTTTTGATATCCCCCGAAAAGAAACACATCCCTGTAATGGCTAGACTTAATTTCGATTGCACCAACAACATGGTCGAATACGAAGCATGTGCACTAGGGATCCAAGTGGCTCTAGATCATGGAGTTACTAAGCTCAAAATATTCGGTGATTCCTCCCTCGTCATCTATCAACTTAAAGGTGAATGGGAAACCCGAAACTCAAAATTGATTCCATACCTAGAGCACATCTGCAAGCTGGTCTCAAGAATGGAAAACGTCACCTTGCAGTATATCCCTAGGGAGGACAATCAAATTGTCAACGCCCTCGCCACTCTATCATCCATGTTTGCCCTGGACCAGGAACATGAGATGCCAATCATTCAAGTCAAATTGCATGATAAACAAGCTTTCTGCATGGCAGTAAATGGCGAGCACGATCAAAACCCCTGGTACCATGACATCAAGCGGTACCTCATGAAGGGCGAATACCCCGAAGGAATCAGTGACAATGATAAGCGAACCACTCGCAAAAGGGTCGTAGGGTTCACGTTGATTGAAGGAACCCTCTACAAAAAGAACCCCGATTCCACCCTCCTAAGGTGTGTGGACCAAGAAGAAGCCCAAACCTTGATAAAAGAAATCCACAAGGGGACTTTTGGAACCCACACACCCGGGCATGTCATGGCAAAGAAAATCCTCAGGGCAGGGCACTATTGGTCCACGATGGAAGCTGATTGTCACCAATATGCCAAAAAATGTCATAAGTGCCAAGTATACACCGATAACATCCATGTACCGCCCGCTAAGTATACGCCACCACCACCAGTCCTACGTAGTGGACTCTACTAGCCGGATAGGGGGTTTATAACTATCAACCAGCACACAAGGAGTGCCTGAACGACGCATGAGCTACCCGAGCAGTAAGCCGCCACCACCACCAGTCCTATGCAGCGGACTGTACCAGCCTGATAGGGTGTTTATACCTATCAACCTGCGCACGCGTTGCGCCTGATCTGCGCTCGAGCCGGATTAGTAAGTCGCATTACCACCCTGATGGGGGGTTCATACCCATCCAGTCCCACCCAACGGACTGCAACTACCAGCCTGATGGGGGGTTCATACCCATCCACACAACGGACTGCATTTACCAGCCTGATGGGGGGTTCATACCAATCTAGTCCCACACAACGGACTGCAACTACCAGCCTGATGGGGGGTTTATACCCATCAACCGAAGGATCGGCTACCGTCAGAAGGAGTATCCTGAGGTTTTACCACGTGTTAACCAAAGGGATCGGCTACGTCAGAAGTAGTATCCTGGAAGTGCACGAACACCGAAGTTTTCCCCAGAAGGTCAACCGCCGCAAGACGGGACATCCGAAGGGCAACCCGGCAAGAGGGTCAACTCCTTTACCTTCTTGTCAATCTGTTTGGCACAACAGACCAACAGTTGACTAGTCAGGTAAAGGGGGGGCAGCTGTAGACCCCAAATCTGGCCCGGCCTCCAAATAAAGACCAGAAGACCTCCTATTTGAAGATGGATGAAGCCTAACAAGCCATTAGGAGAGACTATTAGGCCCCAAACTAGGATAGGAGGGAGTTTCTGTACCAAAAAATAAGTTTTCTCGCCTTGTTGGGACGAGACCGCCGTCTGGACTTCCCAGACCGCCGTCTCGCCTCATGCAAGTGGTGAGACCGCCATCTCGCTTGACGAGACGGCTCGCCACCTGGGAAGGACGAGACGGCGGTCTCGTTTCCCCAGACGGCGGTCTCGCCGCATTTGACAGGGCGAGACGGCGGTCTCTTTGGACGAGACGGTGGTCTCGACCCTATCAGACGAGAACGGCGGTCTCGCCACCTGACAACGCGAAAACCTATAAATAGTGGCTCTCCCCCCCTCATTTCCACACACCACACGCTTCTAGCTCTCCCTTCTCTCTAAAACTTCTCTCTAGAATCCCTCCGACGCATTTCCGGAGTTTCTGAGTGCCTATGAGAGCATTTTTCAGCGTCTAGAAAAGTTTCCAGCGTCGTGTAGAGTGAAGGGCTGCCAAAAAGCACCCATTTTCTTTAAAAGAAATAAAAGAAAGCTTGCTTCGGAGGTTTAAATTCTCCCTCTCTACTTTTACCGCTTTAATTTTAAATTATGCAATAGATTAGGGCCATGTAGTCATAATTTTAAATTCCGCAAAATAAAAAGGGCAAAAGCGTGATTTTCAACGGTTTAAATATTTTTAAATAGTCAGCCTGTCATAGGGAACCCAAAAGGGGCGTCGTAAAGGGACTAATACTCCCTTTACACGTAACTAACTCCCTTACCCAACTCTGGTTCTAATGACCAAAGTTGGTTTTCGAAAACCAATGCCTTTTAAAACCCCTTTTCTGATGTTTCCGGTAAAAACATCGGTGGCGACTCCACAGAACCCCTCAAAATTAGTCCTTGGGTTAGCCCGGTTATCGGACAACCCAAGGACGCCCTTTCGAAAACCTCGCCCCTAGGTTAGCCCGGTTATCGGACAACCTAAAGGCGTTGTAACCACCTATGAAAAACGCGAAAAATAAAAAAAAAAGGGTCGAAACCATCGCTTCGCTCCGACCGCCTCTTTTTGACAGTGGCGACACATCATCTTGGTCGTCTGTGCCTGCTTTGCATATTCGGCCTCAAGGTGTGCTAATTTGGCCGTCATCTCTTATAGTTTATTATCCAAGTTTACTCTTGCAACTTTGGATGCTCGGATAACCTCCTTGTTGGAGTTAGCACATTGGTCATTGAGATGCTCTATCTCTTGGTCCTTCTTCTTGCACTGCCTTTGCAGACCGTCAATGGTAAGGATAGACTCTTGTTCTTTCTCCTCAAAGGCCCTCAACTGGGCTCCCATGATTTCTATCCTTTAGGTCAAGGCATCTTTGAGAAACTCACTTTTCCACTCCATGGCGTGACGATGGCGAAGAGGGATCTTTGAGAAACTCCTCAAAGGATCGAGGAATGCTCCCATGTGACTTGAGGCATAGAAGTGAGTGATGCCCCAAACATACAGTAATGTAGAATAACACCTAAGTGTTTTTCCTTGCTTGCGATGACAAAATTCTACTGACAACAAGGTGTTGGCAAGAAGCGTAGGCACGAGACTCTTCAAGTGTATGTCCCAGGCAAAGAAGGCATCCATCGTGGCGTGATCCACAGTGTCGTTATGGAAAGGGAACAAAAAGGTCCTAAACACAATTAGTGCAAGAGTCTTGTTAAATGTAGACCAATCTCCTTTATTAGGCAAAGAGGATAAATGGTCTTCTAAAAGTGAGATCTTCCACCCTTGGACACTCCCTTTTCCCTTTATGGCAGATTGTGGAAGTGGCAATTGGATAAGGTTGGCGACCTTGTTCGCCGAGACATAAGCTCCTTGGCTGATGTAGACCCCGACTGACTTTGGCCATCTGATCATAAGCTCATACTCTTCCAAGGTTAGAACCAAATCAAACTGAGGGAACTCAAAGTAATGTAGTTTGGAGCTCCAAAAGTGGATCAAGACTCTGATGAACATGTGTTCAATGCAGATTTTCAAGAGGTCGAGGATCCATCCGTAAGATCTCTCGAAGTCGGATCGAACCTCCGGTGGCATCAACGCACATAATTGTTCAAACCAATTGACACGATAATGGGGAATACCCACTTTTCCCACATGTTTATTGCTAGATCCCTCCATTAACTAAAAATAAGAATGCATGCTATGAGTATGATGCTTTGTGAGGACATGCATGAGAGAGCTTGTTTTTTCCTAAACATTATCATGTTTTATTTTCTACATGGTGCATGATAGTGTTTGGATTTCTGTTTTTGAAGAAACTGAAACTACCTATAAGGATGTTCATGACTTTGATTCTTAACACCATGAGTAGGGTCCCATTTTCTCTTATTATGGTTATTATTTGATTTGTTTGATTTTTTATAACCCCTTTATCTCTTCTATCGGACTGCGTGGCTACTTAGCTTACAAAGAACCTGAAACTAGGCTAGCTAAAATGCAGACTGTCCGAGATAAAAGTGACTTATTGCAAAAAATCTTGTTTTATAATCCCTTATCTCTTCTGTTGGTCCATGTGGCTACTTAGCTTACAAAGAACCTAGAATCAGGCTAGCTAAAATGTAGACTGTCTGAGATGAGGGTGTTTATTACAAAAAGGTTTTTGAGATTTATTTTTTATTTTTGTTGTTGTATGATTATGCTATGCAACAAAAAAAATGCAACAAACGAATGCACAAAAAATTCACTCATCCACGAATAGAGTGATGTTTTATTCATGAGGTAGGGGTTTCCTGCAGAAAAGTGCATTGGCAAAGGTAGGTTCTAACTGTTCTCACCAAGGCCAGGCCCGCAAGAAGCCCCCATTATAGGGACCCTTCAATCTCTTAGTCTTTGAATCATGCACGCATCTCTGTGTAGACATTCTTAGACCAAAAGAAGAAGGTTATCACCTTGAGTGGTGGTTTTCAACAACGACCTATTGACACTAAGGCCATTACTATGGTCAGTCGTACCTACCACCCACTCCCTATGTGTATTCTCTCTTGCCCCTGGGTATAGAGGGAATGTTGTGTGCAAGGGTTTGTGTACATTTGTTTGTTTCAAACAATTGCATAAAATAAGCATACGACAATTATTAAATCCAAACAGTAAAGCATGTTATAAAAATAAAGAAGGGTAAAAGCATAATTTCTAGTTTTTGTTTATTAAACTAGTCCATCACCAAATGGGATCAACTCTCTAGCTTCCCCAATGAAGTCGCCATTTGTCAGAAGAGGCGGCCGGAGCGACATGATAGTTTTAGATGACTCGCGTTTTTTAAAGAAATGGTTCAACGCCTTTAGGTTGTCCGATAACCGGACTGGACCTAAAGGCGAGGTGTTTGAAAAGGTTCGAGGGAGTCCCCATCGATGTTTTTACCATAAACATTGAAAAAGGAAAAAAAGAGAAGAAGGCTTTGGTTTTAGAAAAAACCAACTTTGGCCATTACAACCAGAGTCAGGTAAGGGAGTTAGTTACGTGTGGGGAAGGTGTTAGCACCCCACAACGCCCCTTTCGGGTTCCCTATGATGGACTAGTTCAAAAAATAAATACTTAAAGAAATTATGCTTTTACCCTATTATTTTACCTGCTTGCAGAATTTAAATGTCTACATTGCCCTATTATCTAATGCATACAAAGAAAGCAATAAAGAAAGCAGTAAAAGAGAGAGAGAGAATAGGGAAGGAACCTCCGAAGCAAGCTTTATATTAACCCTTCGAAACTTGAGGACGCTTTTTGGTAGTCCCTGCACTCTACAGGCACGCTCCTCTCACAAAAGATAAAATCTCACTCTACCGAGGGCTGGATGTCTCAAAAGGAGACTTCCTTAACCGATTTCTACTTTAAACAAAAATCGGAAAGCTCACTCACTCTGGAATAATGCTCAGACTCACTCAAAAGTGCCAAAAGGCTTCCTAGAGAGTGGTAGGAGTGAAAAGGTGTGAAAAAAAATTGAGGAATGAGGCTCATATTTATAGGGAACCGCTCCAGGAAAAAGTCGACGACCGTCTGGACTTAGTGCACGACAGTCCATGGCAAAAAGTGGTCATGGACGGCCGTCCATATAGAGTGGACAGCTGCCCATGGCCAAAAGTTGTCATGGACGGCCGTCCATTGCCTTAAAGTTGGCATGGACGACCGTCTGACTATCCTGGACGACCATCTGCTGTCTCTGACGGAATTTCCGATTTTTATTGCCTCTGAAAACCCTTCCTATCTTAAATGGAACCTAGAAAAAGCTACTAGGGACTTAATAAAGTTTTAAGCATCTTCAAAATGGGCGATCTCTGCCTTTATTGGGGAGTTGGGCAAGATTTGGGGTCTACAGCACCTAGGCATGTTCACTAGGCTCCATGTAAGGATAGGAGGGATTTTTGTACACAAAAAATAAGAAAAAATAGGAAAACCTTGACAGGAGGCTCGAGACGGCCATCATGTTTGGCCAGACGGCCGTCTCACTTTCCCTGAAGCACGAGACGACCATCTCATTTGGCTAGACGGCTGTCTCACCTTCCCTGAAGGTTGAGACGTTTGTCTCGCCTTTCATTCAGCCTGAGACGGCCGTCTCGATATCCCAAATAATCGTCTCGCCTGTCAGAAGCCCAGACAGCCGTCCCGACATGCCTGACGCGAATTCCTATAAATAGGAGCCTCCCCCCCCTCATTTCACACATCTTACACACACATTTTCCACTTTTACACTCTCTAGGAAGTATTTTGACACTTGAGAGTGACTCTGGGCATTATTCTAGAGTCCAAGTGAGCTTTCGGATTTTCGTTTAAGGTAGAAATCGGTTAAGGAAGTCTCCTTTTGAGAAATCCGACGCTCAGTAGTGTGGTATTTTATTTTTTATTTGAGGGAGGAGTGTCTCTGTAGAGTGCAAGGACTGCCAAAAAGTGTCCTCAAGTTCAAGATTTATAAAAGCTCGCTTCAGAGGTTCTTCTTCACATCTCTTCTCATTTACTGCTTTCCTTGAATGCATTAGATACTAGGGCCATGTAGATATTTAAATTCCACAAAATAGATAAATAAATAGGGTAGAAACATAATTTTTCTTAGTCTTTAGTATATGAATTAGTCCATCATAGGGAACCCGAAAGGGGCGTTGTGGGGTGCTAACACCTTCCACACACGTAACTAACTCCCTTACTCAACTCTGGTTGTAACGACCAAAGTTAGTTTTTCTAAACCAATGCCTTATTTTTTCCTTTTTCGATGTTTATGGTAAAAACATCGGTGGTGACTCCATAGAACCCATCTACGAAAACCTCATTCTTAAGGTCAATCTGGTTATCGGTATCTTAAGAATGTTGACCACATAACTTTGTAAAAATACAGGAGTTTAGTCATCCATCGCAACCGTTCACAAAAATTAAGGCAGTCTACTACATCGAAAACCCCAAAAGGGCGGTTTAGGCAAAAGTTAGGATTTAACAAAAAAATAAAATAAATAAAAGAGGAGTCCATCAGCATAATCATGAAGGTCCAATAGGAGAATGTCGGTCACTTTTCTAAATGCATCTCATAAAAGGATAGATTGCATTTGGGGCATCCACACACAAATAGTCGCACAAAACGACTTTGTCAAAATTGAAAATAAAAAATAAAAATCTTTGTAAACAACAAAGAAACAAAACTCATGCATATAAGGAGACTAGGCTCCCATGTTTGTGTTTGAAAACAGGATCGCCCAGAACAGGTCTCCAAATAAAACTCCCTCAAGAAAGCTAGCAAGTTGCTACCGATAAAGCGACTCAAACAAAATAAGAGCTTCAAGAGCCCCAAGGTTCTAATCGCCATCTTTCTACCCAATAAAGAAGGCATAACCATCAGAAAAGAAAAGCCGATGGAAAGGCTTGATCATCCCCAAGCGAATCCTTGCCTAATCCAGAGGCAAAACAAAAATTACCCAAGGCTCAGCATCGCCACCACTTTAGTCATTAAGCGTACTCAACCAAATCTCCGCCATATTCCCCAATCGAAGAATAAAGGCATTACATCCATCATCAAGCAATCAAGGAGGAAAACCTCCATTCCCCCCAAGGGCTCAAGAAAAAGAAAAAAAAAGGAAAAGAAAACTCTTCCTCCCCAGTGGAGGCCCAAAAAGAAAAGGCCATGTCAAAGAAAGGCCAATAAACCCCTAAGTGGGCCATGAAAAAGAAAAAAGAGAAAAAACTTTATCCCCTATGGATCCTCAAAAAGCTTGCGTACATAAAAGAAACTAAGAAGTAAAAAGGCACACGCATTATCCCCATAAAAAAGAAAAATTTCAAAATCGCGATAAAGGAAAGATAAATCACAGAAAAAAGTAAAATTGAACAAAAATGCTAAACTTTTAGGGTCACCAATGAAAACCCCAAAATGGGTCACAGTAGAAAGAATAAAACATCCAACTCAAGGGATCGAAAATCCCAGAGGAGCTAAAACTCCATCCCCCAGAGGGTCATCGAAAACCAGATCTCCAGGGAAACAAACAATTCCCCGGTGGATTAACAAAAAGAAAAGCATATCCCCAGTGAGCCTACTGCAAAGGCAATATTCAGACTCACATCCTCAGAGAGTCGTTTGCCTATGCATAGGCAAGACATGGCGAGCAAAGAGCCAGTATTCCCCAAGTGGAACATCAGCCTACTCAGAGGCAAAACAGTATAACCAAAAGTCTTCACCTTCAAATGAAGCATCTGCCTATTCAAGAGGCATCATCAAAATCAACGAATCTCCAGTAGATTCCTACCTACATCAGAGGCAATTATTAAGAATCCTCGGCAATCAACAAAGTCGGATGACTATTAGAAAGGCCAAAAAAGAATCCCCGGCAAACCAACAAGCTGGATGGATATCGAAAAAAAGCCCAAAAAGAATCAAGAATCCCCAGCGATCAACAAAACTGGACGACTATCAGAAAAAGCCAAAAACCAAAATCTTCGGTACACCAAATGACCACATAAAAGCCAAAACACAATACCTCAAAGCACTAAAACTACTCCCCATGGAGCCAGTGCAAGAGCAAGAGCAGTAAGTCGTCACTACTTTCTAAAGGATCAACTCCATTACAAAGGGGTATCCTGAAGACAATATCTTCGTATCCACCATCAGAAGGATCAGCTCCGTTGCAAAGGAGTATCCAAAAGACATAATCCACCTTCATCACCCGAAGTATCAGCTCCGTTGCAAAGGAGTATCCTGAAGGCAGGATTTACATAGATCGTCCAAAGGATCAGCTCCGTTGCAAAGGAGTATCCGGAAGACACAATCAACCTTCATCGCCCGAAGGATCAACTCCGTTGCAAAGGAGTATCCTGAAGGCAAGATTTACACACATCGTCCGAAAGCTCCGCAACAAAGGAGTATCCAAAAAACACAATCCACACAATTCATAAAATTTTCAAAGTGATTTTAACGGATAACAGCCAGTTTTAATCGATTAAAACAATTAGCAAAAAGTTCCTTAAGTTGTTTTAATTGATTAAATCGCAGTTTAATCGATTAAAATTATTCTGATCGATTATATATGAGATTTAATCGGTTAAAACTTATTATGATGGATCATATATGAGATTTAATCGGTTAAAACTTATTCTGATCGATCATATATGGGATTTAATCGGTTAAAACTTATTCTGATTGATCATATATGGGATTACATCGATTAAAAAGTACTTCAAGTGGTTTTAATCGATTATTTCAAAGTTATATCGATTAAAATACTTCCAGAACACTTTTGAAAACATCTTAAGTGATTTTAATCGATTCTTTTGAATCTATATCAATTAAAAATCTGTTATGTAAATTTTAAAAACATTTTATTTGATAAAGCTCATATAATATCAGTTAAAATAATTTCTTAAAAACAATTTTGATTTTTAATGGATTAAAAACATCTTTACAGGCATTTTCAAATTCTTTCAAATGATGAAACCTCATGCAACAAAGAGATATGAATGATTATACCTATGTATAGATGCAGACTCACTAATCACTCTACCTTTTTAACCCAAGTAATCTTTAACTTCATCAGATTAGCCTTTGACTTCATCAAATCAACAAGATCTTCGTTTTATCAAATGATTCAATAAGATCTTCATCACTTTCAGTCTCCCCCTATTTTATGAAGACAAACACCTCTTTGAAAGATTTTGATCTGCAGAAGAAGTTACTTGGATATATAGATTAGTGAGTATTCAATATCAATTATTTATCCCCCTAGATTAGTGAGTATTTAAAGTATTAATCATTTCCCCCCCCTTTGACTTCATCAAAAATAGGGAAGAGAGGGATAAAACAAGCAATATGCATAGCATGTAATGATAACAAAATTTATTTTGAAAACAGCATTATAATAAAAAAGAAAAAGAACAGAATTTCATGACACCAATGAGATGTATTATTCATTTAAGAATAAATTAAAGGTGATTCAAACTTATCTTCGTTAACACGTTTGTAATGAATACAATAGACACGTGTAAAGATAAGGGAACCTTGCTTTAGTAGCATGTTACAAGAATAGACATTAACTAAAGCCTTTAATTTCCTTTGCAAAATAATAATCGATTAAAAATAGGACATAATCGATTAAATGGATCCTGTGACTGATTTTAATTGATACATATAACATTTTAATCAATTAGAACAGAAATGACAGATGCACATTAAAATCCTGATAGAATTTAATTGATTAAATCGAAATATAATCGATTAAAACAGTACAAACAGTAGTGTTATAAGTGAAATTAATCGATTAAAGTTGGTTTATATCAATTAAAACATTCAGAAATGAGAACTAAGTGATGCATCTAAAATGCCTAACTCAGTTCAGATTTTTGTAGAAATGATCACAAGCAATAGATTTAGTGAATATATTTGGCTGTATGTTTTAACTCTTATGAGAAAATTTGCAAAGACTTTAAAGTCAAGTCAAATATGATAAAATCCAATAATTATATGATATTAAGAAAAATCAGAGATCATACTGTTGATGAGTATTGACAACCCAAGAATGAGTGGAAATTTTGCACAATAATAAAATATGATAACACAGTTAGTGAATTTAATTGATGTAAAACATTTCTAGTCGATATAATTCCACACCCTAGAACTTTTAATCGATCGATTAAAAATAGAACATATAACCTAGGTGAATTTTTTGTAAGTGAATTTAATCGATTAAAATAGTACGGATTGTCTAAATGAATATGCTTATGAATGGAATTAATCGATTAAAATGATTTATATAAGCTAAAACTGATAGAATATGTATTTTTTGATCAATCTAAGGTATCTAAATGAGTTCTTAAACATCTTTATCATATTAAAAGTAGTTTAGGGAGTGTTTTTGGTCAAAGACCAGTTAATATTACAGACCAACAAGATAAAAATAATAGATAAAAGTAGCGATAAAGAAAGAAAACAAAAAATGATAGAAAGTACCCTTCTTGATGAGACTTAATCTTCCCAGTTTCCCTGATTGAGCTGCATGTCCTCCAACTTTGTATAAATGTCAGCAGTCTGATTTCCCAGGTTGGTGAATTGAATATTGGATTACTGGAAGTGTTGGTATGTCATTTGCATGTGTTTCCTTTGATTTTCTTGCAATGAGGACATTTGGGAGAGCATGGTTTGTTCAAACTGTGAGAGTGGAGTCCCACGATCAGGTTGCTCTATGTATGATATGATTTCCATGTTCTCATAAGAGGATTGACCACCAATGGTTTCAGGAACTTTAGCAACTGGATGAGAATTATTTTCAGGTTCATCTACATCTTCTTCCTCATCTTCTTCCTCAGACAATCTAGCTTCAGCCTTGGAGATCCATTCATCATCAATTTTGATGAATCCCATATTTCTCGGAGTTGAGTCATCAATTTCATTTGAAGCTTTGGGATTCTCAACATATTCCCCTTCTAGATCCACTTCAAAATGTCTAAAGCATTTGTTGATTAACAAGGCATAGGCAATTTATAATCAGCAAGCCTCTTGGCTTTTATCATGTGGTCTTTAATAACATAGACCCAGTTTACACGAATCCTATTTTCAATGTAATACATGAGAGCTAAATCACCCTCATTGAGTATAGCATGATTACTCCCCCTTCGAGTAAGCATCCATGCAATAATGAAGGTGATGTGAAATAAAGTAAGGTGCAGAATAGCAAGAAGATAAGGTGCAGAATTTTAAGCAATAAAGTAAGAAAACCCAAGGAAAATTCCCACTGGACATTAAGATAGTTGCCTATCTAGATGTGAAGGTTTCTTTCCAAGGATTATGGAGGGAGGAAGAGATGGAATGAAACTAGAAAAGAATAAAGACAAGGGTTGGAAAATTGGACCAGCCCCTTGGATAAATAAAATGAAGGGAAGAAATAAAGAAGAAAAGAGGAAGAGAAGAGAATTATGGTGGTGGAGTGTTGGCACGCCACTAGGGGGATGAGCCACCCTAGATAAGTGGTGGTTGTCGCCACTTGAACCAAGGTTCAAGATAAGACACACAAAGAGATGGAACACTCTAAGAAACATCACAAACTTTTCATAAATGTTCAACCTAATTACATGAGGGGAAGTCTTCTATTTATAGGCTTTGGGGGGAGGGACCTAGATGGAAATATAAAAGGAGACATAAACTTAACCTAAACCTAAAGGCTAGAGTCCCCGTGGTCCAAATATGTTAAATTCGTTCTAGCCCAATAAAAATACCTCTAAGGGTGTGGAGAACATGAAAAAAGAGGTGTCTTTCCTTTTGGGTTGTCCCA